>CM028130.1:26292500-26795000 GCA_016271365.2 Neoceratodus forsteri
GTCTCTGCCTCCACCAGCCCCCCCCGGGCAGCACATTCCATGGTTCTACCACCCTCTCAGTGAAGTAGCACCTCCTCCTTTCTCCCATGAGTCTCCCCTCTCCAGCTTCCACCCATGCCCTCTAGTTGCCCTCCTTTGGAGCAACCTGTCTGAGCCTCCCCTATTTACCCCCTTCATGTACTTGAAGACCTCCATCATGTTCCCCCATCCCTTCTCTCTTCCAATGTGTACATTTAGCTCTTCAAGCCTCTCCCATAGGTCCTCCCCCCCAAAGCCCCAGATCATTTTGGTTGCCTCCTCTGGACCCTTTCCAGGAGTTCAATGTCCCTTTTTAAGTATGGCCTCCAAAACTGCACGCAGTACTCGAGGTGCGACCTCACCAAGCAGTTACACAGAGGGAGTATCACTTCCCTCTTCTGGAGGTGATCCCCCTAACGATGCATCCCAGCATCCTGTTGACCTTGGCCGCTGCCCTCCTACAAGTCTCAGTTGTTCATCTTGACATCCACCACCACCCCCAGGTCCCTCTCAACCAACGAGACTTGTAGCATTCCCCCAACCCCAGTGTAAACTCAGCCCGGGTTTCTGACGCCCAGGTGCAGTACCCCGCACTGAACACCGGTCCCTACTTCCTTGACCACCTCTCCAGAACATTTAGGTCCCCCTGTAGGGCCAACCTTCCTCCTCCCCATCCACCACCGCTCCCAGCTCTGAGTCGTCCGAAAAGAGACTCATTTCACTCCTGATACCCTTCTTTATGTCAGTACCCTGGGATGTAATTTATCCGGCCCTGGTGCTTTCTCCATCCTAAGGGACCCAAGGGCTTCCCTCACTCTCTCTACCGTGATTTCCACCTCTGCTTCCTCGGCCCCTTGTTCTGCCTTCCCCCCTCCCGCCAGTGATGGCTCCCCCCTCTCCCTAGACCTGCCAATCGGTAAGGGTCCCTCCCCCTCAGTTTCACCATCTCCTCCCATGCATGGTGCGCCCCTCCCCCCCATTTTCCTTGGTAAAAACTGAGGCAAAGTACTCATTTAGTACCTCGGCCTGTCTTGTGCCCATCCCTCCTCTGTTCTAATCCTGCTAATCTGCCCCTTCACCCTCCTTTTCCCCCCCAATGTATCTAAAGAACTCCTTGTTCCCTCTCCCAATTTCCCTGTCCAGGTTCTGCTCCTTCCTTGCCTTAGCCCACCTCATCACCCTAGTGGCCCTTCTGACCATCAGCTCATACTCCCCTCAATCGCTTTCACTCCTTGAGCACTTGAAATGCCTACAGGGATACAAATAAGAGGGTTTTGAAAATTTTACTCCCAAGTGCTGGTTTAAGAATGGCAAATTCAATTTTTTACTGGTGTTTGCCAGAGAAAATGGAAAATCACTGGCTCTAGGTAACTGTAAGGCATGGACAAGTTGCATCAAGTTGTTTACCTCATTCACATGGCATGCTACTTCACTGCTCCCGTCTCCATCGGTTCTGCCGCAGTTTGTTAAACGCTCCTAACAAGCGTTTATACAGATCAGGCCTTTTAGGTGTTAACATATTAACATACCAACGTACTAAAATGCCAGAATACGCCTAACGGTCTCTCGAATTGGCTCGATTTTCGGCACCCGCACTGAGGGCCAATTTTTGTGCCCCCCCCCCTTGGGTTATACCCTCCCCAGTCGTTCCACCTGTACTCTGCCTGGTCAGATTTATCCTCCCCCTGTACCTGTCCCATCCCCTCTTAAACTCGTCCACAGTCTCCACCTCTACCAGCTCCCTGGGCAGTGCATTCCATGACTCCACCACTCTTTCAGTGAAATAACATCTCCTCCTCTCCCCTTCCCTCTGAGCCTGCCCCCTTCCAGCTTACACCAGTGCCCTCTTGTTGCCCCACCCTCCTTCCTTTCGAGCACGCTGACTGGGCCTCCTCTACTGATGAAAAGCGAACAGAGAACCAGCACCTGCTTAAAAACATACAAACTCTGTGCTCAAAGGTGGGTAATTACTAGCCGAGAATGCTCATGTAATACAAATAAACTTTAATTCATGATACAAGAGCAAAAAACTCACTTAAAAAAGTTACTGTACAAAGGAGTCCATGTATTTCACAGAGTCCATAAGGTACCATAAAATCCAAAACAGTTCAAATGGCTGAATAATCCAAGTTAAAGCAACAGCAAGAGCTGAGGGTCGCCTCCAACTGACGTCACCTAACTTTTTTTAAGTGAGTTTTTCGCTCTTGTATCATGAATTAAAGTTTATTTGTATTACATGAGCATTCTCGGCTGGTAATTACCCACCTTTGAGCACAAACAGTGTTTGTATGTTTTTAAGCAGGTGCTGGTTCTCTGTTCGCTTTTCCTCAAGTATTTTTGAACCTAGCACTGCTTGCTCCTTTGTGCAGTCCCTTCTACTCCCTTACTCCTCTATTGATCCCTTTCATGTACTTAAAGACCTATCATGTCCCCCCATCCCTCTTCTCCTCCAGGGTGTACATGTGGAGCTCCGTGAGCCTCTCCACATAGGTCCTCTTCCCCAGGCCCCATATCATTCTGGTTGCCTTCCTTTGGACCTTCTCTAGGAGTGTTATGTCCCTCTTTAAATATGGTCTCCAAAACTTTACACAATACTCAAGGTGTGGCCTAACCAAGCAGTTGTACAGTCGAAGGATCACTTCCGCTTTCTGGAGGTAATCCCCCTGGTGATGCATCCCAGCATCCTATTTGCCCTTGCTGCTGCCCTCCTACAGGTCTCCAAGTTGTTCATTTTGATATCTACCACTACCCGCAGGTCCCTCTCACCCTCTGACTTGAATCATGTCTCCTCCTAGGGTATACCCCTGGCCTGGATTTCTGACTCCCAGGTGCAGAACTTGGCACTTCCCCACATTCAATTTTAGTTTCCATTTTTCCGACCACCTTTCCAGAGCCTGCAAGTCCTCCTGCAAGGCCACCCTTCCCTCCTCCCCATCCACCACTGCACCCAGTTTTGAGTCAGCTGCAGAGACTCATCTCACTCCTGATCCTCCTCCTGATGTCAGAGATATAGGCGTTGAACAGGAGTGGCCCTAGCACTGACCCCTTGGGAACCCCACTAGTAACCCACCTTGGGGATGAGGCTAACCCTCCAACCACCAAATTCTGAGTACGCTCAGAGAGCCAATTTCCTATCCATCTTAACAACTGTCTCCCTACCCCCATTTCCTTCAGCTTAGCCAGCAGGCCACTGTGGGGTACCGAATCAAACGCCTTGCTAAAGTCCAGAAAGAGGACGTCCACTGGCCTACCCTGGTCCAGGGCCCTGGTCACCCAGTCACAGAACTCAACACAAGGTTTGTCTGGCACGATCTTCCCACGACAAAGCCATGCTGCCTACCGTCCAAGTACCCAGTTTGCTCCAGTAACCCCCCAGCCTTTCCTTGACAATACCCATCACTTTGCCGACCACCGATGTCAGGCTAACGGGCCTGTAATTTTATTATTTAGCTTTTGTTTACCAGGTAAGCACAGTAGACAGTCACGTGCCTATTTTCAGGTGCGACCCAGGAGAGTTACAGAGATACAAGCAATAACAGTACAGAGGCTTTTTCCCGCCTCCTCTCTTGATCCCCCCTTGTGGATCGGCACGACATGGGCCACTCACCCAATCCCCAGGGATGTTGAAAAGCTCCACTAGAGGGACTGCCAGGACATCCACCAGTTCCCTCAGCACCCTGGGATGCATCTTATCTGGCCGAGGTGCTTTCTCCATCCTCCCCCTTTTCACCCTGCACTGCTAGGTCCCCACCTGTCCGTGGTGGCCACTCCCTTTCCCCAGACCCATCAGGGCTCCTGGTCTCTACCGGTCCCAACCCTTGCTCCAGTTTACCCCTGCTCCCCTCGCAAGACATAGCCCCTTCATCCCCCCTAGTAAAAACTGAGGCAAAGTACTCATTTAAGACTTCTGTTCTCCCGCCTCCTGTGCCCAACCATCCCCTATCATTATCTTGCTTATCTGCCCCCTTACATTGGGAGTATCTAAAGAACCCCTTGTCCCCCCTCCTGATCCCACTGGCCAAGGACTGCTCCTTTTTTGCCTTAGCTGCTCTTACCACCCTGGTGACTCTCTTGACTGTCAGCTCATATTCCTCCTGATCCCTTTCACTCCTTGAGCACTTGAAGCACCTATAGGCCGCCTTCTTTTCCCTCACCACCTCCTGTACCTCCCGTTTCCCCCAGCAGGGTTTTTTGGCCTTACCGAACTTACGCCTTTCCCTTGCGCAGGATCTGGTAACCTCCTGTATTCCCCTCCTAATGATCCCCCACATGCTGTCAGCATCCATATCTGGCCTTATCCTGCCCAGACTATCTTTAAGGATCCTTCCCATCTCCCTTAAGTCTGCACCCCTAAAATTGGTTACTACTGTCCTTGTTTGGCTTTCCTCCAATACCCTCCTCCCGGTCCAGGAAGTACCAGACTGTGGCATGATCACTCCCCGCCAACGGGTCCCTCACCTCTATGCCCCTAATCTGATCACTGTCCGCCAGGACCACGTCCAGTGTCCAGGCCTCCCTAGTTGGCTCACCCACCTGCTGTGTCAGAAATGCAGGGGTCGATATTTACATTATATTACTGGCCCAGGGCATAGTGCAAATGGATTCGGGCCAGTGCAGTGTTCCCCCGACTTTCCCGGCTTGGCTAGTGCAATCTAGCCAGTTTTTGTAACTTAGCCCTTTAAGAAAATTACGCCGCCAGAAGGAAAAAATGCAGACTTTTTTTTTTTTGATATAACCGAAATTGTAGCACAGCAACTGCCATGGAAAGCCCTCTGCTTTGGGAAAGGTTTGCCGCCTGTCTGATGCCACTAAAAAGTAAAAATGCGGTCCATTCCTGCCTCGTTGAATGCACTTTGCAGCGTAGTAACTGCCAGTTGAAATCTTCCAGTTGGTGAATGTCTGGTGCCTGTCTCCAGCCCATCCACATCGATCATCTCCACATGTGCCTTTTAGCCTCCAGACAGTGGAAGTGAGAGTACGGTCGAACAGGCAAGACGGAGTGATCGCTTTAAAGAACTGCCAGGACTGAGGAGACAATTGTGCTGCCCAACTGCCCCAAAACATCATCGGGTAAGCAGCCACGTCTGATTACAGAATGAAGTTAGTGGGCTACTAGCTGCTGCAGAGTTAAAACCGAAAAAAGGGCAGGGAGGGCGCGATGTTCGGGCAACAAGTCACCTGGGGTTTCATGTGGGGCAGTGAGTCAGAGTTTGAGCCCTTACAAATTTTTACTTGGTTTGGGGGAGGAGCGGCTGTTGCCGTGACCTGATGTGGTTCTGACAAGTGCTGCTCCCTTAAGTGTAAAACTGGTGTTCTTGTCAGAAGTGAATTCCCGCTGTCCTTGACTGACTTGAGGCATGTAATATGCATCGAGTTACAGTCAAAGACAGAGGAGAGTATTCACTACTTACTTCTGACTAAACAGTTTGGGAATTCATTGTGATGCCAAATACCAGGTAATTAGGAAAGCACATTGTGTCAGGCCCGAGATGGATCAGCACCCCCCACCGGAAGCCAAGACCGAGTCTTCAAGAAATTAGGCCCGGTGTTTGGGAAGGCAGCCTAAGCAGTGGATAACTTAGCCAGGTACTTTTACATTCAGGGCTTAAGCTTCTTGTGTGTGCCACACGAGGTGTATTATGTAGGCCGGGGTCAAACAGCATTCTGTGCTGCTTGGTGCTGGCAGGGGCACACTGGAGATATCGGGAGGTGGGATGGTGCACTGTGGGAGGGAGTCGCTGAACTGCAAGCCCCCACATGAATGCTGCCTACGTCAAACAGTTTCAGTTCAATGCATGAGGGAGGAGAGTAGAGAATGAGCCGAGAAGCCCACTTTCAGTGTGTGGGGGGCACACAAGAGTCGAATGACTGGGCACAGTCATGTTTATGCTGGCTAGCTACCATGCTGCTGTAGATGAATTTGGTGATGGTGCTGCAGTTTGCCCTGCTGAGTGATGCAGGGGTTTTTGTGGCCTGCTGGTGCAGGAAGGTGTCTGGGTGATGGGGCAGGAGCTGTTCACTTAAAAGTATAGGGGTGGTGCTATGAGCAGGCAGGAGCCAGTCACTGCTAGCGCCCCCCCAGCACTCATAGCTTGCTGACATTGAGGAGGAGTTCTTTGTGGATAACAAGAAGCCAGCAAAAATCATTGTGGGGCCCAAGTCACTGCAAGCCACTCAACCTTTCCAGCTCACTTTCAGGTTGCATATCATGATGACCAGGCTAACTGATGTTCTGGTTGGTAGTGTTTGGCCTAGTGCGTTTTGTATGGAGATCCAGGATTGCAATTTTTTGTGGCTCGCCTTCAAGCTTTGCAACCTCCACCCTGCGTTGTCCTCAGACTGCCATTACAAGCTGGCTATATGTGTGCATCTGATCTAATCAAGGTCTTTTGAGCTGGGTGACGCTGGGGATTTTCTGGTCTGCTGGTGCATAAACTCAGGTGACTGGGCATGATGCTCTCTTACTGAACTTGTACTGATGCAAACAAAACTCAGAAATGCACCTAACAGTAAAAGAATACTGTTAAAACATCTAAACTTTGTCACTGTGTCCTTTTCACAAAATTCTGAATGTTATGTTGGGGCTAGTACAATCTCTGGGGGCCAGTGCAGCTGGGGTATCACTTGCCCGGGTGGACCAGTGCAAAAAAAAGTTAAGCGTGACCCCTGGAAACACATTCTGGAAGACATCCAGCAGCCTCTGCTCTCTGGCCACTGGTGATGTCATAGTCCCCCAGTCTGTTCCTGTCATGTTGAGGTTCCCCATTACCACTACCCTTTCCCAATCTACAGTGTCCCTCGAGATTTGCCACCAAACTGTCTTCCAGAACCTCCGCCAGTGCTAGTGGTCTGTATAGCACTCAGACCTTTACTCTCTTACCCCCCCCGCATCAGCAAGGTGACCCAAATAGCCTCCACGTTCCCCTCTGCCTTCTCTACCCCTCCAATACCCATGCCATTTCTGACTAACCGTGCTACACCACCCCCTTCCCTCCCCCCTATCTTTTCTGAACATAGTGTAGCCCTCCAGATTTAGGTCCCACTCGAGCCCTTGAGTGGCCCAGGTCTCAGTGACTGCTGCCACATCTACCTGCCCCTCAACTAGCATCGCCTGGAGCTCAGGCCTTTTATTTCCTAAGCTCCTGGCATTTAACAGGACCACTCTCCACCCCTTTTCCCTCCTCTCCTTTCTGCCCCATGAGCTCCCATTTCTCAGCTCCTGCACCCCACCTGGTGACCCATTCCATCTCTCCCTAGAGGAGTGGATATCCTGTTCCTCAATTATTGTACCTGCTGGCACTGCCTCTTTTTTGATCCCTCCCCCTTCAAAAAGTTTAAACCCCACCTTTCGCTCATGAACCCAGCTAGTTTGAGCTTAAGGATTTCCTTCCCCTCCAAATTAAGGTGGAGCCTGTCCCCAGCGTACAGCCCCTTATCCTCCCAGGTCTCCCCCCAGTCCCCCACCAGGCCGTACCCCAATTCCCCACACCACTCCCTAAGCCACGGATTTATCTCCCTAATCTTCATCTTGTTTTCCCCACTAGCCCTTGGCACCAGCAGGATTTCTGAAAAGGAGATCTTACAGCCTATGGAAAGGCATACCCTGGCCAACTCCCAGAACCATGCCTGAATTTCTAGTTCCCCATTACCATTTATGATGTTTGTCCCCAAGTGCACTAGAATATCTGGGGTCCCCCCGCATTCCTTTGCCAGTGAATACAACTCATGCTTGGCCTTAATGGTATTTCCACACTCCACCACTCCTGCACCCATCCTTAAAGTAAACAATACTCAAGCTGCTGATCACCTTAGCGTCGCCTCAGAATTTAATTCATATTTCATCTCCTGTGCTTCAGTTCTTCTATCCTCCTTGCCTCCGCTCCCTCATGCTAACCCCTCACCCTCCTCTCCCAGCTTACCCTCTGCAAGTACATGAATCAGGTTCTCCACAGAACATGAAGACAACTGCCTCGAGGTATAGTTTATTATACCAAGCTATAAGCACATTAGATTCGAACGTCTGGAAAATTAATTCAGATAACCACGTATCTCCGATTAGGAGTCTAAATACTTAAATATGGTTCAAGCATGTGAGAAATTTGATCGTAGTGCTACTGCTCATGACGCCGGAGAGCCAGACTAGGAAGCGAGCCCAGGCCATCAGAGACTGGCCGGAGGGAGGAGAACTAAGCATCCCGGAGGATGTACAATTACTGTACATCCATAAACTTAAACTACATCAGGAGTTATGTTCAGCCCTGGCTTCCGGTTTAGAAGACTGACTGCAGCAATCTCATGGCTGCTGCGTGCATCCCTCACTTTCTTCGTGCTGGTATACCCTGACCAATGGCAGAGTATTTGTAGAGAGAGAGTGTGGAATGCACATGGCCATGAGATGGTTACAGACACTTAAACTGCAAGTCACAGATAAGCATAAACTTAAACTACATCAAAAGGTATTTTAAAATTGTTTTATTTAAGGTGAACACAAATCGGGCTCTTGGAATATGGTAGGGGAGGTTTGGGCAATATCCAGTGTTTTCCTTTAAAAGTAAAAAAAACAGACTGCCCACTATAATGGTGTGACCACACTCCACCACTCCTGCACCCATCCTTAAAACAAACACTACTCAAGTTGCTGATCACCTCAGTGCTGCCTCATAATTTAATTCATATTTCACCTCATGTGCTTCTGCTCTCCCATCCTCCTCGCCTCTGCCCGCTCATGCTAACCTCTCACCCTCCTCTCCCAACCTACCCTCTGCATCCCCCTCCTTCTCCAACATCACTCCTGCTACCACTATGGAGGTACTATATGTCCTTAACCCCTCCAAAAGGAAGCTCACCTGATGGCTTGGACCCCAAACTGCTCTACCTATCAGCGCCCGTTATCTCTGCTCTGCTATCTTACCTACTTAACTGCTCTTTTGCCACGGCTTCTGTCCTTCCCTTGCCCAAGGGTAGAGATCCTTCCACTCCTGCCAACTATCGTCCCATCTCTCTCCTGCCTACCCTTGCTAAGCTCCAGAAACAACTAGTTCTCTTTCAACTAACTATCTCTCAGACACCAATTTTTTCATTCTGTTCCAATCTGGTTTCAGGAGGAATCATTCCAGTATGACCTCACCGATTAGGCTCACTGATTCCATCCTCTCAGGGATGGACAGTGGTCAAATCTCATCTGCCATCTTTGTCGACCTAGCAAAGGCTTTCGACACTGTCTCCCACACCCTTCTCTTAGACTCCCTCTCCTCAGCTGGCCTGTCTCTGCCACTAGTTGGTTCAAAGCATACCTAGTAGGTAGGACCCAGTCGGTGAGAAGAGCAGATGCCATATCGCCTCCTCTCCTTATCAACACTGGCGTACCCCAGGGTTCCATGCTGGGCCCTATCCTTTTCTCCATCTTCCTAAATGACCTTCCCTCAGTCTGCTCATCCACCACTATCCACATGTATGCAGATGATGCAGTTCTCTTCAGCTCAGGTCAAGCCCTTGCAGTTGTGAAGACCAGATTTCAGCAGGACTTCAATTAAGTCCAGCTCTGGTTCAGCTCCCACCAGCTCTGACTCAATGTCAAGACCTTTGGCATTAAGCAGAGACTTGCTCGACTCCCCCCTCCCTACCCTCCTTCCACACCGTAGACAGGACAGTTCTTTGAGGATACCTCCTCCTTTAGGTATTTAGGGGTTTAGCTCGACAAACACCTCAACTTCTCCGCACATACCGACGTCATCCTGAAGAAGTTGTGGCCCAAATTTGGTGCATTATATAGGAACCGTAGCTGCCTCCTGTTACTAGCTAGGCGTGAATTGGTCCAGAAGATACTACCCATCTCTGAGTACTGTGATTTAGTCTACAGTGCCGCTCCCAAGTACTCCCTTAACCAGACTGGATTCCATCCAACTCCATCATTTCACTCTTGATGCCTCCCATCTCACTCACCACTGTTCTCTATACCACTCCCTGGCTTTCTCCTCCCTAGAAAGATGCTGCCACCTCCACTGTGCTAAATTTGCGTCCAAGTTTTGTTTTGACTCACTCCCCCATATCTTACCTCCTCCATCTATTCTCTCCCCAGCGGACCATTCCCTTAGGTCATATGGCTCTTGGCTACTAGCAGTTCCACATCAGTCCACCTCGGTTAGGCAGATGGTCTCACATCGCCTCTGTAAGTTATGGAATGCCCTCCCTCCTCAGATTTGTCCCTCCTCTCCCCCCCACCCAATACATTTCACTAGCCCTACAAAAAAACTTTCTAGCGGTAAACTATTTGCTGCTAAAATCGAAATTTAAATACCTATAAATTTTCTTTTTCCGATGGCTGGACTCCGGGCTTCCTTACTCCTGGGCTGTACCTCCTGATACCAAAAGGCAGGCAGGAATCAGACCTCTGCGCAGGGGACATCCAGCATCTCACTCCCTGTCTCCCTCAGTTCCTCCTAAAGCAGTCCAATGTGGGAATACGAGCTTGGAAACAGAAAACAAGAATGTTAAGGCATAAATGGCCCTGATGCCAGCCAACTATATACATTCTGGGAGGGAATCCGGAGCTGGAGAAAGAAAATTTACAGGTATTTAAAATTCAATTCCTCTCTCCTAAGCTGGTCTCTGGGCTTCCTTACTCCTGGGATATACAAAAGCAGTGCGTCCCCAGATATCCCGGGTGGGAAGAATGTCAGGAACCCTTAAGGATCCACCACAGTTTGAAGCACTCTGTAGCCAAAGAAGTCTCACCCGAGGGCATCACTTCCAGCAAATAAAATTATAAAGTGGCCACTCTGCATAAGTGTGCTGTCAATGCTTCCCTGAAGTACACCCACGAGGGGACCATTTCTGTGGAATGGGCTCTCCCTGGGCCAGGCAAGTTACTCCGGCCTGATCATAAGCCACGGAAGTGGCTAATAGAATCCATCTGGCTATAGAGCCTTTCGAATCCTTGCCACCCATAATTTTTGCCTATCGCTGACATGAACAAACTTTAAGTTTTGCAAATAGCTTCCTCTTGATATATATTTTCGTCAGGGGCAAACTGCATGGGCCTCCAGGGTCCCTTGACTGTAACTGAAGGGAAGCATAACTCTGGCCCAAAACCTGCAGCTGCTCGAGCCTGATGAAAAACATTGTCTGCCTCTTGGGTAAGCAATGCTATTAGTTTGCTGACTCTCCTAGCTGAAGCAATAGCTATGAGGAAAAAGGTGACATTAAATTTGAAACGCATGATGGATATCTCCTCGATAGACTCTAAGAAGGGCCTTGGCCACAGTGTTGAGACCAGATTAAGCCTCCAGGACGGTAGCTTTGGCAGTTGGAAGGCATATTAATGTTGCTGCCGTTAGAAACCTATAGACATGGGTATACGAATTCATTGACAAGAGTGTACCCAGTGTAAAAACCTGAACCTGTAAGGGGGCTGGTTGTAGTCCTTTGTTCATCCAGCTGAAAGGAACTGCAATAGAACAGGCAACTGCATTGGATAGTTCTACATGTGTTTTGAATGAATCCCGAACCACAATTTTCTCCAGCTTCAATAATATATTTTGGAGGAGAGAGAAAGACAAATTCCCCCTCATGTCAATAACAGGAGCTGTGTAGCCGAGCTCCTTGAAGTTTTCCCCTCTCAATCTCCAGGCCTAGAAAGATATGTTGTTTAAATGGGATACCGAGCCGGACCTTGATGGAGAATGTCCAGGCTGAACTTGAATGTTAGACGTGATCACCTTGACAGAAGAATGATAATCAGGAACTATGTGCAGAAAAGCCATAAGAGGCAGACTAGGATCATGGCTGTCCTGTCCCGAACCACTCTGTGAAGGACTCTTGATAGGAGCGGCATTGGAGGAAAAGGCAAACAGAAGACCAAGCTCATCCCATTTCAGGGGAAAAGGTGTCCTGAGCCACCGCTGGTTCATTTTTGGCCCGGGAGGAGAATTGCTATACCTCACAGTTCTGCCAGCAGGCAAGAATAACGGTCTGAGGATTGCCCCACTGTTCTGTTAAGATGAAGGAGGCACTATCCTTCAACTCCCATTGCCCTGGTCGACCAACCCTGTGACTAAGCTAGTCTGCCGGGTCGTTTACCTGTCCTGGTATAACCACCACCAAGTGGTGCTCGGGTCCACTGAAAGAGAAGGGATTCCCTTATCTTGAGCTTCTTGTGCCACCTTGATGGTTGGAATATGCCAACGTTGACAGATTGTCGGTTGGAACCGGACTATCCTGGGCAACAGCTGAAGCCGTTGAGCCATCCCCAGCTCCCGAGACTTGCATCGGACGCCATCCGGATGAGGATGGCTTAACTCGCGACCCTTCATGACCTCTGTCCACCAAGACCAGCACTGGAGGGAGGGTTTACTCTGTCTCAAAGAGCTGTATGAGAAAAATTAAATAAGCAGGCAGCTGAGAAGTTAAACTCCTTGATGAGCTTTAGCAGAATCTATACTTTAGTTTTCAGGAGAAAAAAATCCTTGTCATGATGTCTGCCCCCAGAAGGATCAAGGTCTGGTTTGGAATTAGGGAATTCTTTCTCCAGTAGATGGGAAAACCGTGTGCCGGGGGGTGGGGGGCGGTGGGTACCAGACCACCTCTGCCCCTGCTTGTAATGTTTGGTTGAGCTGTGGGGCCTTTATGGGGACTATGACCAGCACTGGCACCAAGTCTGTCTGTGGGTCTGATCATGACGACGACATTTCCACCTTGTAGGGTCTGCTGCGGACAAAGATTCAAGAATTCAAAAACTACGACTGGCCTGAATCCTTTATGTGTTTTGGCACGATGATACATGGGTACTAACCCATTTGCAGTAATCCTGTAATGACCTATATGGTTGCAGTCATTCAGATGGGTTGCCAGTGATGGTGGAGGGTACCACCTAAGGTAGTGGGGGCTTGTATTAGGTGCTGATAATGTCTAAGACCCCTCTGTGCCACTTAATTTAAACCCATTCCTGGAGAATTTTTAGAAACCTGCCCCCTACTGGGGGATGTGCCCATACAGCATGCCGATTGTCCCACAGAAATTAGTATTTTGATCCTTATTGTAACTTAGGTAATGCAGAATGCATCTATGGGACTGGCCCCTGCCTCTTGATGTGGGATGTGCACCTTGGCATCTCCTCGCAATCCCTCACCACCTCCCCTGAGGGGTGAGCCAAACAGGAAATTACCTACACTGGGAGTTACCCAACTGGCTCTTGTAGAGGAGATCGTTTGCCAGACCCAAAGCCAGGAGCTGCAGCGAGCCGAAGTTGGATACGTGGTCCGCACCTTACCACCTCTCCAAGAACAGCAGCTGATGAAGAATAGGTCTATTTCTCTCTGGATCACTTATGGGAAAACAACAAGGCTACAACTGGGACCCCAGACAAAGCGTTTCCCCGAGACATTGTTGATGCTTGGAGGACCCAGTTGCGAGAGGCATACACTGGGTCTCTGAGGGAAGCCCCTCCTTTGTGTGATGACCGACAGCTTGGTCAGGTTTGAAATCAGAGTGTCGACTGTGGGGCAGCCAAACCACTTTTCAGCTTGCTACTTGTCCAACTGAGAAGCCTAGAGGACTGCCGGGCCACTGAATAGGTGCGCTCTGGACCTTGCCCTTCTCCCTATCACATGCCCTCTTGTCTGGAGGAGGAGGGATGCCGTGGCTGGTGTCGGCGGCAGCTGCCAGGCAAAGCCCATTTCGGCTGGATGAGAGCTCCGGAGAAAATACCAGGTAAATCTCGACTAAGACCTGGGAATGAAAATGACTAGGCCCTCCAGGACAGAGATTCTGGGCAATGAGTCAGATGATGCCGAGCACCCTGATTCCCCCCTCTTCTGTTCCGGGGAAGACAAGAAATTGAATCTGAGGAGCCCGTAACTGCTCAGGGTCTTCCTTCTTATGCCTTCATGTGAGGGCTCTCCTCTGGGGACCCCCCGAGATGCCCGCTGCCCTCTCAGACCTGGTGGTTGTTGCTCGCTCAGACCCGGCTGTTGCTATCAGTCCGAGCCGAGGAAGGGGCTGCCTCGACGAAAACTCCTGCGTTGCTGAATTTGAATGCCCCTGAAAGGTGTGCCTAATGCCATGCCTCCAAATGCTCCTATTCCCCCTTTGTAGTCAGCGTACTCCCTTCCCTGGGAGGAGTATTGGCTATGGTGTTGAAGCTGCCAGAATTGCTGCTGGCCCTTTAAGGGTAAAATACAGAGATGCTTGAATTGCATCAAGTTGAAATAAAGCCAGTATAAAAATAGAACCTGTTTTTTGTCAGTTGAAAGAGGTCCCCATCAATTAGCTAAGAGCCCAAGGAGCTTGTGATGCCCTGGGCTGACTGCCACCAGGCTAGCTGCATTGTACGTGGCCTCCATCAATGAGCTGGTCCCTCCGAGGCGCACGTCGACGGGGAAAAAAATACTCTTTAAAGGTACCTTTGTCCACAATGCTCTCTAGAGGTGCCTTTGTCCCCGATGGACCAAACGGAATGAAACTGTGCATCTGGGTGACCCAAAAGCAGAGCCGTTCGGCTAATGAGGCCTCCGTTGGCAAGTTGCGAAACCTAGGAGCTCGTCGATGGCCTGAGAACACCGTTGCCCCAGCAGTGGATCTGACGGCCTGAGCAGCATTGTCTCCTCGCGTGCTTGTTGACAAAGTGGCGCCGACCTGGTAGATCAGTGGATTGATGGCCTAAGCCGCGGCAATGGCCTCCATCGACGAGCCTGAAATCAGCCGAGGTGCTCGTTGACGCAGTGTGTGCCTGCTGGTAGCATTGCCAGCTGCTGGGGGCCTCGATACTGCCACCAGAACATACTGCTGTGCCCTGGTTTCCATTGCGGGCAGCACTCACAGCGTAGCATCCTCTCCGCTGCTGCGAGCCCCCCTTTTGGCATATTATGCCTTTTCATCCTCTGAGCGAACAAATGTGGGTGGGGGCTGCTAAGTCAGTTAGCGTGGGAGACTTTTTGCGCGGCAGAAAAAAAGGCGTGCCAGATTGCTCAGTAAGCGTGCCGAGCCTGTGGTGGCGTGAGAGGAAGGCTAAAAGGGGCCAGTCTGTCCAGCAAGCATGGCTGAGACCAGTACCCCTAATTGGGAGAGAGCATTATTATGTCCTTAGAGAGAAAAAAAAGAGTGGTAATATGGGTAAATGAGAGGGGCCAGTCTGTCCAGCGTGCACGGCTGAGACTGGGACGCACTAAGAGCAGGAAAAGAGCTTTGCCTCTTGATCCACCCATTCCTGCTCTCTGTGGATGTCCAATAAGAAAAAAATATCCTAACTTACAGTCCTGAAGTCTTCAGCCCTGACACCACAGTGACAGAGCTCTGCTGCAGAGATCCTGCTCTTTGCAAGGCAGGAAGTAAACTGAGGGAGACAGGAAGTGGGAGGCTGGATGTCCCCTGCTGCAGAGGTCCGATTCCTGCCTGCCTGTTGGTACCAGGAGGTACAGCCCAGGAGTAAGGACGCCCGGAGACCAGCTTAGGAGAGAAGTCCTTATTTCTTCCTTATCAGCTGGCTCACTGCTTTCCATCTTCTGCTTGGCTAGCTGTTCATATACAGGGTGTACTTCTTTCATTACAAAACTGTTTAAAAGCACTTCAATGTACAGTCATGTTACTTAGCACCCTATAATCTTCGAATTTCAATGTGCAATTGTACCTTCAGTCTTAATGTGGCTGATGCATATACTATAGTAGTATACTGTATGCTTACACCATTAATTTGTTTTTTAATCAGTTTTTTCTCCACTTTAGTATTGTGCCAGCTGTTATGCTGCTTTATTTTTTTTTTTTTTTTTATTATGCTTGATCTCCCAATGACCCCCCCCCCCCGGGACGCACCATGAGACGAGCAATTTTCAGTGTGCCATTCCTGGTGAAACATTTCAAGAAATAAACCACACGAAAGTGTTACCCTTTACATTGCTTAATAAACACCCACTGCATCTTTCCTGGTCTTGGGAACACTCCTAACAGTCTAGGCATTTATGGTGCAGCAGGAGGAGAGGAGACTATTGCATCATGAGTGGCTTCACTGTTTGGAGGTGTTCCTAATGTTCAGGAAGTATGCAAGACGAGCAGATCAAGGTTCGGAAACAACACAAGTTTGGGTATTATTACACCGTTTGCATATTTTTCAGTTCTACGTGGAAAGGAGCAGATGGAACTAGCAACATCAACAAATTTTAGAAAAGAAAAAAATCATAAAATGTGTTTGCAGCTAGAAATAATGCAAAAATGGTTGCTAGTACCCCTTTAATGTGTATCCTATTTGAACATTTGTTTCCCCTTCTGGTGACATTTTTGATTTTACATTCAAGAGAGATTTGACAAAAAAAAAAAAAAAAAAGGAGGGGGGAGAATTTGTAGAAGATCTACAAGCTGAACTGTGTGCAAGTATGTGTTTTCCAAAGTTTCCCAGAGGAGTCAGCAGCTCTTTAAATCCACATCTATAGCCTGGCCTTTGCCATAATCATGTCCTTAATTATTTTGTATATGCCATGCTTACAACAATTTTCAAATCTGGTAGAGCCCAAAACTGCATTAATGCACAATCCTACACATTTCTAACAGACAGACGAGATATCCTTGATATCCCTTGTCAAGAACAGTTTTCCATTCATAAACCTTGGATAACTTCTCTTTTTCGATTTTCTTTCTCACCACAAATTGAGCATTTTTAGCCAAACTCTGGATTTACGGTTAACCATCCTCAATTCAGCCCCCACCGCAGGAGTGGCAATAACCTGTGGGACTTCTGAAGACAGAGCTATAAAATGCTGATGCAGTCCTTTCCACTTGGTCTAAATTGAATGTGACTGCATCCGAGGTTAGGTACTCATTCATTTTTATTTTTTTTTGGGGGTTGCATCCCAATGGACATGCTTTAATAGTGATGCTGAGGACTTAGAAATCCCTCGGGTGCGTGTGCTGGCCGGGCTGTCCTTGCCTTTTTCTTTCAAAATGTCAAAAAATCAAGTATCCCACAGCCCAGCAGCAACCCTGTTGATCCTGAGCATGCAGCAGAGCGGTGTACAACCACACTGGTCAGCATCACACTTTTTTGGGTGTGGGGTCCATTTTATTATATCATTACTGTTGCAGCCCAGCTCAGCCGATTGCCAGACCCACCAAATAAAGCTTGGTCACACTCTCTCTCAAAAGAAAAAAAAATACATTTTGTTTTTGTTTGTTTCGTTTAGTCCTTGGTAGCCCGGTAAGGCCCACTAGGCACAAGTGCCTGTTTTCAGGGGTGACCTGGGAGCACTGGGCTGTTAAGTGACTTGCTCAGAGTCACACAGTATGCAAGTGGAGGTTGTGAGAATCAAACCAAGGTCTGGTCTGCTAGGTGTACCAAGTTCGATACTCTAACCTCTAGACTACATTGCCAATGTCATGATGCAGAAACAGCGGGTGAGAAAGCAGCGTTACCATAAACTGCTATCTTGAGATAAATAAGAGCAAATCTGTTATGATCTGGTTATGCCTCAACTCAAAATGAAGGCAAGACGTGTGATCTTGAGATGTCAGGTTGATAGTTCAACTTAATCGTCAGTAGCAGTTTCAGAAAAACAGCACAATTTGTGTTCTTTCTATACCACTGGCTTAATTTAAGCAGTTCACCTGCCAAGACCTGGTAGTGGACCTGGTAAAAGTAAAAGGTAACAGAGTACTCGTTACATTCCTATTAATGGTTCAGTGTTCCTTCCACAATTTAAATCCAGTTACACAACTATCGAAAGTTCACTGTGTATGCTGGAATCAAGCTGCAAGCCAGTGCTTTGCTTATTTCTCCATCACAAGGTGGGACAATGTCAGCAAAAAAAGATCATTGGTTCTTAGTCTGCCCTGTTATATAATCTATCCAACACAGGCCTGTTGTCTAGACAAGGGGTTTGCTCCTCTTGCCATACAGCTACCCACTAGTGGGTCCAAAAAGCCGTCATCAGTCCTAGCCATGCTTGAAACCATTAATTTTTTTTTGTTCCCGCTACCTCTGCTGGCAGGCTATTCCACATGTCAACTAATCTGTGACAAACTTTCTCACCTCCCTCCCAAATCTCTCCTGCCAGGTTCCACTCATATCCGATTGTTTTTGATTTACTATTCCTGATTACAATCGTTTTTGATTTTCTAATCCTTTAGAGTTCCTCACAGTTTAACAAGAATAATAATAACAAAGGTAAAAATCACAACCATAAAATTTCACCTGTTCAAGTTCAGCAAAAACATTTTTAAAACAAACAACATCTTAAAACATTCCCACAATTACAAACTGTTTCCCTCAAGTACCATATGCTTGACTCCATAACCAAGTTTTAAGCGCTTGTTTAAAACCCTACACGGTCGTGCGCTCACATAACCAACGGGGTAGAGAATTCCAGAGGGTAGGGGCAGCATACACCAAATGCCCTAGCCCCAGAGGGATTCTCAAAAGTACTGAACTAGCAACCCTGCTGGCTGGAGCGTGAGGGATCGCCCAGGGTGGTGTGGGACCAGGAGCTCTTTCAGGTAGTCTGGAGCCAAGTCCATGTAGGGCTTTAAAAGTCAGGAGACTGACCTTAAAGGTGATCCGCCACTGAACGGGCAGCCAGTGCAGTCCACGCAGCACTGGCAACATATGACAGGACCGTGAGGTACCTGTCAATAGCCGTGCCACTGTGTTCTGCACCAGCTGCAAGCGGTGGATTTCTACCCCAGACAGCCCTAGGTAAAGGGAGTTGCAATAGTCCAGACGTGAGCTCACAAAGGCAAGGATCAAAGTTGGAAGGTCGGCGGACGAAACGAGGTGTTTTATCCTGGCGATATTCCTCAGATGGTAAAATGAGGATCTGACAACTGCTGACACCTGAGAATGCAGAGTCAGCCCATCGTCAAACATTACCACCAGGTTCCACATCTGTCCAGAGGCAGGTAGAGACTCACCCCCCAGATATATACCAGAGAGTGAGCCCCCCACACAACCTCTCTATCCGGTGGCCTGGATCCACAACCAATACCTCGGTCTTATCAGAGTTCAACTTTAACCAGCTGATATCCATCCACTCCTGGATTTCAACAAGGCAGTTGCTGAAGACAGAGACAGCTCTATCCTGGTCGGGGGAAAAAGAAAGGTAGAGCTGGGTATCATCTGCATAGCAGTGAAATCTCAGCCCATACCTTCTTACAATGTCTCCAAGGGGCAGCATATACACTGCGAACAGCACCGATCCTCGAGGAACTCCACACGATAAAGGGACTGGCACAGAGGAAAAACCCTGGACACCACCCTCTGAGATCTTCCCGTGAGCAACGATGTAAACCAATTGAAGACTGTACCAGACAGTCCACAAATAAACCTCAGGCGATCAAGCAGTACCCCATGGTCCACAGTGTCAAAAGCTGATGAGAGATCAAGGAGAACCAAGATAGAATGGTTCCTCCCATCTCTAGCCATCAGATGATCATTGAGCACCCGAACCAGCGCTATCTCGGTACTATGCTTCTTTCGAAAACCGGACTGCAGAGGTTCACAGATGGCATGGATGGTTAAATGGTCCTCCAGCTGTGTGGTCACTACTTTCTCAATCACCTTCCCCACAAAGGGAAGGTTACAGATTGGTCTGTAGTTAGCTGGACAGTCTGGGTCCAGAGAAACTTTCTTCAAGAGTGGTGTTACCACCGCCTCCTTCACGGAGCTTGGAAACTCACCTGTCTCCAAGGAGCACCAGACTATTCGAGCTAGAACCGGGCCAATGACATCACTACAGCCTAAAATTAGGGAAGTAGGTCCCGGATCCAAACTACAGCATGTAGGGCGCACACTCTGGACAATCTTCATGACATCTATGAAAGACAGCCGACCAAAGGTACTCCAAGAAGGACCGAGATATGCAGACCCACGCTGGTTCACCACAGCGCTCACAGAGTGTGTTGGATGGAAAGCCGCCCTGATGTCGGCCACCTTATTGGTAAAAATCGAACAAGTTCATCGCACTCTTCTTACGAAAAAGTTTTCTGGACTTGTAGACAGGCTGGGTTGCACAGTCTGTCCACAGTTTGGAACAGCTGAGCTGGTCGATTTTGAGCAACCGCAATCTCCCTGGACAGAAATTCTGCCTTCTTATGAGACATTTCGGACTGATAGACTTGATAATGGTCCATCAATCTAAGGCGGCTAGCATCAAGAGCGGACTTCCGCCAACAATGCTCCAACCTTCGTCCAAGTCGCCGCATCTCCCTCAAAGTCCTGTCAAACCAAGGGGATTGAGAGCAAAGGGAGAGTGGACTAACCCTGTTAGCTGTAAAATAATCTGCTCACGCCTTGCAGGAACTTGAAGGTGTACTATAAACCCCCAGCCCTTCTGTCCTCAGCAAATACATTCAGTGCCTCGGGCTGATCCCTGAAGGGTCTGTCCTGCTGGCCCAGAATAATTCGGCTTACTCTGCACTGCACCCTCTCCCGCCTGCCTTTGTCGTTCCTTAAGTGAAAACTCCAGAACTGAGCGCAGTGTTTTAGATGGGTCCCACAAGTAATCTACAGAAAGGCAGTATTACCTCCTTCCTCCAGCTATCAAAGCCCCTCCAGTGCTCCCCAACATCCTAATAACCTTATAGTTCCAGCAACCTTGTTTAATTTTATCAGCCTTTTTTGACTTAACCTTTCAGCACCAGCTCAGCCTCCCACTCTGAACTACTGCTATGCACTGTGAGTTTGCCCAGTTTACACAGATGATTCTTTTGCCAGTTTCTGTCCTCCATGTACACTGCTCTGCAATTCTGTCTGCACTGCAATCAACTTACGCTCTTTATATCATCGTCATTATAACCACATCACTAGACAGACTGTATTTTGTTTCTAATTGTACTCAACCCCCCCACCCGTTCCTCTTTCCCCTGGATCGCAGCTGGAAATGAACATTGGCTCAGTGTGCCTCTCCCAGTTACCAATTTTTAAACAAATAACTAAATCCTAATTACCTTGCTGTAGGCCTCATTACATTGGCTAGCCTGTTTTAGGGAGTTGCATATGCTGACTCCCAGGTCCCTTTCCTCAGAAGTAGTACCCATCTTAATCCCTGCCATCCAACATTCAGTGCTGGGGTTCTTGTCCCCCATGTGTACCACCCTGCACGTTTTAATACTGAATTTTAACTGCCAAACCTCACTGGAGTTTCATCTCCAACAGGACTGCTCCTTGAGCTGCAGTCTCACTTTCACGGAGTTCCATGTGTACACAAGGTTAAAGAGCTGGTAACCTCAGTTACAAACAGAAATGTTCACAGGAAACATATAAACAGCTGCAGTACAAACCAAATGTAACTTCAGCTGTCTGTGGTGAAGGAGGTTGCAGCTTGCACAGGCTACCGTACCACACATTAAGTCAAGGTGTGTACAGCAGATATTTCAAAATGGGTGCACTGGAATAATGGCACAGACCCATCAAGGAGAGTCTGTAGGGCAGTAGCACTGCTTGGCGAGGTACCGCAAAAGTCTACGGCCCGAGGTAGATGGAAAACTGTTGTGATACTGTTAGCTGTAAAATAACCTGCAGCATCCACTACACAGCAGACAGTGTCTAAAGGTAAATAGTCCAGAGATTTCTTGTTAAGATTTGTCAAGCCCAGTCGTTAAATTGGAAAGATTTTAGGGGGGGGCTCTCACCTCTAGACTTTGGTGGTGGGGCTGTCATCTCTAGGTGGTGAAACTCTGACATAGTATCCAATGGAAATAGATGACAGTGCAGTAACCGTTTTAAATATTTGAAAGGGGAACTGAAACAGAGTTCCTGACCAACTAAATCTTTTGCTAGGCCAACACATGTGAATACTGCCTTACGTGTCGCAGTACTCTGGTGTGGCTACAGCAGCCTGATTACATACCTGAGCAGCTGCTGTACTGCTCCAGGAGTTTAGCTCTCTGGCACCAGAACACAGCAGTGTATACGCAGAAGATACAGAAACATGGGCCCCTTCCATACTATGCTTTGTGGCACAGTTTTCAGAGCTTAGTTCACATTAAAATCAGTAAACACACTTTGCAGTTACCATGGGTTTAAAAACATTTTTAAAAACCATGTTCAAGCCCAGGGCCAGGGGTAGTCAAGTCTGACATGTTTTTAAAAACATTTTAAAGGGGCACGGTCAACTTTCTTAGGCCTCAAATTGTCCTTTAACAAAAAAATAATAATAAAGCAGTTGATTGTGCACATTCTGTGGAGACTGCTGATGCAGCTGGCAGATTTTTCTTGTCTCTAATTCTTCAGTGACTGGATAAAGCCTACTAGGCACAACTGCCTGTTTTCAAGGGCGACCCAGGAGCACTGGGGAGGTTAAGTAGTGACTTGCTCAGGGTTACACAGTATATGCACGTGGAAGTTGTGGGAATCCAAACCCAGGTCTGTGTGATGTACCAAACTCATTCACATCTCCTTACTCTGACCTCTAGGCTATACTTTTAAAAGAGAAAAAACAGACTGCCCACCATACTGGTGCTACCACACAAAAACAGTTTTGTTTACATTCCTTGATCAACTCCCACTGCACCTTTCTGCACTTAAGAACACCACCAACACTGTCTAGACACTCAAGATGCATTGGGAAGAGAAGAGACTTTCTTCACAAGTGGCCGACTTGTTTGGGCACACTTTTAATGTTAAATATGCAACACAAGTAGATAGGGCTTTGAAACAAAACGAGGTTGGTTATAATTACACCATTAGCAAAAACTGTTATGCTAGGAAAAGAAGGAAGCAGATAAAACCACCAGCAACATTAATGAATTGTAGAAAACATAACCAGTCAGAAAATGTAGGTTTTCAACTAGGTTGTAACCCGTAGTATATTCGGTATGTATATATTGTACTAACAAAACTCTTCTGAGTTGCTTGTAATTCCATAATTGAATTGTACAAAACGTTTTTCTGCCTATACACAAATCTATGTTGTTCATCACTTGAATTGTAACCTGCATGTAATGACAGCTGCTCCTTGCTGCATGCTTACGTGTATGTTTACTACACTTGACGTGGAACCTTAGAAAATGAGCACTTAGTTCAAAGGTAGTCTGATATTCCAATAAATAACTACATAAATGAATAAAAAATATGCACCTGGGGAGCGGAAATCAGGGAGCAGAGCACAAGATGGGTGGTAAAGTTTTGGAGGCAACGGAGCAGGATCTTGATATAATCATATCTAACGATCTCAAGATGACTATACAATGTGAGGGGGCAGTAGGCAGCGATGGCCAACACAATGCTGGGATGCATAGGCAGGGGTTTCACGAGCAGAAGGAGAGAGGTGGTGATGCCCCCGTACAAGCAGTTGGTGCGGCCACACCATGAGTACGGGGTCCAATGCTGTTGACCATATCTCAGAAGGGACGTGGATAGGGTGGAGGGGTCCAGAGGAGGGCAACGAAAATGGTGCCGGGCCTCAGTCAACTAACATATGGAGGAGAGGCTTAAGGATCTTAACATGTACATGCTGAAGCAATGGAGGGAAAGAGGAGACATGACAGAGACTTTCACGTATCTCGTCAGGTTGGAGGAGTGGTGGTCAGCAAAGTGGCAACTACAATTCAACGCAAAAAAAAAAAGCAAAATTAGGCATATAGGGCATAAAAGCTCAAGGGTGAAATACTGGCTCAGGGAGGGCAGAACTGGGGGAAAACAGAGTAGGAAAGAAACATAGGAATCACAATTTCGGACAACATGAAGGTTTGGAGCCAGTGCAACAGGGAAAGCAAACAGAATGTTGGCATGCATAGGAAGGGGCTTCACAAGCAGAAAGGAAGTGATCATGCCACTATACAAAACAATGGTCAGACCACAGCTAGAATACAGTGCCAGTTCTGGAGGCCACACTTACAAGGGGACAGGGACCAGCTGGAGAAGATCCAGAGAAGAGCAACCAAGATGGAGCAAGGGCTACACGAGACATCATACGAGAACGGCTGGAGGAATTAAACTTGTACACACTTGAGATGAGGAGAGAAAGGGAAGACATAGCAGAAACTTTAAAATATCTAAAGGGAATAAAAAGGTGCAGATGGGTAGCATCTTTAAGATGAGTGCAACAAATCCACTAGGTGGTATGGATCCAAACTGGGGGGTAAATTTAGAGAAGATCGAAAGGTGAAGGGAAATCCTAGCACCCTCCTCAAAAAAAAAAAAAAAAAGGGGGAAGGTAAACACCAAGATAGAGAACATGATAGGGGAAAGGGGAGGGATGGGGCAAAAAAGGGTAAGGCAATCAAAAAAATGGAGGGTAATGAGTACCAATGCCCATAATCTAGGTAACAAGTTCCCTGAACTGGTAGCCTTGATGGAAGAGGGATGCCTGAATATCGTGGCAGTCACAGAAACATGGTACACAAAGAACCATGACTGGGATGTCAACATACCAGGGTACACAATCTACAGGAAGGACATGGAGGGCAGAAGATGAGGAGGAGGAGTAGCTCTCTATGTAACAAAAGGGATCAAAGCAATGGAACTAAAGGGTGAACAGGGAGGAGAGGAGGTACGGTAGATCACCCTGGAGACAGGAAATGGCTCCACAATCCGCATGGGGGTTGTATACAGATCCCAGTCTCAGGGGGAGGAAATGGACAAGGAAATGATAGAAGGCATCCTTAGGATGGCGGAGAAAGGGGAGATATTGCTGATGGGAGAACTGAATGTGCCAGATGTTAACTGCAGCACCTTTGCTGCAGCCACATCCAAGGGCAGGGCCATTCTCAGTGCCCTACAAGCGGCATGGCTCAGGCAGCTAATGTTGGAACCCACTCAGGAGAGAGCAATCTTAGATCTGGTACTCTCAAATGTGTATGGAAAGGGGATCTCAGATTCAGGAGTGGGCAGCCATCTGGGAACAAGTGACCACAAAACAGTGTGGTTTACGATAAACTCAGCTGTAGAGTCAAGCCATACAAAACTGAAGGTACTGGACTTCAGGAGGGCTGATTTTGTCAAAATGGGAGAGTGCCTCAGAAAAGCACTAGCAAACAGGCAAGAAGGAGGGGTGGAGCAACAATGGTGAAACACCAAAACTGCCATCAGAGGCAACAAGCTTTTGTGTGAAGCAAATAAATAAAAAAAAAAAAAAACACTATGGTTGTCAAAAGAGGTGGCAGGGAAGGTTAGGGAAAAAGAGACAGCATTCAGGAAGTATAAGGAAACAGAAGGAGCAGGATACAGAACTGTACCAGTTAAAGCAGAAGGAGACGGGGAAGGCAGTCAGAATAGAAAAGGCCCAAACCGCGGAAAAGACAGACAACTTGGTTAAAAAGGGGATCAAATATTTTATAGGTACATTATGGAGCGAAGAAAGACAAAAAAGAGGGATACTGAGGCCGAATACAGAGAAGGGTGGGTTGGCAGAGAGGGACAGTGAAAAAGCAGGGATACTGAATGAATACTTCTGCTCAGTATTCAAAAAAGAGGAGGGGAGGTACCTAATCCAGTCAATGGAAGCACTCTAGATAGGGGGGTCAATATCAGTCCTGACAAAGTTGATATACTAACCTACTAAAATGCCAGCAGAATAGGGCCTAATTGTCTTTCGCGTCTGCTCGTATGGTCAGTCCCCACCCTGGGAGCTGACCTTACTGCCCCACTCGCCCTCTCTGGCTTCTCCCTTCCCAATATCAGAGATTGCTGCTGCACAGGACTTTGCTTCCAGAACCCTTCCCCTGTACCACCCCCTCTTGAACCCCTCCACCAGCCCCCTGGGCAGTGCATTCCATGGCTCCACCACCCTCAGTGAAGTAGCACCTCCTCCTTTCTCCCCTGAATCTCCCCCCCCCAAGCTTCCACCCATGCCCTCTAGTTGCCCCCCCCGTCTTCCTTCGGAGCACCCCGACTGCTCCTCCCCTATTTAACCCCTTCATGTACCTGAAGACCTCAATCATGTCCTCCCTGTCCCTTCTCTCTTCCAATGTGTACATATTTAGTTCTTCGAGCCTCTCCCATAGTTCCCGTCCCCCAGGTCCCAGATCATTTCGGTTGCCCTCCTCTGGACCCTCTCCAGGAGTTCAATGTCCCTCTTTAAGTGTGGCCTCCAAAACTGCACGCAGTACTCGAGGTGAGGCCTCACCAAACAGTTAAACAGAGGGAGTATTACTTCCCTCCTTCTGGAAGTGATCCCCCTAGCGATGCATCCCAGCATCCTGTTGGCCTTTGCCACTGCCCTCCTACTGTACAAGTCTCACAGTTGTTCATCTTGACATCCACAACCACCCCCAGGTCCCTCTCAGCCACTGAGACTTGTAGCATCCCCCACTCCCCCCCGGTGTACACTTGGCCCAGGTTTCTGGCTCCCAGATGCAATATGAAAGGACCTCCCAGAAGTCATGAGTCCGGAGACCAGCTCTGGGAGACAGAACTTGCATTTTCCTGCATTGAACCTCAGCTTCCACTTTCTAGACCACCTTTCTAGAGCCTCTAGGTCCCCCTGTAGGGCCACCCTCCCCTCCTCTCCTCCCCATCCACCACCACCCCCAGTTTTGAGTCATCCGCAAAGAGACTCATCTCACTCCTGATACCCTTCCTTATGTCAGAGACATAGGCGTTGAACAGGAAGGGCCCAAGGACTGATCCCTGAGGGACCCCACTAATGACCCTCCTTGGGGATGAGACTATCCCGCCAACCACGACCCTCTGGATCCGGTCCTGGAGCTAAATGCCTATCCAGCTGATCATCTGGTTCCCCACCCTAATTTCTCCCAGTTTATTCAACAGGCCCCATGAGGAACAGAGTCAAACACCTTGCTGAAGTCAAGAAAGAGAACGTCCGCTGGTCTACCTAGGTCCAAGGCACTTGTCACCTAGTCATAGAACTCCACAAGGTTTGTCTTGCAAGATTTCCCCAGGACAAATCCATGCTGTCCATCATGCAGGCACCCAGACTTTTCCAGGTCCCCTCCCAGCCTCTCCTTGACAATGCCCTCCATCACCTTGCCCACCACTGATGTCAGGCTGGCGGGCCTGTAGTTCCTTGCCACCTCCCTTGATCCCCCTCCTTGTGGATAGGCACTATATGCGCCACCTTCCAGTCCTGGGACACCCACCCTGTCCTCAGAGAGATGCTGAAAAACTCCGCCAGGGGTTTCGCCAGTACATCCGCCAGTTCCTGCAGCACTCTGGGATGTAATTTATCTGGCCTCGGTGCTTTCTCCTTCTTAAGGGACCCGAGGGCTTCTCTCACTCTCCCTCTGCTGCGATTTCCACCTCCGCTACCTCATCCCCCTGTTTTGCCCCCCCCCCCCACCGGCCAGAGATGGACCCCCTCTCCCCAGACCCGCCGATCAGCAAGGGTCCCCCCTCCTCAGTTTCACCATCTCTGCCCATGTATGATGCAGCCCCCCCATTTTCCTTGGTGAAAACTGAGGTGAAGTACTTATTTAGTAACTCAGCCTGCTCCCCCGGGCCTTGTGCCCATCCCTCCCCTGTTTTAATCCTGCTAATCTGCCCCTTCACCCTTTGTTTTTCCCCAATGTATCTAAAGAACCCCTTGTTCCCTCTCCTAATTTCCCTGGCCAGGTTCTGCTCCTTCCTTGCCTTAGCTGCCCTCACCACCCTAGTGGCCGTTCTGGCCATCAGCTCGTACTTCCCTTGATCCCTTTCACTCCATGAGCCTTCTTTCCCCTCACCACCTCCTGAACCTCCCTGGTTCACCAGCAGGGTTTACGGGCCCTACCGCATTTTCGTCTTACTCTTACACAGGTGCTGGTAGCATCCTGCACCCCCCTGCTGATGATTTCCCACCTACTGTCAGCATCCATGTCTGGCCCAGTCCCATCCAAATGCTTTTTAACGATCCTTCCCATTTCCTTGAAATCCACCCCCCGAAGTCAGTTACTAACATACTAAAATGCCAGCAGAATAGGCCTAACGGTCCTTCGCGTCTGCTCGTTTGGTCAGCCCCCACCCTGGGAGCTGACCTTGCTGCCCCCCTCGCATTCTCTGGCTTCTCCTTTCCCAGTTCTGGATATTCTCGCTGCATTGGATTTTGCTTCCAGAACCCTTCCTGTACCTGTCCCACCCCTCTTGAACCCCTCCACCGCCTCTGCCCTCACCAGCTCCCTAGGCAGCGATTCCATGGCTCCACCACCCTCAGTGAAGTAGCACCTCCTCCTTTCTCCCCTGAATCTTCCCCCCTCCAGCTTCCACCCATACCCTCTAGTGGCCCCCTCCTCCTTCCCTATTTACCCTCTTCATGTACCTGAAGACCTCTATCATGTCCCCCCGGTCCCTTCTCTCTTCCAATGTGTACATATTTAGCTCTTCGAGCCTCTCCTCATAGGTCCTGTCCCCCAAGCCCCAAATCATTTTGGTTGCCCTTCTCTGGACCCTCTCCAGGAGTCTAATGTCCCTCTTTAAGTGTGGGCTCCAAAACTGCACGCAGTACTTCAGGTGCGGCCTCACCAAGCAGTTATACAGAGGGAGTATCACTTCCCTCCTTCTGGAGGTGATCCCCCTAGCGATGCATCCTGTTGGCCTTGGCTGCTGCCCTCCTACAAGTCTCAGAGTTGTTCATCTTGACATCCACCACCACCCCCAGGTCCCTCTCAGCCATCGAGACTTGTACCATCCCCCCCCGGGTGTACACTTGGCCCGGGTTTCTGGCCCCCGGGTACAGTACCTCGCATTTCCCTGCATTGAACCTCAGCTTCCTCTTTCTAGACCACCTTTCCAGAGCCTCCATCTTTGTGCAGCCTCCTACCCCTCCTAGGTCCAGGCAAAACCAGACTGTGGCATGGTCGCTCCCCACCAACGGGTCCCTTACCTCTAGGCCCCCAATCTGGTCACTGTCTGCCAGGACAACAATCAGTATCAGCGCCTCCCTGGTCGGTTCCCCCACCTGCTGAGTTAGGAATGTGTCCTGAAAGACACCCAACAAACTCTGTTCCCTGGCCACAGAGAATGTCATAGGTCTCCCAGTCCGTTCCTGGCATGTTTAAGTCCCCCAACACCACCACCACCCTTCCCCTGCCCAATCTGCAGTGTCTCCTAACATCTGCCGCCAGACTCTCCTCCAGCTCCTCCGCCAGCGCAGGGGGTCTATACACCACTCCTATTTTTTACTCTCTTGCCCCCCCCACCCGTTATCAAGGTGACCCAAATCACCTCCACAGTTCCCTCTGCCTCCTCCACTCCTATGCCAATGCAGTTTTTGACTATTATTGCTACCCCTCCTCCCCCCTGTCCTTCCTGAACATGGTGTAACACTCCAGGTTCAGGTCCCAGTCGTGCCCTCCGGTGGCCCAGGTCTCAGTGACCGCTGCCACATCCACCTGTCCCTCAGTTAGCATCGCCTGGAGCTCAGGCATTTTACTGCCCAAGCTCCTGGCATTTAACAGGACTTCCTTCCACCCTTTCCATATACTTCCATTTCCCCTGCTTGTGTTCCCAAGAGGATTCAGTCTTCCCCAGGTCAGCACCTTACCAGTCGGCCTTTTCCTGCATTCCTCCAGCTCCCCAGGGGGGTGGAGACAGAGTCCCTCCTTTATCGGACCCCCCTCGACAGCCTTTTCTCCCATCCCTTCCCCATCACAAGTTTAAACCCCACCTTTCACCAATGAACCTCTATTTTCAACTTAAGGATTTCCTTCCCCTCCAAATTGAGATGGCACCTATCTCTAGCATACAGCCTCTTATCCTCCTAGGTCTCCCCCCAATCCCCCCATCAACCCATACCCTCTGGCCCCACACCACTCCCTGAGCAACTGGTTTATGTCCCTAATCTTCCTCTTGTGTTCCCCACTAGCCCTTGGCACCGGCAAGATTCCGAGAAGGAAACTGCACATCCTATGCCATGACAGACCCTGGCAAGCTCTCTGAACCTTGCCTGCATCTCTAGCTCACCATTTCCCTCAGTCATTGGTACCCAGGTGGACCAGTATGTCCAGGAACCTCCACAATCTTTTGTCAGCTGATGTACCTCATGCTTGACTCTGTGCACCGTTAGTCCAGGGAAGCATTCTGCTCTAACCGGGCACCCCCCCCCCCAAATCCCATCTGATATCCCTGATCATGGAATCACCCAACAGAAGCACCCTGACCACTCTTTTCCTCCATTCCCTTCCATGTCCTCATCCTTTCTACTGGCCCCTCCCCAGTCGGTTCCTTGCTCCTCCCCTATCTGGGTGCCCCCTGCTGCCCCTCCTTATTTACCCTGGTTACCCCTGTCCTCTGATCCTATGCCTCCTCGTCCAGACTGTCCTTTGTACCCCGCTATCCCCCGTCACTGCTCGCAATTGGTTCCCCGCCCCCATCTGCTAAACTTGCCTGGCTCGTCCTCCCTCACTTCCCATCTACGTTCAGCCCCTCCTTGCCTGTCGTGCTCCCCTGGCATAAACCTTCAGCTGCCTTTACTGTATCCTCCTTGTACTTCTGATCCCTCTCCTTGCCCTTTCCTCCCAACTGGTCCTTCTCCTTGCACTTTCCTCCCTCTACCCACTCCTCCTCCTGCTCTGATCCACTGCTCCCCCCATTTTCCCACTTTCCAAGTTCCTCCTTGTTCTTCCTGCTATCTGGCCCCTGCCTCCTGCCCCCCACTCCCTTTCCATCTCTAACCGCTCCTGTCATGGCTACATCACCCCCCTCATCTTCAAGCAGAAGAAGAGAACTGAAGTGGTTACTGAGCTTAACATCCGATCCACCTCTCCTCTCCCCCCTTGCTTCCTTCTGTCCAGCCCCAGTCATCTGCCTACTTCCCTGAGAATGTCCTCCCTTTGGCCACCCTCCATAAGGATCCCCAGATACCTGCCTGCTTCCTTGGTAGTGTTCTCCTTTTGGGCCCCCTCTGTCAGGGTCCCTATGCAACCCCAGAGTACTCTCCTGCACTCCTTTCCCTATGCCCTCACCCCTAGTGCTTGGTGCAACCCCACAGGAGAGCCCCTGCCCTATTCCCCAACCATTCCTCCCCCCCTCCAGCTGTCTCCTAATCCCCTCAACCCCCTCCCTAAGCTGTGCCAGCAGGTAGCACACTGGGCAACCACCGAACTTCCAAACCCAGCCCAGTATAATGGCCGACTCACACCCTGTGCACCCCACCACCCTCCCAAAGATGCCGGCCCTAATGACGTGTGGTCCCATCCCTCTCCAAGTAGGATTCCTTGGGTGAACCACCAGGTTCGCCACTAGTGCAAGATACACCCCTACCCACTAATCATGTCACCCACTAATCCTAGATACAGTCCCACAGTAAACAGGTACCCCCATTACTAGGTGCAGTACTACACAGTAAACTTATAGGGGAAGTGTACAACTCCCTAAGCTCCTCTTTCCCAGCCCTTAAACCCAACCCCCAGTGGCTAGAACTACATGAGGTGTACCCGAAGCCTTTTCCTCCAATTGCAGGGAAGGTGTTCCCCTATAAAGGAGCCAAGCTTTGGGGAGGGAGGAGTGGGGGACGGTGGGATCAGGGCCTACACCAGACTCTCTCGAGAGTGCATCAGCCCTGTGTCTGCCCCTCACTGCACCTCCACCTAAGAAAATATTTCAGGCCTCCTTACTCTCCCAGCATTCAGCTAGAAGCTTCTTCCCCTCTAACTGAAGACTAACTGAGTTGGGAGTCCCCCACCTTACTTTCAAAAAGCACTAATCCCCTGTAATATGATGCCTGTACTTACAGGCTAGATAGCAACATTTAAACACACACAAACACCAAATAGTCTGCTGGAAACACACAGAAAACCAGCTAAGAAAATATTTTAAGTCTCCTTACTCTCCCAGCATCCAGCTAGCAGCTTCTTCCCCCTTCCCTCTAACTGAAGATATATTAGAACTTAACACTTTGCCACTGCGGGGCTGGCCTGCGACACCTCTCCAATCAGTAAGCTCAGCCTGCACGGGGACAACACTGTTGACCCTAGCTCCAACATTAACATCATCCAATGCTATTCCTCCTCTTTCAGCTTCCGTCCTGTAACCCTCAAGCAAGTACAGCACCGCCTATTGTCATTGGATATTAAAAAAAAAAAAAAAAAGAGTGCCGGAGCCAACAATATCAAACCCTTCTTCCTAAAAATAGGTCATTACTACCTGACCGCCCCCATTGACCATTTATTCAACACCTCCCTGATGCAAGGTACGCTACCAGAGTCGTGGAAAACTGCACACATCATCCCTTTGTTCAAGTCTGGGGATTCGAGAGACATGAACAACTATCAGCCAATCTCCTTACTATCTACTCTTTTCAAAACTACTGGAAAAAATTGTTAACACCCAAGTCAGGGAGCATTTGGACTCACAGAAACTGCTAAACGCCACCCAGTCAGGTTTTAGAGCCAAGCATAGCACAGTCTCTGCCCTTGCTTAAGTAGCCACTGACAGGCAAATCGCCTTGGACTGTAAGAAGTATGTGTTTGCTCTCTTCCTTGACCTTAGTAAGGCTTTCGATACCATGGATCACAGTATTATGCTTAATGCTTTGATTAACATTGGTTTTGATAGCACTGCCATTAAATGGTTCACCAGCTACCTTAGTAACAGATTTCAGCAAGTCAAAGTCCCAGGAGTATAGTCTCCTCTAAAAACATTACCGCGAGGTGTCCCCCAAGGCTCCATTTTGGGCCCAATCCTATTTGCAATCCATATCAATAACCTTGACTCACAACTGCGCACAGTTAACGTACACTTATTTGCAGACGATATTGTCCTCTACACCTCTAACTCTTCTTTGGACATGGCCTATAAGGACTTACAGCGAGACTCTCTCTCTCTCTCTCCAATATAATTTTATTAAACATAAGCTCCTACTTAACGCCAGAAAGACCAAAGCCATGATCCTCTCACCAAAGGCAGCCTCAGGACCATCATGCAACCTCAAGATCCTAACTCTACTGGGTGAACCCCTCGAAACCGTTGATAACTTTAAATACCTAGGGTTCTGGCTGGACAACAAACTTAACTTTCTGTGCCCCTGAATGAGGTCACGAAAAAATTAAGACAACACTGAGGCATATTCTACCGCATTAATAATTTTCTCACCAAAGAAGCTAGGAAGAGGCTAGTGCAATCCACATTCCTGCCCCTACTAGATTATGCTGATTTCCTCTACAGCAATTGTCCCTCTTCAGTGCTCTGTAAACTGGACACTCTTTACCACCAGGCCTTGAGGTTCAGTCTCAATCTGCCTTCCTGCACCCACCATTGCCTGCTATACCGCGAGTTGGAATGGTCCTCACTTCCTATAAGGAGGAAAAGAAATGCTCTCCTCTGGTTCTATACAGCTCTGTCTGATAAGCTTCCTGCATACATCTCGAGCTTCTTCAAGTGTGCCAAGGGGTCGTATGGTTTGAGACGCTTCTCTATACTCTGCTTTCAGATACCCAGAGCAAAAACATTCCATGGCTCGGCTGCAATTAATTTCTCCTTCCCTATGGAATACCATGCAAAGATCTATAAAGCTCTCAAGCCTCCTCAGTCCATTCACCTTCAAAGCACTAATAGCGGAGTACCTGAAGGAAACCTACAACTGTTTTAGGTGACCATGCCTCCTTAGTCTCTGGTGTTCCCCTCAAATTTTCTGACAGTTACGTTCAGCCCCCAACCCCACGCTAGGGGGTACCCAGCACTTGTATCCTCTCTTCTCACCCCCTGACCCCTCCGCCTGCCACACCAACCCCTCTCTCTACCCGTCCCTTGCTTACCCCTCCACATCCCAAGTCCCTTATTAGAATACTTGCCACCCTACATATATTAGTGAATGTACTGACCTTCATAAGCCAGTGAGTGCTCAGGGTCTAAGCTTCTTACCTTCTCTGTCTAGTATTCTCTTAACTGCGTTTAACTGTGTTATCTCTGAATATATTGGCCCGATTTATCTCACACATGTACAATGGTTTGCTTTTGTGTTTTTTTCCCAATTGTTTGTAACAGTGATATCTAAATATTTTGGCCTGACTGCTCTCACATGTACATGGTTTTGTTTTTGTCTACCTAGTCCTGCCTGTAACTTGCTTGATATCCAGGACCACCTTGAAAACGAGCTTGCTCAATGGTGTTTATGCCTAGTTAAATAAAGTTTGATTGATTGATTTTTTACAGAAGAAAGGGTTCTGAAGCAACTCCTAAAACTAAAGGTGGACAAAGCAATGGGGCCTGATGGGATTCACCCCAGAATTCTAAAAGAACCAAGGGGAGAACTAGTAACACCACCGACTACTCTTTTTAACAAATCATGGGAGGATGGCGTGGTACCAGAGGACTGGAGGAGGGTGGATGTGATTCCCCTTCACAAAAGTGGCAGCAAAACAGAAGCAGGAAACTATAGACCTGTCAGTTTCACCTCAGTGGTAGGGAAAATGATGGAATCACTTCTGAAGGAAAGAACTGTTGAGTACCTAGAGGCCAGTGGGGCACAGGACCCAAGGCAGCATGGATTCACAGCAGGAAGGTCATGTCAGACGAATCTAATTGATTTCTTTGAGTGGGTGACCAAAATAGTAGACCAGGGAGGGGCTGTGGACATGGCCTACCTAGACTTTAGCAAGGCATTTGACACAGTCCCACACAAAAGATTAATAAACAAATTAGCCAGCCTGTGAGTGGGACCCAGAGTGGTAGCCTGGTTAAAACACTGGCTAGACAACAGGACACAGAGGGTAATAGTAAATGGAGTGCAGTCAACAAAGGGGGATTACTACTGGGGTACCACAAGGTTCAGTACTAGGTCCGGTCCTTTTTAATGTCTTTATAAGTGACATTGCAGAGAAACTGGAAGGAAAAGTATGTTTCTTTGCAGACAACACAAAGATCTGCAACAGGGTTGATACACAAGGTGGGGTGGAAAGGACAAGAAGGGGCTTGGCAAGGTTAGAGGAATGGTCATATGTATGGCAGCTTAGATTCAACGCAAATAAGTGTAAAGTAATGCACCTGGGAAACAAAAATCCAAGGGAAGAATACACAGTGGGGGGGGGTGAGATACTGACAACAAAAATGGAACGGGACCTGGGGGTAGTCATATCAGATGGCCTAAAGGTGGGCAAGTAATGCGAGAAGGCAGCTGGGGGGTGGAATATCGGGATGCATAGGGAAGGGCATCACCAGCAGAAACAGGAAGTAACTATCCCTCTGTACAGATAGTTGGTGGGACCCCATCTGGAGTACTGTGTGCAGTTCTGGAGACCCATCTCCACAAAGACAGACAGGATGGAGGCAGTCCAGAGGAGGGCAACCAAAATGGGGCAGGGTCTGCATTCGAAGACATACTAAGAGACTAAAAGAGCTTAATATGTATACCCTTGAGGAGAGGGGGAGAGAGGAGGGACTAGATAGAAACTTTCAAGTACCTCAAGGGAATCAACAAAGTCCAAGAGGGTAGCATCCTTTAGAAAGACGTGCAAGAACAAGGGGCACAATTTGAAGATGGGGGGGCTCAGAGATAATGTGAGGACTTTTTTTCCCCACGGAGAGGGTTGTGGATGCATGGAACAGCAGTGGAGGAATTCAAGAATGCATGGGACAGACATAAGGCAACTCTAGTGGGGGTAAGAGGAAGTAGGCTGTTTGTTAACTAGGATCTGCAGCTTATCCATTAGGTAGGGAAATGGGCAGACTAGGTGGGCCAAGCGGTCCTTATCTGCCATAAAATTCTATGTTTGGGGAAAGTTGTTCACCGAGAGTGTTGTGGGGCCATGGAACAGACTGTCGTCATGGGGGTAGATTCAGTGGACAGATTAAAAAGAGTTTGGGATACCTACATGGGGCTGGCTAAACAAGAAAGGGAGCGTAGAGGAATGGAGAGGAAGCTGGATTACATCTACAGGGTATTTCAGGCAGACTGGATGGGCCATGTGGTCCTTTTCTGCCAGCAAGTTTCTAAGATACACAAGGGTTGACAGCGTCCCTTTAAGTGAACAGACTTGCAGTCTAAACAGTACTGTATACTGTATACTGTATACCAAAGATTAAAACGTGTTCAAACATCACTAATGAAAGCGGAGTGAAAATCCATCTCAGATGTGTTACAACCATGTTGGAACAGGCGTTGCAGTAAGTCTGAACAGACTAGCTCAGTTTACTTGCAACGATTTTAGACATTAATAACAGATCAATACCTGTAACGCAAATGTACCAGTGCCAGTGTGCATTATCAACACTGTACACTACACACGTTGATAGTACAGAACAGTGCAGAGCCCTGTCTCCCTTCCCGTACTTGAGCTTGCAATGTATTTTTTGTTTTCCTGTTTAAAAACTAACAAGCAGCATTAACAACAGAAACAGATCAACAGTCTGGACGAGGTATTTAAACGGCCCCAACAAACCAGAGATCTTACCGCAATCAGGGTGCTGCCGCTGCTCCGGTTCTGGTCCACACTTGCCGTCTCTCCGGTTTCGGCCGCAGGTTTGCCCCGCAGGAGGGTGGGCTCCGCTGTGGCGGGGTGCTGTGGCGGGGCGGCGGCTGCTGCTGCCGGTGCTTGCCGGCTCGCTTGGCTTTGGACTGCAGGCAGCGCTGGTGCAGCGCGAACTTGTGCTGCCGCTCCAGCTCGAGCCGCTCGGCCGCCACCGCCTCGTAGCGCGCCTCGCAGCTGTTGTGGTGCCGCCGGCACAGCTCGATCCGCCGGCGAAGACGCTCCATGACCGCGCTGTGCCGCTGGACAACGAAATCGGCCATCCTCGGTTAGCACGGCATGAGGAGCAACGCGCCGGTGATGGGGATTCCTAACCGGGGCCGAATGGGTGCAAGGGGTGGGGTGGGGGGTCTAACCAGAAGAGGGATGGGTGGTATTCCCAACCAGTGACCTCGACACACTGGCTGACAGGGATGTCACCACAGCCACCCACTGACCGGCCTGGTTTCACAGAGCTGGAGCGCAGGGCATGCCCGCCCGATGCCAACAGACCAGAGTTCTAAACTTGGGCTGGCAGCACCGGCCCGGTCCTGCTGACCCACAGGAGCCGAGCCGAGCAGCATGGACCCCGGCCCTACCCCTCAAACAGACCGGCCTCCGGGGCGCCTGTCACTTTTCTCCACAAGTGAGAGTTTCGGAGCGCTGAGCCCACCCTCAGTGACCCTCTCCCTCCCCGACACAGACGGGACCGGGACGGCAACTTTCAGCGCACACACGGAACCTGGCACCCAGGCGGATTTAAAACCCCACCAAAACTATCCCTTTAAATCCAACAAGTAAACTTTCTTCTCACAAACTAAAGAGACCCACTTGACTCCTCTCCGTTAAAAATAAAAACAAAAGTGCCGAAAAGTTTCGCTGCATTCTCAGTCAGTGTGCAGTGTGGGTTCTGGGGGTCAGGGCTGCAGTACTTAGGGATGCTTATACAGTACTATAACAAGGGTGTCTGAGAAGAAACCAAACTAGAAGCCTTATTAATGAGAAATGTAGAACTTTTAAAAACCTGAAACTCCCCCGCTCCTGCGGCTGCTCAGCTCTCCCCCTCCTCCCGGCCTGTTTCTAGGTTTTAGAACCCTGGCAGCTGGCTCCACAGGGGGACCTGCGCCTGGAGTGGTATCGTGCCCCCCACCTCCTCGGATTCCGTCGACCGGCCTGCTAGAGCCTCACCACCCCAACAACTGCCCCCGCCGCCTCGCGCGCTGCCCGTCTCCGGCCCGATATCCCATTGTTGTCCTCTCGGCCGCCATTTTAGACTGTGATTTGCTCGTGCGAGGAAGAAGTAAGGGGCGGGGCGAAAGGTCAGGTTGCCGTGGCAAGGGGAGAGAATTGATGTGTCTGCCTGCCAATGACGAGTCGGTAACCAGGGCTGAGTGGGCGGGCAGAGCGGAGAAGTGGGGCGGGCCCGATGAGTAGTAGACCCTGTACAGCCAATGGCAAGAGACGTAGAGCGAAGGCCAGCGGTTTAAGCGAGAAAACCCTTAGGTACAGCGCTGCCCGGTGCAGTTTACAGGGGACCCTCCCAGGTGAGGGGGAGATGTTTCTGGAGCTGATTGACAGTAGTCGCTCACGGAGGCCCTGATTACCCGTTCGAGCTGAACCCTAGATGTGTAGCGTAAAATACCCAAAAGTTGTAACAGTTTGCTAATTTCCTTAGCCAGCGACGTGCTCGGCATACCTCGCAATCTCTTATGTCATAAATCAGTGACGAAGACCCCAAATGAGGGACACATTTAAAAACTGGGAATTTTCACCTAAAAGTTGACGGAGTGAGAGAAGGGGATTAGTGTAAGAAGCATTTTTCTGAAGCACAACAAATAGATAAGTGTGTATTACGAGGCAGTAATACCATTGAGAGGTTTTTGGGACATGGAACCTCGAGAGCGAAGCTCCACAGGTCTTAAATTCCCCAAACCTCGAGATGGTATTACTGCTTTGTAAAACACTTATGTTTTTGTAACCACCCCCCCCACCACCACCTTACCTGGGGTTACTAGAATCTCAGTAAGACCTAGTGGTAGGTAGGGAAGGCAGCTTGTGAAACTCCAGTTAAATGGATTTCACACTGTCCCACTCTGTTCTCAGTTTCAGCTGAAACTGAGGGATGACATCACCGTAGAACTCTCGCAGCTGCATGAGCCACATTGGAATCTGCAGATGGGACTTAGATTAGAATGTTGGGAGTTTTTGAAGGGAGTTGTGTGTGAGCAGTCTTGGAGAGAGGAGCACAGCAGTCTGTGCACAGGCTCTTGGAGCCTAAAGCTCTGATATAGAGCTACTGTAAGGGAGAGGTGTGTGTTTCCACCAAAAGAGGAACACAGTAAGCTCTTCGTGAAGTGGTGGAGACCGCTGTTACTGGTCCCTGTGCCCCATCCCTGAGGGGATAGGGCTGAAAAGGTTTGCCTGTAATTCCAGGGGCAACCCTTCTGGTTCTGGCTAGGGAAGAAGCTGCCTTATTTCCAGTTGTGCTGCAGCACCAGAATCTGTGGGAAAGGAATTCCTGTGAAGAATCGCCTGTGGGGCACCTGCAACCAAAAGGTGAGTTTGCTCTGACATAGGGCCTATGCTTCACCTGAACTGTTGTAAAGTGGGGATTGGACTGCTTAATCAGTGGGAGGCCTAGAGGAATGGGCTAAGCCAAGTAGAAGTATGTTCAAGTCCGGCACAAAGAGTAAAATAAAGTGGGGATTGGACTGCTTAATCTGTGGGAGGCCTAGAGGAATGGGCTAAGCCATGTAAAAGTATGTTCAAGTCCAGCACAATGGGAAAGCCAAGACATGTAGAGGAAATGTGCCAAGCATTTACCCTTTAATCTATACTGCCAAGCTTTTCAGAAAGAGTTGTTAAAGTATGTTCGAGTCTAGTACAATGGGAAGCCAAGACATGTAGAGGAAATGTGCTATGTATGTACCCTTTAATCTACATTGCCAAGCTTTTCAGAAAGAGATGTTTAATGTCCAGAAAAATGGCCGGGTATGAATTGTGGAAGTGAGAGGTGGGAGACCCCCACCATCAGTAGTAACCAAATTCACCTCTACTGATTTGCTCTCAGGCACTTGGCCAGTGCTGAGGAAAGTACCCAGACGTCGGATTAAAAGGAAGTTTCCCTTATGGAGTCGAAGGCTCTAAGGTGGTTTAGGGAGCCACCAGAAAATGTGTCCATGTCAAATGGAAGGTGTTCAAGTGGCCGGCAGGGCCGCTGAGCCAGGGAAATCCCAAAATAGTGTACAAGTTCGGGCTGTGTACCCAAAGCAGCGTGCAAGTCCGGGCTGTGTGCCTGGTGGGTTCAGAGCCTGAGGGCTGAAGTCTTGAGGAGGTGTTCTGATTCTTAATCTGCATTACCAGACGTGTAGCCCTGTGCGGGTCCGTCTGTGCTTTGTTTTGTTCTGCTTGGATGTGAATAAAGCCACACTTTAGAATCCCATTCCTGGTATTGGACATTACAGTTATTGCTGCCTGTGTTCGGATTTACTTGGGTGCCCCTGTGCAGAGTAGCCAAGCCTAGCCCCTGTGCCGAGTAATCTAGTCCTCCCCGAACCCAGTCCCCACCTGGTACTGCTGTCAGCTTCAACAGCATACCACCTGTCGTTTGCAAAAAGGCAGGGGTGAGGGGTTACATTTCTGTTATTTTTTGTAATATATGGTTGCATTGATAATTCTACAGGTGGAGATGACGTTTGAATGGTAGTATTAGCAAAAATGGTAGTATTATCACATTTCAGGATAGTATTATTGAGAGTAGTGATGTATTACTGGGAACTTTTTCTGTAACTTAGTATAATATTATTGAGGCTTATCCATATATTACAGGGCCCAGATATTCAAACTGCGCCATTCTGTGGCGCAAGCCCCTGCGCTGCTCAAAAATGTTGAGCAGGGGTGTGGCCAGGGCGATATTCAACGGAGTTGCGCTATTGAGCAACTTCTTTGAATATCGCCCCTGGCCATTACCCATCAGGCATGGCGCAGTGGAACCGCGCCATCGCAGTGGTCAGAGGGAGCATTCAGATGCAGTGGTGCAAGTTCCATTGCACCATGCAGCACCCAAGCATATTCAGCAGGATATAAATGGGGCTAATTTATGCAAAGTGCACGGGGGGCATTTGCATCTAATTATGGCCCATTTGCATGCCATTAGCATGCAGGTGCGCTAATCCGACGACTTGCGCCTGGCACCCTGCCAGGCAGCAGCCGCTAGGGACCGATGCTCCTGCAGCCCTGACCGCTGGGCATAATAGATCTCCTCCCCCAGAAATGCCTGGATCGCAGGCAGCACAGTAGTCTTCCTCCAACGGCCCGATCGCTGGCATAACTGCTCCAACCCCCGAGTAGCCCGGGACTGGGCTTCAGACCTCCCAATGTCCAATATCCCTGGTGGTCCAGTGGACCTAGAATAGCCCGATCGTAGGGTATCCTTACCCCCGTGATGTTATCCCTGGTGATCTAGTGGCCCCCACCCACCGCCTGACGGAGCCCACCACCCCGCCTCTCCATCAGCCGGGCGGCGGAGAACCCCGCCGGCTGACGATTGACAGTTGGGATAGACGCCCATTGGTTCAGAGCATGAACCAATGGGCGCAGCTCATCGAGCTGTCAGTCGGCGGGCGGCAGGCGGTGGGTGCTGCCACCACGACGACGAGGGAACGGGTGGGAAATAGTAGATCATCAGGATAACATACTTGGGGTAAGGATGCTGCCCGCGATCGGCTACTCTAGGTCCACTGACCACCAGGGATATTGACATTGGGGAGGTCTGATGCCTGCGATCGGGCTACTCAGGGGTGGGGGCGTTGTATCATGCCCGCGATCGGGCTACTTGGGGGAACGTGTATCTATGTCCGCGATCGGGCTGCTGGGGAATACTGTGCTGCCCGTGGATCGGGCTACTGGGGGACTTCAGCTCGCGATCAGGGCATGGGGGCATGCCAGGTGCAGCGGAACAGTGAGGGCCACCCACAGGTGGCATCTGCTGTTGCGCCCTGCAGTGCGGCAGCTCACCTGTGGGTGGACCTCGACTTGATCCTTTTTTTTCAGCGAAATTGTGCAGGCGCTGGTAGGGTTGCGCCTGCATAACTCTGCACGCCGGCTGAATGTCGGGCTGTGCAGTTATCATCGACGCCCCACCTGTACTGACATACGTACTAGTCGCGCCGAGCATCGGGATTGTCAGGCGCACTTTTCCCTTTTAAATATCACGCGGGCGATCACTGGGTTGTGCATGGCGCAACACTGTTGCGCCATGCGCAACCCTTTTGAATATCTGGGCCCAAGTCTGTAACTTTAATGTTTAACATTATTTTGTGCTTATGACCCCACTCTTCAGTCACAAAAACAAACATTTTACGAGGGACAGAGGTAAATTTTGAGGCAAAGTCAAGGATGTCCCTGAAAACCAGGGACAGTTGAGAGGGTCGGCCTGATACGGAGCTGGCTGTAGGAATCCAATAACTCTAGAGACTGATGGTCACCATACCTCTAACCCTTTTGTCACTGAAATGAGGAACACTGACCCTTATAACAAGGGACACATCCTCAAACATGTAGATACAAGCTCAAAACAATGTGTAAACCATTGTATTTACTTACACAAAGTTTAATTTTAATTTAGCATCATAGAATATTATGAATCTTTGATTTAAAGTTGTAATTTGCAGCACATTCTCTTTGTGGGTAGCACCTTTTCCATGAGGAACAGAGAAATTTTGAGGGGTAAAATGAGGGACATCCCTCATAATCAAGGGACAGTTGAGAAACATGATTGTTACCCTCTTCCCAGCTCAGACACAAAGGAAAACCCTTGGAGGCATACGCCAAGTGCCGTCCAGCAACTAGCCTTACTGTCTGCTGACCTTCACTGATCTTCAACGACTGGAAGAGAGACCAATCACGGAAGGAAGGGAGATTCCGACAGGTGCAGAAGCAGGGATTCTTTGACAGCAGTTCTACCTGGCTGAATGCCCCTTGGAGTGCACAGTCCGTGCTCCTATCTCTGCTGAGTCGATTTCTCACCTTGATTGCTCTGCTCAGACCCAGCCAGCAGCTGCTCTGTTCTGCTGAGCTTTACTGATCTTCAGCAACTGGGAGGGAGACCAATCATGGAGGGAAGGCAGACTCTGACAGGTGCAGAAGCAGGGATTCCTTGACAGCAGTTCTACCTGGCTGAATTTCCCTTGGAGTGCATAGTCCCGGCTCCTATCTCCACTGCAGCGACTTTTCTCCTCCATCGCTCTGCTCAGACCCAGCCAGCAGCTGCTCTCTCAGCATAAGAAGCAGTTGGAACACTTACCCCGGATTCCTAGCTGCTGTATGTAAATCAGCATTTGTACTGCTGTACCACTACTGAAATAGTGGTTGACTAATAGAAAGCTCTCATCTGGAAGCAACAGCTCAGACACAAAGGGCACCCCTAAGAGGCATACCCCAAGAGTGGTCCAGCCCCTAGCCTTACTGTCTGCTGTACCCACTACTGAAATAGTGGTCGGCTATTATAAAGCTCTCAGACGGAAACAACCAGAAGCAACAGCTGAGACACAATGGGCAACCCTAGGAGGCATACGCCAAGTGCGGTTCTCAGCCCCTAGCTTTACTGTCTGCTGAGCTTCATTGATCTTCACCGACTGGGAAAGAGACCTTCTGTCCTCCAGTCTCTAGTTTATTTTTGTCAATTACATTTTATTAAAATAATGTTATAACAAAAAACATCAGTTACATACACTTTTTACAGACCATAAAGAAACATCAGGTAATAAATGTTCAACACATTTCCTTAGTAACTAAACTAGCACTAAACAGAGAGTAAAAATAAGACAGCAACATTTAACAATACCGAGAAGTGCTGTACTATTAATAGCATACTACCATGTAGTTGAAAGAGATATAACAAAATTTACATACCTGCAAAACTGTGGATTATTGAGGCATATTCGCGCACAGTTAGGTTGTGTAAGGGTAAAGAAAGTGCCTATATTTCCCCTGATGATAGTAAAGCAAAGATCACAATTAGAACAGAAAGAAAGCTTAGAAAGAGAGAGTGAAGACAGAAACAGACAAGCATTTGTCATTGCCAAGTGTTGCTTGCTGTCATTAGCAGTGGAAGTGCAGGAGTTAGACAGAAGCAGTATAGGAATGGCAATGAAGTATTGAACTGACGCCAACTCCACCCCCACCCTGCAGAGATGGACAGGCATTGGGGTGTGCCTTTGGGTCATCGCCCATAACAGTCACGACATTTCACCTCACCCTACCCTGCAGACACTTACAAGTGTTGAGGTGTGCTTTGAAGTGTTTGAGCTTTACACTCACCTCATTCCATAAGAAAATATACTAAAATGGGTGCAATATAGGAGAATGGGGTGAACTCTGGGGTCCAAAGGGTCCAAGGCACACCTCGATGCCTGCCACTGGCTGCAGGGTGGAGGTGGAATGGCATATGCATTACTGTCGACAATCCCAAGTCACACCCCTGACGCCGGTCAGTCCCTACAGGGTAGGGCGTTATGGTCGAAAACCCTAACACCTTGGGCGTTTCTTGGTATTTTTACTCCAGGTTTTCAACATGGGCTTTTTGTGATCCCACCACATGAACAGCGACACTATCGGTTCGTTAGCTCGAAAGGTGATTTTGCACAGCGACTGCGCCATTTGGCATCGCAGGTGCGAAAACACATTTCTAACAGGATGTGAAAAATGACAACTGTACTCTTCATGAGGAGGTGTAAAAAAATGGCAATGTTGAAAATCTGGAGTGAAAATATAAAAAACTGGTGAAGTCACGAGTGTGCATAGAAACTGCGCAATACACACCCATAATGTAATTACTTTTGGGATTTTTTACAGCAGATTTTCAACATAGGCATTTTGGGACCTCCGCTCATGAACAGTGTCACAGTGATTTTCTTAATCTATCCCGAACACTGATTTCCCACAGCAATCGTGCTATTCTGCGCTGGAAGTGCGAAAACACATTTCGGCCAGTGTGTGAAAAATAACAGCTGTACTGTTTATAAGAATGTGTGGAAAAATGGCAATGTTGAAAATCTGGACTGAAAAGATTATGAATTTGTGAACTTACGAGGGTGCGTCGAAATTGCACAATACACGCTCGTAACACAGTCATTTTATGGACTTTTGTCACCACATTTTCAACATAACCAATTTAAGACCTCTGCTCATGAACAGTGTCATTTTGATTTTCTTAATCTGTCTCGAACATTGATTTCGCACACCGACCACGCCACTGTGTGCTACATTAATGAAAACACGTTTTGGGTGAGATGTAGAAAAATAAATGTTGTACTGTTCATAAGGAAGTGTGGTAAAATGGCAATGCTGAAAATCTGGAGTGAAAATATTAAAAATGCTCGAAGTTACTAGCGTGCGTAGGAACTGCGCAACGCACGCTCTTAAAACAGTCATTTTGGGCTTTTTTTTCACCAAATTTTCAACACAGGATTTTTGGGGGCCTACCTCATGAACAGTGTCACTGTGATATTCTTAATCTGTCCTGAACGTTGATTTCACACACCGACCGTGCCATTGTGGGCTACATGTGTAAAAACACATTTCAGGAAAGATGTGAAAAATGACAGCTGTAATGTTCATACGAAGGTGTGGTAAAATGGCAATGTTGAAAATCTGGAATGAAAATATTAAAAATGCTCGAAGTTACGAGCGTGCATAGGAACTGTGCAATGCATGCTCATAAAGCAGTAATTTTGGGGAATTTTTTTCACCACATTTTCAACATAGGGTCTTCGGGGGCCTGCCTCATGAACTGTGACACTTTTGTTTCGTTAATCGGTCCCAAAAGGTGATTCCGTGCAGTTCATTTCGGAACTGAATAACAAAATGACAGTGACTGTGTTCATGAGGTGCGGTCCCAAGAACCCCATGTTGAAATTTTGGTGAAAAAATTCCCCAAAATGGCCAAGATATGCACCAAAGTTGAAAAAAAACTATTTATGCCATTGTACAGCTTACTGGCATTGCTTCAGTTCGAGCTTGGCTTTGAAGAGTGCAGACGTGTTCCGTCCACGAAGATCATTGTGCCAGGCTCTGGAGGTAAGTATGGGGTGAGGGTGTGTGTGGGAGGTGGGCACGCAGAGGGTGGGCGCGGGTTGGGGAGGGACCACTGGAACCAACGAGGGACCATTTTCTAGTTTACAGGTTTATTTAAAAAAAGCCTCGTGAGGAAGGTTTTCTTTTGCAGGGACATTTGATTTTGGCATGCTGGGGTGGGCTCCCCAGTATGCCACCTGAGTGTTTGGGGGCTGTAGCCATGGGATTGGTCACCCCCTGGCACACAAGAAATTGGGGCTAGCTATGCCAACGGGAGTGGGCCCCGCCTGCAAATTACCAAGAAGGGGGTATGCTGACAGGGGACTGGCACCTGTCGGCACACAGAGCGCGGGGATGGGAAGAGCCAAGGGGATTGGGCACCCTTGGCACACAACAAATTTGGGAGGGGGACATTATGCCGACGGGGAGTGGGCTCCCCTGTTGGCAAATTGAACTGGAAGGGAGCATGCCGACAGGGGGATTGGGCACCCAGTTGGATTTTTTTTTCTTTTATTGAAATGTTTCACCAGGAAGGCACACTGAACAGCGGGCGGCGGCTTTCCGTCAGATTCCTGGGGACTGTGAGAGGCTGATGGAGAAACCGTCGCCATGGGGACACCAGTCAGCTGTTTTGGTAGCTGGTAATGCACCAAAACAGCTGATTGCATGGTGACATGGCCCGAATTTCCTGACGCATTTAGGCAGTCTCCCTAACTACTGAAAGCAATGTGTTTCTTACACATGCATGCAAGCAACACAAAAAGAGAGTAGAGAAAGTTACAGGATGGCTATAGACATGTTAAAAATGTGGTCGGCACAGTGGGGAAGAACATCTCTTAAACAGAGTGGCACCTTAGAGCTACTATCACTCTGAGGTAGGGGACACAATGTATTTTATTGTCCATTGGGAGTTGTATCAACAGTACTACAAACAACCTTATATAAAACACCCCACCTGTTGAAAAACTGGTGGCATTGATCATGCATACAAAGGGAGAGTTTTTCTGTGCTCAGAATCTCAAAAATGCAGGGTTTCCAATCCAGTAAATATGGAACAGTATCAGACAACCAGTTATGTAAAATAACGTTCCTGGTTGACACGCCAGTTAGCATCAGGGAATACTTTTGCTCTAGAGTCCAGGCCTGATGTTCACTGAAATGCCCCCACTATACATGTTTCTTTATTAATGCAAGTTGACAAGACTGAGGTGCTCGAAAGAAAGTTTTTCATTTCCTCCCATAAGCTTTGTACATAGGGGCATTCCCAGAACATATGAATTAAAGACCCACTGGATAGATTACACTTAGAGCAGGTTGGAGAAGTGCGTAGGCCCATCTTATGCATTAAGTATGGGATATAGTAAAGATTGTGCATGTGATGTGGATAGCCAGTTCTGAGTGCTGTATCATTTTTTTTAATATAAAATGTATTACTGTCTATCATGAGAGATGCTGAAAATCTGGTGCTCTAGGAGTAACCTCACCCCCTCTCCCCAGGTTTCAACTGAAGAATGAAAGCCATGAGAAAATGCTGAAACAGCATGTGAGATCACACACACACACACACACACACACACACACACACACACTGGTTTTAGATACAAGATATTACATGGCCGGCCTGAAGCTAATGACAGAGTAGAGCAGACCTTAATCAGGGATATCCTGCTGATCTAGCTTAATTAGCTAGCCAGCTGGCAGGAAAGAAAATATCCATTTTTATGACATTGGAGGAAAACCCAAGTTATTACACAAGGGTGCGAAGTCATAAATGTTTCTTTGTTGTCTGTGAGGAACAGTAGACCCTTTACATCAAAGGGTTATATGAGAAATTGAATTATGCTGAGGTCACAGAATCTTAATGCCTTATTAGGGCATCCTGTTTTTTTCATTAAATATATATATTTTTATATATATATTCTGACAGAGGAGGAGCTAGGTGACCTCACCCCAAAAAGGGGTTGGCAAATACAGTTTGCTTTAAGGAATATTCTGTTTTACTTCAGAGACACTTTTATCTAGACTCTGACAAAGAAGCATCTGTGAGCACTTTTAAGCAGGTATTTAGACACTAAGTACTATAGTAAGAATTGCACTGTTTAAAACCTTGTGCTTTTAATAGATTTGTATGTCTTATGATATAATAGTTCAGTATTTTGTGTTTGACATATTATCTATATTTAGTAAAAACTCTTTTTAGAGCTTACGTGGTCTGTCTTTGTTTTTCCTTCACTTGCAAGAAGAGTATATGGTTATAGCAGACACTAGGCATAGCTTGAATGGTAGTACCAAACTGGAAAGAGAAGCGTTTTAAATCTGAGGTCTTTATTAAAGTTTTTAAGAGTTCATCTCTGTATACCTGGTTAGGTGCCCATTGGCAAGGATATCTGGCCCCTTGAAGACAGATATATCTAAGCCTGTGCATTGGGTACGCTAGCAAGAGGTTCACAGTTTGAATCCCTCCACGACTTGAGACCAAAGGTTGATCAGAACTCACAAAACAGACAAGAGGGCTATCTTGTACTGTTAAACTGTTCACAAGACTGCTCTCGGAGGTTGGCACTTTGGGAGTAGAGGGCCTGACCTGCTGAATGGGTTTGTCACAGTTCAAGGTTTTGAATTGTATCAATTTCAAATTTACAGCACTAAAGGCCATAGTACTCTAGTTGTGCTACTAAGTGGCAGACCTTAACAAACTGATTGTTTTTTTCAGCAGGAAGGAGTAATAAAGGTTCTAGAGGGACACTGAATGAATAGTCAACATAGTTAAAAAGGAAGAAGAGGGCTCAAACTTCTTGGTCCACCTAGGGACCAATGACCTTGCTAGCCAGGCCAGTCGAGGAGGCTAAGGAGCACACTGCGCAGCTTGGTGAGAAATACGTTTCATTTTCATCCAGCATTGCATTTGCTGAGATTCTGCCTGTTTGGGAAAAGGGGAAGAAGAGGCAGAAAATCAGAGAGAAAGAGATAAGTGAGCTTATCGCATGGCTCAAAGGACTGGTGCTACACAAAGGGGCACCACTTCGTCGGAAACTGGGGCAACTTCTGGGAAAGGGAATTCTTCAAATTCGATGACCTCCACCTGACTAAAGAGGGAGTCAGAGCACTGGGCCACAAATTTGACGTCCACGTAGGACATTTAAACGAGTGGGATGGGAGATGACAGTAGCTCTAGGAGAAGTACACATAGAGCTTGCTGTCTCTTCCCCTCCAGCCACCACCAAATCTACACACTCCAGGATAGCAAAAGCAGATAGCCGGGAACATAAAACCCTTTCCGGCTCTGGCGTTGACCATCACAATGGAAAGGGAGGAACCATTGTGGAAGGGTGTGTGGGAATTGACAACACTGACACAGATGGTTACTGTTTAAAACACACAGCATTGTGTGAATTTTATTTCTTCTTCATAAAATTCATGAACATAAAGTTTAACTCAGAATAAAATAAACAAAAAAAATAAAAACAGTAAACCAAAAACAGATCTTTACAAGACACTGGTTGGGCCCCATCTGGAATACTGCGTGCAGTACTGGAGGCTGCACCTGCACAAGGACATTAAGAAAATGGAGGCAGTCCAGAGAAGGGCAACCAAAATGGTGCAGGGACTGCATCAGAAAACATATGAGGCCAGATTAACAGAGCTCCATATGTATACCCTGGCCTAGAGCAAAGGAGGGAGAGAGGTGATATGATCGAAACATTTAAACATCTTAAGGGCATTAACAAGGTGAAAGAGTCTAACATGTTTCAATATAAGAAAAATAGCAGGACAAGAGGACATAACATAAGATTAGAGGGAGGCCGATTAAGGGGGAATGTGAGGAATTTCTTTTCACAGAAAGGGTGGTGGATGCATGGAATGGCCTACCTCAGGCAGTGGTGGATATGAATACAGTGCAGGGCTTTAAACAGGCATGGGATAGACATAAGGGAGCAATACAGATAAGTATGAATAGATAGGCCATTGACAGAGTACATGCCTATGGCACATTCATAAGGTAGAAAAAATGGGCAGACTGGATGGGCCCAACTTCTGCTGTCAACTTCTATGTTTCTATGTTTACAACTTCAGATCTATTTCCCAGCACTGTTCTACCCTAACAAGTGCTGCCACAGAGTAGAAAGCTAAATTACAGCTATAATTTCTACTATCATCTGTGTTCGAGTCTACCCGTATGTCGTCTCAGTACACTGCGCAAGGCCTGACTGACTGTAGGATTCAGGAGGGCTTTTTATAGTAACAGCTTGGGACCTCGTCAGGTCAGCTGTTCTGCACCAATCGCTAATACATTAAATTCTGTACTAATGCATACACTGTGGTGGATCAGCACAACCATAACCCTTTACATATGTGTCCTCTACCCAGAGAAATCAGTTACTCAGGTAGTAAACTTCAGGGGGGACAGACTTTGGGAGGATGCAGGAAGTACTGAAAGGGAAACTAGAGGGCATAAGGTAGGAGATGGATGCAGAGCAGAAATGGGATATTATTAAAAGGGGGATTACAGAGGCAACTGAAGCCTGCACCGAGACACAGAGTAAGAGGAGCGGAGCAAGAAAACCATGCTGGTTGAATAGCGAGGTAGTGGAGGTGGTGAGAGCAAACAAGAGGTGCACCAGAGATATAGAAAGACAGAGGAGGAAGTGGACAGGCAGGAGTATGAAAGACGGTCCAGGGAGGAGACCAGAAAAGTGAGAGAAGCCAAGTCCCAGAGGGAGCTGAGATTAGCGCAGGGAATTAACAGGGGTTGGGGGGGAGAAAGACTTTTTCAGATACATCAGGGAGAAAAGGAAGTGCAAGGAGACAATAGTGAGAATAAAAAGAGGTGGGGAGTGGATGGAAAAGGGTGAGGAGCAGGCAGAAGCACTGAATGAATACTTTTGCTCAGTGTTCATGGAAGAAAAAGGGGTACTGCTACCACCATGGGCTGGGAGGGTGAGGACGGGGAGAGGAGGCAACAGATAGAAGAATTGAGGCAAGTAGAGTCCTAGAGGGCCTGAGGGCACTGAAGGTAGACAAGGCACCAGGGCCGGATGGTATCCACCCCAGGGTACTGAAGGAGATGGCCGATATGCTGGCGGATCTCTACAGCACCTCGCTAGAGTCGGGATGTGTGCCACTGGACTGGAGGATGGCACATGTAGTACCATTACACAAGAGCGGACCAAAGGATGAACCTAGTAATTATCGCCCGGTAAGTCTCACCTCCATAGTGTGCAAACTCATGGAGACAATACTAAAGGAAAGACTGGTGTTGTACCTGGAGGACAATGGCCTCCAGGATGTGAGGCAGCATGGGTTTGTTTCAGGGAAGTCTTGTCAAAAGCCTGATACAATATTATGACTGGGTGGCAGGTGAGCTAGATAAGGGTCATGTGGTAGATGTTCTTTACTTGGACTTCAGCAAGGCCTTCGATTTGGTGCCTCATGGGCGGCTTGTGGGGAAGCTAACTGGTGTAGGGGTAGGGGCAAAAATGATGAACTGGATTACAAGCTGGCTGAGTGGGAGGCTGCAATGGGTGGTGGTGAGAGGGGAACTCTCAACTCCAAGGCCAGTGATGAGTGGGGTGCCACAGGGTTCTGTGTTGGGGCCAGTATTGTTCGGGCTCTTCATATCAGACATTGCACATGGGGTGGTGAGCAAGATAAGTCTGTTCGCTGATGACACCAAAACTGGAGCAGTGGTGAATGGAGAGGAGGGATGGAAGCAGCTGCAGGGGGACCTAAGCAAGTTAGAGGAGTGGTCAGAGAGGTGGCACTGGGGTTCAATGTAAAGAAGTGTAAGGTTATGCACTTTGGGGGGAAGAACCCAAGAAGAGAATACTGGCTGGGAGGGGTTAAGCTGGGGATCACTGAGGAGGAGAAGGACCTAGGGGTAATGACAACAGGGACCATGGACAACACTGCCCAGTGAAGGAGAGCGACTGCAAACGCGAACAAAATGCTGGGGTGCATAGCGAGGGTTTTTTCGTCCAGGTGAAGAGAGGTTATCTTGCCCCTCTACAGGTTGCTGATAAGGCCACACTTAGACTAGAGTATTGTGTGCAGTTTTGGAGGCCATAGCTAAAGCGTGATATCAGGCTACTGGAGGGGTGCAGAGGAGGGTAACAAAGATAATATGTGGAATGGAAAAGACAGATTATGGCAGCAGGCTGAGAGACCTGAATATAGTGTATGGTAGAACGCTGTTGAGCATGGAAATCCTTGCTCCCAATAGCGCTGTTATGCTGCACTAGCTACGTCATCATAGCTGTTGTGCTGCGCTAGCTACGTAGCTGTGCAGTATAACACCTAGCAGATGGTGCGCATGCGTAGAGCTGGGTGCGCATGCTGATTGAAGCGACTAAGCGGCCGATCGGAATGGCTGCGTGGTGAAACATGCTAGAAGACGAAATAACTGCACACAAATGGGAAAGTAAGTGCAATCTATGTATGAGTGACCATACACTATAAAAGACTGTGTATGACCGCTCATACACAACAAGGGTATTTTTCAACTCTCAAGGTTTCCATGGTAGCGAGACCTCTCGAGCTGCGCTCTCGAGGTCTCCGGTTACCATGAAAACCTCTTTAGCAGTGTCATTGGCTCAGTAGGTAGCACACTTGCCTCTGAGGCCGGGAGATCAGAGGGCTGTGGGTTCAGTTCCCACATCTGGCACTTGGGTTAATATCCCAGTACTGACACTGTAGTGCAGCATGAGAGGGGTGCTGCACTTCTGAGGTGCCGTCTTTCGGATGAGACGTTAAACCGAGATGCCATCTGCCTGGATTGGTGGTAGTTCAGGTGGATGTTAAAGATCCCATGGCACTTATCGAAAAGAGTAGGGGAAGGTTTTTATTAATAAACAGAACAATAAATCACAAAAACAGTAATACAATTCATGGAAAATAAGAAAAAAAACATAACAAAGAGAGTATCAGTAATACTCAGTTCTCTGAAAGCATAATGATTCAACCTATTTTGTCTTTCAAAAAAGGAACCTCTTTCCACCTCATAAGCCAGACATTTTTGGACAAACAGTTGCGTTCAGAATCACATTATAACAACAAATCATGTTCAACATGTTGAAGAACTTCAAGTGGTGAGTGGTATAACTGTTGTAGAGTAAGGTGACATCTGGCATGCATAAATAAAACTTGAACATAGCGAACAGCAGCTGTACTACACCTGCATCCAACAAAGTAGAATGTAGCAAAAAACCTCCCACAACTTCCAGATATGTAACAGCCCATCAGAAAGGCTGGCTCCAACGGGCAGAAAGGGTCATCCAGAAATCTTGCACAAAGGGGCAGGAAACAAAAAAATGGGACATTGTTTCCTCCTGATTAATGCAAGTATCCCTCGGACAAGTACGTTCAGTAACCATTTTATGCTTTAAATTCCCCCTAACATTGAGACACCCATGATAACTAAGCCATAAAACATCCCATAATCTAGGTGGAATCCGTTTATCTACCAAACTTTTAAGGAGGTTATCAACATGACCATCCGGTACATCCTTAAAAACCGGGACTATGGAATGTGCTTTAGATTGTAGGACATCATAAATATATTTGCGCGATTTGCAATACACATGAGTCGGAAGTAACTTCCATCTATTAAGTTTCGATATCACAGGTCTGACATAAATCGGGTAACTAGGAGTGTGTAAATTTTTCTGGCTCAAACCTGGCCACTCTGAGGACAATTTAGGTAACCAACCAAACGCATAAATCACCCATAACACAGAGTGTGGACTACTAAAGTCTAGTAAATTCCAATGAAAAAATATACTATAGTAAAAAGTAATCGGATTCACACAATTCAAACCACCCTGTGCAATAGGAAGATACAACATATCTCTTTTAATGGGATTTAGGCGACTCCCCCAAATAATTTGAAAAAAGACCAAATAAGGTGGCTTCCAAACCAGAAGGAATGGGGTATACCGCACTAAAGTATAAAAATTGAGGAAGAAGTAAATATTTAGTAATGATAACCTTTTTCTGTTTAGTTTGTTGCCAAGACTTCCATAATCTGATTCTGGACTGAACTGCCTCAATTTTAGCTGACCCATTAAGTAACGCATTATCACCTTTACCAAAATCAGTACCTAAAATTCGGACCGGGCCCAGTACAACAGGAATGCCTTGCAGCTCCGTAACCTCAGGAATGGCAGTATGCAGAGGATAAAGAAAAACTCTTAGATTTATTAAGGGAGGAACCTGCAACGTCCGAAAAATTTGAAAAATGATGTAACACCTTATCTCCAGAGGTCAAATCAGCAACAGAGACACAGACATCATCAGCATAAGCCGAAATTTTGGCCTCAAGGGTACTATGAGGGGAAGCAATACCAAGAATCTGCACATCTTGGGCAATTGTACATAAAAGTGGATCCAAACTAAAAACATAAAGGAATGGACTCAGAGGGCAGCCTTGTCTCACCTCCCCGACGAATAGGGATATAGGAACCCAAGTAACCATTTACCAAGGGCATAACATAAGCATGACTATAAACCAAAGCAATCCAGGTAATAAAGCGATCGGGAACTCCATAGATTCGTAAAACCTGAAACAAATAACTATGCGGGACCTGATCAAAGGCCCTTTGTTGATCCATGGACATAAGAAAACCCTTTAGAACATCAACTTTACCAAGCTCTATTAGTTCCCGAAGCAAAAGGAGATTATTATAGATAGATCTGAACGGGATTGGTGTAGGGAAATCAAGTGTGGAGCTATGGACAACAATCTGGTATTCAATATTTTCATTAAAATTTTAAAATCCGTATTAAGGAGACTTAAAGGCCTCCAATTGGAAAGTAAAGTTCTATCACCTTTTTTATATAACAAAATCTGAACTGAAGTACAAAAATGGAAATCGAGAGTGTGACGTTGCAAAACCCAATTAAACCCTACTGTGAGCACATCACAAACCAAAGGACTACAGGTTTTATAAAATTCTGCAGGCAAGCCATCAATACCAGGCGCCGTGATATTCCGTAAACGGGAAATTTCCCTTTTAACCTCATCAACGCTAATCGGAGCAACTAAAGCCTGTAATAGTATATCAGAACAAGGGGCAATATGGAGAGAGGAAAGGAATTGTTCTACACCAGCGCTATCCACTGGTGATGCAGCATATAAGTCTAAAAAATGTGAGGAGACTGATTGCAGGATATCCGGAAATGCAGTGTAACTAGTACCAGCAGTATCCACAACTTCAGTCAGAAGGCGATCTGCAGAACGCCTATGACTGCAATCCAAAACATCCCCCAAAGCAGATTTATTAGCAGAACAAATCCTATGTTCATGTAACAGGGAAATAGTTCTAGTATACTGTAGTGCAGCTATTTCTTTTTTTACATTCTATACCTGTGCTGTCAAAGATAAGCCTTGTGAGTGTATAGCTGAATATAATGTTTCCAACTGCACACGTAAAGGCAAATATCTCTTATATTTAATCACTGCAGCATATTTAGATGTCCTCCTAGCCAAAGTAGGGATTTCAGATTTAGTGAGTAGCCACTAATCTAACAAATCTTCAGAAAGTCCAGCTAGTGACATACGAGCTTTCAAAAAATCATGAACTTGGGCCAAAAACCTGTCATCAAGTAGAAGTAAAGAATTCAGTTTCCAATATCCCTGCCCCAGTTTAGCATGAGGGCCTACCTCTAACGTGGCAGTTACCACATTATGATCTGAAATCTCCACTGGAATGGTTTGAGCTTTAATCACTCTCAAAGCTGCAGAGACAAAAAGAAAATCAGTCCTAGTGGATAAGGCGCCCTTAAAAAAAGTACGTCCACCAGTAGGATGACAAACCCTATAAACATCCTGTAAACGACCCTGGACAATAGTGTGATTGAGACAATGTGTATCACAGAAATCCTTATCAGTCCGGGCCCCCGATCTGATTTATGCACTACACAATTAAAGTCACCACCCCATATGAGAAAGCGTGACGTGAACAAAACAGGCTGCACCTTACGAAAGAGATCCACTCAACCTTTCTTCGTAACTGGTGCATAAATCACAATTAATCTCCAAGTGTAAAGTAAATAAGTAAAATCCAATATTAAGGCCCGTCCTATAAGCAGTTCAACCAACTTGGTAACATGAAATCCATCACCCCTAAACAACTCCCGAATACCACTACATGTGTCTAGTCCTAAAAAAAAAAAGGAAGGACCCCATCGCCAAAGCTTTTTGGCCATATTAACCAAAGGAAGGTAATTGAGATGGGTATCCTGAATAAGGCAAATATCACATGCCAAATCATGCAAAAGTTGAAAAGTAATCCGGCGCCTACGAGCATTTTTCACACTGTTCACATTGAGGGTGGCTACAGTGAGATGAAATACCATGGCCATGAAAGAGAATCAGATAAGGGGTCAAAATAAAAATGTCAACATCAAGTAACCCTTCCCTTTCTAGTACTTCTCCGGGGTCTCGCCCCCGACCGCGAGGGTTGAGTATCCATAGGCAACTCCTTTGATTTATCATTCTCAGAATTAGAGGATACCATAGGTTGTGAGGAGGTATCAGAATCAGCTTCCACATCGGAAGACTGAGTGTGACAGGACAGGACCTCAAATTTATTACTTAAGGGAACAGAGCCACCAGGAGAAGATGCTTTAGCCAATTTGACCCTACCTGTAGTCTGTTTTTGAGCCCGTTTCTTTGTCTGAACACTAGGCTCAGAAGGGGGCATAATAATATCCAGAGGTTTGTCAGGAACCAGAAAAACAACAGAAGGGGGGGGGATGTAGAGGAAGGGTCCTATACAACCGGTCGTGGAACTTCCTGTAAAAGAGGCTCAGAGGAAGGTTCAGATACAGAAACCACTGACTGGGGAGCAGGCACTGCAATATCAGGGCATAAAGGGAGACCAGTGACTAACTTAACATGTGAAGAAAGGGACTTCGCTGTAGCAATATCCTTTTTCTGGGCATTAAGAAGGATCACATCCTGATCCGGGCTATCTTCCGTGTTATGGGAAGCCCAAGGACAGGATCGAAAACCATGACCTAGTTCTTCACACAGGTTACATTTTAGTTCAGAATTATAATCTGCACTAGCATGGCCAAAAGATAAACAAAGGGAACATCGTAGTCTGTCACAGGCTGCACTGAGACGGGAAGGGGAGCCACATTTAAAGCAGGTACGAGGCTGCCCCACATAGAAGCAATGCCCCCGTTCCCTACCTAAAAACAAACTATTAGGTAAGTGTATGGGACCCACATTCGTATTTCTAAGTCGCACCCTATAACGCCAACCACCAGTCCACAAATGTTCAGAGTCAAAAATAGGCTGTGGCAACCCCAAGACATCACAGCGTTTAGCTAACCAATGCGTAATATCATTAGCTGCTACATTCTCATTTCGAAACAAAATGGTGACACTTTTAATAGAAGGTCTAGTAAGTGGGATAGCCCAAAATGGTAGCCACAACTCAGTGTATTTAAGAGTATCGTACTTTGTCCAGAAACGATCTAATCCTCTAGGGCCTTGTAAACTAACGTCATATAAGGAAGAACCTGATACATGAATCAATGCAAATATTTCGTTTGTAAAAAACCCCAAAGATCCTTTCAAAAGTGACTTTCCCACATAGAGACGGTCTGGAGCTACATCAAGACCCCCAATATACTGAAGGCGGACAGCATTCCATCATTGAAGAGGAGGGGGGAGTTCCAAAATGTATCCCTTCTATGAAATTCTTCCCAAGTAGATTTAGCTTTGTCCCCAGGGTCAGGAGAAGAGCCCAGAGGAGGGTCAGGGAGCGGGACATCCATGTCCATTGTATCATCCCATGCTGGTCCCCGAGAGCTAGGGTCTTCATCACCCGAAGAGGAGGGAGGCAAAGAAGGAACTTTAGCCAGCAGAGTAGTATCCAATGCAGGATGCTGAACATCCTCAGCATGCAAATCCAAATCCAGGCTACCAGGCAAAGGTGGAGGCATGTCTATCAAGGAGGGCTGTTGCCCTCCACAACCAGGTATCGAACTATGGGCAGGGTCAGGTATCCAGTGCCCCGAACTGCCTGGTTTCCAACCTGCACTCCGCAGGGAGGCCTCTAAAGAGACAGGTAGTGGGCTAGAACAAGGCAACAGAGCGGAGGAGGCAAAACAGGTAAGACAGTCTGCGTATTAGGAGGTGAAACACACGGTCTAGGATGCATAGTACTCACAAGTTCACCAGGCAAAGTCACCGCCGAGTTCAAAGGCGGAGAAGACACTGCTCGATCCAGATTTGTAGGAACCGAAAATTTCAACGGAGCATGGTGCAACACTGGTTGGACCGGTGCTACAGAAGATTGTTGCCAACTCTGCACCTCCAAAGAGCCCGAAGGTACCACATCCGTAATGAAAGCAGGAAGATTCTCCACAGCCCCTAATTCTGGCGACAGAGTCCGTGTCCCAGAAGAGGCCAACTCAAAAGGGCTAATGGCATCAACAATAGCAAGTACCTGGTCCCGATGTACAGCAAGGAGTGACTTCAACCAAAGTTCATCTGCAGGCAAAAAATCTGATGATGCAGTGGCAGACTGAGCAGGTAAAGATTCATCTGGTACAGCAAGATCCACAAGCATATCAACAAAACGGTCAGACGTCCTCGGTACTTCAGATTCTAAAGCTGGACCTGCAGGAGCAGAGCTCTGCTCTCCTGCAGGTACACCAGCAGAATGGCTGGGTCCCACGAACGAATCCATGGTCCAACAGTGCCCCCACACAGAGTAGAGGAATTTCCCCAGTGTCCTGGCCAAATTTCCCTCATTCACTAAAAAAATACCACCAACAGCTTAATCTGGTTCAAAGTCAGTTGGCATTCATCTGTATCCCCATCCCCTGGGTCGTGCCTGAAAATAGGCAGGATTTGTCTAGTGCACTTACCCAGTCAACAAAAACTAAATAAAGTGAAAAATATCCTTGTTGTGTATGAGCGATCATACACAATCCTCTATATGTACCCCCTGGAGGATAGAAGGGACGGAGGACATGATAGAGACATTCAAGTATCTGAGGGGAATCAGTAAGGATGGGGAACATGGGGTCTTTAAGTTAGGGAGGGGGGGTCACCAGGGGTATGTGCTAAGAATGGGGGATTTAGGAAGGAAATGAAGAGACACTATTTCACAGAGAGGGTGGTGGCAAAATGGAACACCCTACCAGAATGGGTGGTATCATGTAAATCTGTGAACAGTTTCAAAAGGGCATGGGACAGGGAACAGGGGAGAGTGAGGGTGGGGGAGGTGGGGGTGGCAATGGGATGACAAATGGGAAGGGAGTGGGGCAGCTGCAAACTAGGGGTGCTAGCTGCACACTGGAGCAGACTTCGATAGTCTGTTTCTGCTGGCACATTTGTATGTTCGTAATACCATCCTACTGCCACATTGTAACAAGCAGTAGCTCCAGTTTTAGAGAAAAATACACATAGGGGCCACTTAAGATGTTAGCCCCCCCCCTTTCTGTGAAGTCATTGATTGACATGGCCCTATAAAGGCTGTCTGAATTGGGGCCGGTGTCTCCTAAGAACTTACCAGAATACATCAGCCAAGAGAAGGCCAGGCAAGAGCAGGGGGGTTTCTTTTCCTCCAGTTAATATTGGTTCTATAAGTTCTTGAAAAGTTTTGAAAATGTTTTATACTTTTACTTGTGTAACCCCTAGGTGGCGCTATCCCAAGAGATACTACCTCTGCCTGTGTGACTAGGTGCAAGTTGAGGGGCCTGAGCTTGGTGAACGGGAGCCTCCACCTGGAGGGTTGGTTTAGGAGTAGCATAGCTGCTATGGGTATAGCCTTCTGGGACATTGATACCCCCCTCTAACCCATACAGTGGCTTACACAGGTCAGCAGATGAACAATCACAGTTAACATAGGAATACAATATTGAACCCACACGTGGTACACTCACCACCAGGGCTGGCTCAGCTGCAACAGCCCTGGAGACCCCTTGTAAAACAGACCTGCAATAGAGTAGTACAATGGCAATACAGTATCCCCTCCACAAAGGTATACACTCACCAAGTTAAATGCAGAAAGAACAGAATCTGATTTATTCGGGGGATATGAACAAGGGTGGGGCAACAGTCTAGCATTTGATTTCAGCTCTGATTCAGTCATGTTAAACATGCATGCACTAAGAGTCCCTCTAGCACAGTACACACACTCTGGGTACCCAGTTGTTATTCAGGCTAGCCTGAAGCATTGCCCGGGGTAGGCCGACATTGCAGCTGTTGTTGAGACCCTTAGGAAAGAAAACAAGCAGCATGCACTTTAATCCCCAATTTGTATTCTGGAGCCGGATAGCTCAGTTCGTGATGACCAATCCAAACAATAACAAGCATTGGTCAATGCCAAGTGTTGCTTGCTGTCATTAGCAGTGGAAGTGCAATAGTTATTGCAGTGAAGTATTGAACTGACGCCAACTTCACCCCCACCCTGCAGAGATGGACAGGCATTGGGGTGTGTCTTTGGGTCGTCACCCATAACAGTCACGACATTTCACCTCACCCTACCCTGCAGACACAAATGTCGAGGTGTGCTTTGAAGTGTTCAGGCTTTACACTCACCTCATTCCATAAGGAAATACACTGAAATGGGTGCAGTATAGGAGAATGAGGTGAACTCTGGGGCCAAAGGGTCCAAGGCGCACCTTGATGCCTGCCACTGGCTGCAGGGTTGGGGTGAAATGGCATGAGCATTACTGTCGACAATCCCAAGTCACACCCCTGACGCCTGTCAGTCACTACAGGGTAGGGCGTTATGGTAAAAAACCTAACACCCTGGGCATTTCTTGATATTTTTACTCCAAGTTTTCAACATGGGTTTTTTGTGATCCCACCGCATGAACAGTGACACTATCAGTTTGTTAGCTGAAAGGTGATTTTGCACAGCGACTGCGCCATTTGGCGCCACAGGTGCGAAAACACATTTCGAACAGGATGTGAAAAATGACAGCTGTTCTGTTCATGAGGAGGTGTAAAAAAATGGCAATGTTGAAAATCTGGAATGAAAATATAAAAAAAAAACTGGTAGGGACATGAGTGTGCGTAGAAACTGCACAACGCACACCCGTAATGTAATTAGTTTTGGGATATTTTACAGCAGATTTTCAACATAGGCATTTTGGGACCTCCTCTCATGAACAGTGTCACAGTGATTTTCTTAATCTATCCCGAACACTGATTTCCCACAGCAACCGTGCTATTCTGTGCTGGAAGTGCTAAAACACATTTTGGCCAGGGTGTGAAAAATGACAGCTGTACTGTTCATAAGGAGGTGTGGAAAAATGCCAATGTTGAAAATCTGGACTGAAAATATTACAAATTCGTGAACTTACAAGGGTGCATGAAAACTGCACAATGCATGCTCGTAACACAGTCATTTTATGGACTTTTGTCACCAAATTTTCAACATAGCCAGTTTAAGACATCTGCTCATGAACAGTGTCACTGTGATTTTCTTACTCCGTCCTGAACATTGATGTTGCACACCGACCATGCCATTGTGCGCTACATGTGTGAAAACACATTTTGGGCGAGATGTGAAAAATGACAGCTGTACTGTTCATAAGGAGGTGTGGTAAAATGGCAATGTTGAAAATCTGGAGTGAAAATATTACAAATTTGTGAAGTTACGAGGGTGCGTCAAAATTGTGTAACACATGCTCATAGCACAGTCACTTAATGGACTTTTGTCACCAAATTTTCAATATAGGCATTTAGGACCTCTGCTCATGAACAGTGTCACTGTGATTTTCTTAATTTGTCCTGAACACTGATTTCGCACACTGACCACGCCACTGTGAGCTACATGAGCAAAGACACACATTTGGTGAGATGTGAAAATGGCAGTTGTGCCACTGTTCATAAGGAGGTGTGGTAAAATGGCAATGCTGAAAATCTGGAGTGAAAATATTAAAAATGCTCGAGGTTACGAGCGTGCGTAGGAGCTATGCAATGCATGCTCGTAAAACTGTCATTTTGGGGTATTTTTTCACCAACTTTTCAACATAGGGTTTTTGGTGGCCTACCTCATGAACAGTGTCACTGTGATATTCTTAATCTGTCCTGAACATTGATTTTGCACACCAACCACGGCATTGTGCGCTACATGTGCGAAAACACATTTCAGGTGAGATACTTCAATGCTTAAATTTAATGCTTAAATTTAAGCAATATTAGACTTGATTCTCTAAAATGGAGCTGGTGAGAGGATTACAGATGTAGAAGTGGGTAGCCATCTGGGAACTAACGACCATCGAACAGTATGTTCACAATAAACACAGCAATAGAGTCAAGCCATACAAAGACAAAAGTACTGGACTTTAGGAGGCTGACTTTGCCAAAATGGGTGAGTGCCTAAGGAACCACTAGCAAATAGGCAGGAAGGAGGTGGAAGAACAATGGGGAATAATAAAACTGCCATCACAGAGGTAACGAGCCTTTGTGTGAAGCAAATAAACAAAACAAGACGATGTAAGAAACCACTATGGTTCTCAAAGGAAGTGGCAGTGAAGGTTCAAGAGAAAGAAAAGCATTCAGGACAAGGAATCGCAGAAGGAGCAGGACAGAGAACTGTATCAGTTAAAGCAAAAGGAGGCTGGGAAGGCAGTCAGAACAGCAAAGGCCCAAACCGAGGAAAAGATAGCCAACTCAGTTAAGAAGGGGATAAAACCTTTATAGGTACATCAGGGAGCGAAGGAAGACCAAGGAGGGATTGTGAGGCTTAATAAAGGGGAGGGAGGAGGGAGGGTGGGCAGAGGAGACTGTGAAAAGGCAGAGATACTAAACAAATATTTTTGCTCAGTATTTACAAAGGAAGAGGGGAGGTACATAAACAAACAGTAGTAACACTCTGGATACAGAAGTTGATACCGCCCATTTACAGAAGAAAGGGTTCTGAAAGAACTCTTAAAACTGAAGGTGGACAAAGCAATGGGGCCTGATGGGATTCATCCCAGAATTTGAAATAACTAAGGGTAGAACTAGTGACACCACTGACTACCCTTTTAACAAATCATGGGAGGATGGGGTGGTACCCGAGGACTGGAGGAGGGCAGATGTGATTCCTTCACAAAAGTGGGAGCAAGGCAGAAGCAGGAAACTATAGACCTGTTAGTTTAACCTCAGTGATAGGAAAATGATGGAATCACTTTAAAGGAAAGAATTGTCGAGTATCTAGAGGCCAGAGGGCACAGGACCCTAGGCAGCATGGATTCACAGCAGGAAGGTCATGCCAGATGAATCTGATAGATTTCTTTGACTGGGTGACCAAAGTAGTAGATCAGGAGGGCTGTGGACATGGCCTACCTAGACTTTAGCAAGGCATTTGACACAGTCCCACACAAAAGATTAATATACAAGTTAGCCAGCCTGGGAGTGGGTCCCAAGATGACAGCCTGGGTAAAGAATTGGCTGGAGAATAGGACACAGAGAGTAATAGTAAATGGAGTCCACCAGAAGAAAGGAGGTTACTAGTGGGAAACGTAGGTTCAAAGATTAGGGATCGGTCCTCTTCAATCGTCTTTATAAGCGACATTGCAGAAGGACTGGAAGGAAAGTATGTCTCTTTGCAGATGACACTAAGATCTGCAACAGAGTTGATGCACAGGGTGGGTGTGGAAAGGATGAGAAGGGACTTGGCAAGGTTAGAGGAATGGTCAAATGTATGGCAGCTTAGATTCAATGCTAAGAAGTGCAAGGTAATGCACCTGGGAAACAAAACCCAGGGAAGAGTACACAATGGGGGTGAGATACTAACAACAACAAAATGGAAAGGGACCTGGGGGTAGTCATATCAGATGACCTAAAGACGGCAAGCAATGTGAGAGGGCAGCAAGGAGGGTTGGGGATACTGGGATGCATAGGAGAGGCATCACCAGTAGAAAACAGGAAGTTATTATCCTCTGTACAGACAGCTGGTGAGACCCCATCTGGAGTACTGTGTAGTTCTGGAGACCCAGTCTCCAAAGACATAGACAGGATGGAAGCTGTCCAGAGGAGGGAACTAAAATGGGCAGGGTCTGCACCGAAGACATATGAAGAGAGACTTAAGGAGCTTAATATGTATAGCCTCGAGGAAAGAAGGGAGGGGGGACATGATAGAAACTTTCAAGTACCTCAAGGGAATCAACAAAGTCCAAGAGGGTAGCATCTTTCAAAAAAAGAGGTGTGCAAGAACAAGAGGGCACAATTTGAAGATAGAGGGCGGCTCAGAGGTAATTTAAGGAAGTATTTTTTCACAGAGAGGGTTGTGGATGCATGAAACGGCCTTCCGGAGGAGGCTGTGGAGTCAAAATCAGTGGTGGAATTAAAGCATGCATGGGATAGTCATAAGGCAGTTCTAGGGGGTGGGGGTAGGAAGAAGTAGGCTGCTGGTTAACTAGGATCTGCAGCTTATCCAGTAGGTAGGGAAATGGGCAGACTGGGTGGGCCAAGCGGTCCTTATCTGCCGTCAAATTCTATGTTTCTATGTTTCTGTACGAAATGACAGCTGTACTGCTCATAAGGAGGTGTGGTAAAATGGCAATGTTGAAAATCTGGAGTGAAAATATTAAAATGCTCGGTTACGAGCGCTATGAGGAACTGCACTACTACACGCCAGAAAATCATTTTGAATATTTCACCAGATTTTCAACATAGGTTTTGGTGGCCCACCATGAACTGTGACACTGTTGTTTCGTTAATCCATCCTGAAAGGTGGTTCCGCACAGTGACTGCGAAATCACCTTTCGGGACCGAATAACAAAATGACAGTGACTGAGTTCATGAAGTGGAGTCTCAAGAACCCCATGTTGAAAATCTGGTGAAAAAATTCCCCAAAATGGGCGCGATATTCACCAAAGTTGAAAAAAAAAAAAAAAAAAGACGTTTATGCCATTATACAGCTTACCGGCATTTCTTCAGTTCGAGGTTGACTTTGAAGAGTGCAGACGTGTTCCTTCCCGGTCCACCGAAGATCATCACGCTCGGCTCCTGAGGTATGTATGGGGTGAGGTGTGTGTAGAAACACTGAAACATAGAAACATAGAGTTTGACGGCAGATAAGGACCACTTGGCCCACCCAGTCTGCCCATTTCCCTACCTATTGAATAAGCCGTTGCAAAATGGTTATTGAGGGCTTCCAATATCTCCGATCAGTTAGAGATAATGCTGCCACCGGACTTAATTTTTCCTGGAATGGAATTACCAGGTGTGTGTCCAGACATGTCTTTTAACGTTTTGTAAAATCTTCCGCCAGGGTAACTGCTACCTCTGCTGACTCAGGCTTTCACTCTTCAATCCAAATTTGGACCTCAGTTGGCAGAACTTGAAGAAACTGTTCTACAACAAACATCTCTATTATATCAGTTCTGGATTTTCCCTCTGGCTGGATCCATTCACAACATGGTTCTCTCAGCCACACATACATTTCTCTCAGGGGGGATCATGTGTCAGATGTTTTAGGGCACAGAACCGCTGATGATATGTTTCAGATACCTTTTCAGGATCTCTTGCTTAACAAGGTTGTAATCATCACTTAACCGGGCATCCATGTTACCATAACAAATCTAATTAAAATCTAGATTTAGGATTAGCCGTATTGGTCCTTACAAGAACAGATCCAGAAGCAAATGATTTGGTACCTTTTAATGGACCAACATAGATGTAACAACCAGAACCAAGCGCTCTAGCTTTTGGACCAACCAGTCCTTCTTCAGAAGCCTAATGGCAGTTATTTAGAAAAAGCAATACTTTTAACAGCTAGATCATGCAGAAAAAAACAGAAAAAATCCCCATTGATTTAAAATACTCATTTAAAAAAATACAGATGATGTCAGAGAAGTTTAACAGTACCATACTACCTTCAGCTGGGAGGGTCCCGGGGTCAAAGGTGCTTTGTGCAAAACACATACAAAGAATCCTATTGCATATAAATTGACATATGATAACACTGCTGCAGCAGATGACTCTTAAATCAAACTATGAGTGTCACAGTGTGTATAAGAATGTGATTACTGAAAAACAACCCCCACCCAGATTAAAGACATACTAAGATTGTTTAGGACTCCAAGAAGTTTTAATGTATGCATTATAAACAAGTTATCAGTCAAGCTGTCTTAAAACCATCAGTGCACACTGTATGATGTGTAAAACTTAGCTGGACCTATCATCCAGCTATACTCTCCACCTAGATATCATGCCCTATAAACTTCAGAAATCTCTAGTGTATTGACAGGACTTTATAAATGATAATTAAATATAAATTGACAGTGTTAGTGTCAAATAACAAACTCTTGTTTAGGACCACCAAGGAATTAAGACCATGTAGCCTGATATGTACTGATGTCAATAAATTCTCAGTCTGTAACAACTTGGTGTACCAGAAGTGTCTAAGGAATCTGAAAAAGATAATTTAATTTCTCTCCTCCTCTTCACATAAACAGTACACCCTACCCCACCCACATCCCCATAATGTGGTGGGGGAGGGGATAACAAGCTTTAAGGAGATATTCACATACACACACACACACACACACACTCTCCCAGTGAACTTTTATTCACATCAATCCCTGCAATAGTTCCCCAAAGGAATTCAACTTGTCATGAAATCTCTAATAAAAGTGATCATGTATCCTAATGCCTACAGAGCAAAAATGTGATACTATTTAACCTTAATCCTATCTGTGTAGTAACATTTCTAAGGAGTCTGGATAGAACCACAATTAAATAAAACTGCAGCCCTCCCCAGGGTAAGGTAACTAGAAGTAAATACTAAGTTTGTAAGACCAGAGGTCTAACGTAGTAGGTGATCACCATAGATGCTTCCCTTTTGGGCTGGGGAGCTCATTTGGATAGTGCCTCAGTAAGCGGCAGCTGGACTCCTGAAGAGTCACAGTTGCACATAAATCTTTTGGACTTCAGAGCAGTCTTACTAGCTCTCAAAGCTTTTGTTCCCAGCATAGCAGGGCAGGTGGTTCAAATTCGAACGAACAACACCACTTCAATGTTCCACATAAACAAGCAGGGTGGTACCAGATCAGGAATATTCTGTTTGTAAGCTCTGGTCTCTAGCATTCTCCTTGGGAGTCAGCCTCTCGGCAGTTCACCTCCCAGGCAAACTTAGTACTTTGGCGGATGCTCTAAGCCGTATCAGTCAAGGCCAGAGCGAATAGACACTGAACAAGCAAGTACTAGCCACAGTGTTCAGGTGGTGGGCACACCAGACGTGGATCTGTTTGCCTCTCCTCTCAATTTTCATCTTCCTCAGTACTGTTGCACACCCCCAGTTCTGGGAACACTTCCTTTGGATGCCCTGATCCTGGACAGGACAGGGAGGTTCCTATACACATTTCCTCCCTTTCCCCTGATATTCAGGGTCTTGCTGAAACCCAGCAGCCTGCATCGATGATCCTAGTGGCTCTGGACTGGCACAGGCAAGCCTGGTACCCTCTCCTTCTCTTAATGTTCTGCAACAGGCCCATTTGCCTGCCTCCAACTCACTCCCTGCTGACCCTTCCTCAGACGGGAGTGCAGTACCCAGACATACACTCGCTTCACCTCAAGGCCTGGTTCTTGAAGAGTTAGAGTTTCCATCCTCACAGTACTCTGAACAGGGCCTTGAGATACTGGGTATGGCTAAAAAAACAAACGTATGCAGCCAAATGGAAAAGGTTTTCCCTCTGGTGCAAAATCCCTATCAACTTCAGACCCTCAGCTGCTAGACTACCTGGCACACCTATAGGCATCAGGCTTGAAACCATCTTCACTTAAGCTACACCTGGCAGCAGTTTTGGCCTACCTTTCGGTGGGAAAGAAGAAATCATTTTTTTTGTTCCCACAACATTTTTAAACAGTTTTTCAAAGGCCTCTTGCACCTCCAGCCTCCAACCAGAGAGCCCATTCCTCCTTGGAGCCTGAACCTTTCATAGATGGGCTCATGAATCCACCCTTTGAGCCTGTGTCCACGGCCCACATCAAGTTTGTAACTTGGAAGACCGTCTTCCTGGTAGCCATTATGTCTGTCAGGAGGATTTCAGAGCTACAGGCCTTGTGCACTGAGCTGAATTACATCATCCCTCACAACGATAAAGTTGAGCTCAGGACAAATAGGAAATTTCTGCCAAAGGTGGTTTCAGAGTTTCACTTGAACCAGTCTGTTACTCTGCCTGTCTTCTTTACTGAGCCATCCACTCCTGTCAAGCAAAAGCTTCATAGCTTGGATGTCAAAAGAGCCATCTTTCACTACCTAGAGCATACTGGACAGTCCAGAGGGTCTTCCGCTCAGTTGTTCCTCACCTACGTGGATGTAGACAGAGGAAGACCATCTACCAAGAGAACTATTTCTTGTTGGTTGATCTCCTGTATTAGATTCTGCTATGAGAAAGCTGGTCAACAACCTCCAGTGGGGTTCAGGGCCCACTCCACCAGGAGCACTGCAGCCTCACCTGCAGCAACAAGGGACATTCCCCTACTGGATGTCTGCAAAGCAACTACCTGGAAATCTGTGCACACCTTTGTGAAACACTACGGTTTGGATATGCAGACCAGATCTGATGCCACATTTGGCAGGGCAGTTCTGCAGAGCTTCTTTCCTAAGTAGGTTCTCTGCCCATCTCCCACTTGGTACTGCTCGGTAGTCTGCAAAAATGTTACTGATGCTAAAGGACTCCTGGGGTAAGAAGAAAAAATTACTCACTGCAGTAATCTTCTTTCTTCCAAGGGATCCTTTAGAATCAGTAAGCTCCCACCCTTCCTCCCTGGTTCACCTGTTAGAGAAGGGCTCTTTATGTCGCCTTTTACCAAATTTGAAGTTTCTTATTGATGAGTTTTTAGCTCGTGTTGCGGTTGTTTCTATTTCCACTTTTGTGGACATTTGCATGTTGTCTGAATCTTGTTGATTCTTTTTCGAGGCATTTACCCTAGTTTTTCCTCGAAAAAATTCTGAAGCCTTCAACAGCTCTCACTCAGCTCACACCTCCTCCTGTCTTTTGATTGACTTGGCCCTAACCTCATTTAAATATCTCTTAAAGGCACACCTACGGGGTAGTTGCACCTAGCCAGCGAAGTGCAAAAAAGTTACTGATGCTAAATGGCCACTTGGAAGAAAGAAAATTACTGCAGTGAGTAATATTTTCATCTTTTCCGCCCCCCCTTATGTATCAACCCTGGTGCAGAACTTTGTGTCATCTGCAAAGAGGCATATGTTTCGCTCCAGTCCCTCAGCAATATCACTTTAAAGACACTAAAAAGGACCAGTCCCAGTACTGAACCCTGTGGTACCCCACTAGTAATCCCCCTTTCTTTGAAGTGGACTCCGTTTACTATTACTTTCTGTGTTCTGTTGTCCAGCCAATGTTTTACCCAGGCTACCACCCTGGGACCCACTCCCAGGCTGGCTAATTTGTTCATTAATATTTTGTGTGGGACTGTGTCAAATGCCTTGCTAAAGTCTAGGTAGGCCATGACCACTGCCCCTCCCTGGTATTCTACTTTGGGCACCTAGTCAAAGAAATCTATTAGATTTGTCTGACATGACCTTCCCACTGTGAATCCATGCTGCCTTGGGTCCTATGCCCCGCTGGCCTCTAAGTACTCAACAGTTCTTTCTTTCAAAAGTGATTCCAGCCGGCCCATTGGCGCAATGGTTGGATTTCCGCTTGCGACGCCAGCGACCTGGGTTTGGGAATGGACTCGGGTGCTGGAGGGCCGGCCAGGGAGAGAAGGCTGAAGCGTTGGATGACTGTTCGCCTTCTCTCGGGAGAGGGCGGGGACACAACCCGGCGATTGCTGAGCCCTGGCAGAGGCTGGGGGCTCAGCAATACGCAGGGTCCCACAATTCAGCTGGGCGTGGCAAACGTCGGTGTAAGCCTAACGTTAGTGGCACGCCACGTCCCTGGGAGCAAACGGGAAAGAACACCGAGGCCGACCAGATGACGGCCGCCAGCTCCCGTTGCCGCGTGACCCTGGGCAGTGCACGAACCACCCCAACAGCACCCGGGGCAAGTATGGCACTGGCCACCCTCCCGGTGCCTTCCCTATCGGAGGAGGGGGACCCACCTGGCGAAGGGTTACATCCAAGGGTTACTGGGGGGGGCTGCAATATAGGGTGAAGAGGTGGCTGTACCAGGGCAGTGTGGCTCGGAGGGCATAGGAAGGCCCAAAGGAGAGGCTGGCCTGGAGCTGAGAGAGCCAAAGAAAAAAGAAAGTGATTCCATCGTTTTCCCTACCATTGAGGTCAAACTAGCAGGCCTATAGTTTCCTGCCTCTGCTTTGCTCCCACTTTTGTGAAGAGGAATCACATCCACCCTCCTGCAGTCCTCAAGTACCACCCTCCCATGATTTGTTAAAAAGGGTAGTCAGTGGAGTCACTAGTTCTCCGCTTAGTTCCTTCAGAATTCTGGGGTGAATCCAGTCAGGCCCCATTGCTCTGTCCACATTCAGTTTTAGGAGTTCTTTCAAAACTCTTTCTTCTGTCAATGGACTGGTATCAACCCCCCTATCCAGAGTGCTTCTACTGATTGGATTAAGTACCTCCCCCATATTTTCTTTTGTGAATATTGAGCAGAAGTATTCAGTCAGTATCCATGCTTTTTCACTGTCACCCTCTGCCCACCATCCCTTCCCTTTATTAAACTTCACTATCTCTCCCTTGTTCTTTCTTTGCTCTGTAATGTAGCTATAAAAGGTTTTATCTCCCTTGTTAACTGAGTTGGCTATCTTTTCCTCGGTTTGGGCCTTTGCTATTCTGATTGCTTTCCCCACTTATGTCTGCTTTAACTGATACAGTTCTCTATCCTGTTTCTTCTGTGTTACCTTATACTTCTTGAATGCTATATTTTCCCCCAAACCTTCCACACCACCTGTTTTAATAATAATAATAATAATTTTATTTATAAAGCACCTTTCAAGATGTCAAGGTGCTGAACAGTTTCAAACAATCCAAAACTCCAAATAAAAATCATAAAACATCCATAAAAATCAGCATATCATCCAAATATCATATAAATATAAAATCCAGAGAATAATGCAATAACTTAGTTATCTAAAAGGCCATATTCCATAAATATGTTTTTAAGTCTTTTTTAAATAACTCCACAGAGGTGCACTGCCGTAACCGGCATGGTAGAGAGTTCCAAAGAGTGGGTGCAGCATGCGAAAACGCTCTGCTGCCAGAAGATTTTAAACTCACTCTTCAGATCTCTAACAACCCCATGTCGGCCGAGCGGAGTGATCGGTCAGGGCAGTAAGGAACCAGAAGGTCTTTCAGATAGGCTGAACCCTGGTCGTGAAGGGCTTTGAAAGTCAATAAAATGACTTTCTTTTGAGAACCATAGTGGTTTTCTCTTTGTTTGATTTGTTTATTTGCTTCACACAAAGGTGTGCTGCCTCTGTGATGGCAGTTTTGATGTTTTCCCATTGTTGCTCCACTCCTTTTTCTTACCCATTTGCTAGTGCTTTTCTTAGGCACTCTCCCATTTTGCCAAAGGCAGCCTTCCTGAAGTCCAGTACTGTCACCTTTGTGTGGCTTGACTCTGCGGCTGTGTTTATCGTGAACCACACTGTTTGGTGGTCACTTGTTCCCAGATGGCTACCTACTTCTAAATCTGAGATCTTATCTGTGTCAATCTTCACCAGTCATCACAGATGAGTACTGGCGGAAATCAGGACCCGAGGGGCCTTTTTTAAAAAGGATAGGCGGAGTCTGCTGTCAGCGCGCCGCCCTCGAGGGCCGGCGTACTACGTGGCGCTGGGATTAGCCGTTAAGCTGTATCGACTCTGCCTGCCTACCAGTCCTTCGTCTCCCGCCGTCGAGGTCACCTCATGGGAAGCCACTGAAGAAGTTTTTGACAGTTTTTAGGCCTTAGCCTTTCGAATTTGTGCGTTCGACAGTCCGTCGGTCTCCTGCTAGTTCTGGGTTCTGCCTCCACTCGATGTCGCCGGTAAGATCTTTCCATTTAATTTGAAGTATAGCGACATCGAGTCTATTTTTGGTGTTTTTTTCTGCAGGTCATGTCGCGGTCGGAGGGCAAGAAATCTTCTAAGGCGTGGCGTCCCCCTATGCGTCGGTGCCCGTGCGGCCGCAAATACTCCGTTACCGACCAGCATGACCGGTGTCTCGCGTGTCTTGGCCCACTTCATGACATGGATTTGTCGCGGCGCCTGCTTCTCCATGGACCGCCGTGTCCTAGAACAGTAGCGTTCAAAATAGGCGAGCTCCGCCGACTTTCGGGGTGAGTTACATGCCTAAATCGGACCAAGCCGGCGCTCTCGACCTTTCCTCTGGGTCCCCTCGGTTCTATATTGACCGAGGAGGAGGCCTCGGCTTCTGTAGCCTAGCCTTGGCCGAGGCTCCTCCCGTGGCGCAGGAGGCCCGTCCCGCTTCCTCCCGGGAGCGGGCGGGAGGCGCCAGTATGGCAATCGTCCCTTCGGTGGTGAAGGCTCCCCCGGTGTTGCTCCCGTGGTCCGGAAGGCCCGGGTCGACACCGTCGGTTGGCGCTGTTGGGGCCTTCAGCACCGTTCGCGGTGCCGTGTGCCCTGTCGGCGCCGATGACTGCGCCGACTCATGCGCCGTGACCCTGGATTCGGCATCACCTTTCGCTATGTCTCACCTCGGCGCCGTCCTCGGTGCCGAGGTTGAGCACGGCGCTGTGGGGACTTTGGAGCCATCTGTCGGCGCCATCCTCGGCGCCGTTGGTGCTCTCGGTGCCGCTCACGGCACTGAGGGGCCTGATGGTGCCGTGTTCGGCGCTGAGTCCGCTTTCAAGACCGTCAGCATCGCTTTTGTCTTTGGTGCTGTTCGCGGCGCCGAGGGGCCTGGTGGCATCGTCAGCGCCAAGGCTGTTGCTGGGGCTGCCGTCGGCGCCGTCTCTGTTCCTGGTACCGCCCCCGGTGCCAGTGGACTTGACGGCGCCGCAGCTGGCCCTGGCTCTGGACTTTGGCCCGAGCTGCCTGCCACCTTCTGTCAGCCCGCTTGTGGGGCGGCTGTATGCTGGAGGCTGCAGAGGCCTACCCTGCTTTGGCTACCGGGCTTCTTGGTAGGTCGCCTTTCTCGCCCTCTACCATTTGGCTTAGGGCCTCAGACTCTACCTCTTCGGAGTTGGAGTCGGGCTCAGAGTTGGACGAGCAGTCACACCCTTCGGGGTTGTCTGCAGAGGAGGGCGAGCCGGTGGTTTCGACGACGAGTCACAGCCAGCCCCCTTCTGAGGAGCGTCAGGTTCTCCCCGAGGTTGGGGTCAGTGGTACTGACCAGCAGGCTATGGTGCATGCCACCATTGCCATGCAACCTGGCCTTGGAGGGTTCCTTGACCCCTCGGCAGTGGTACCCTCTCCCGTAGTGTGTCTCGATCGCCCAACTTTGGGGCCCATCGGGAAGTCTACAGGAGGGGAGGGTGCTGCTCCCTGGGTCTCCCCTGCGGGGGCAGCCCAGAGCTGCCAGCTACCTAGGTTGGCCCTCTCAAGGACCAGGACCCTCTCAGACTCTGAGGGGTTGAGGGGTATGGGGTCAGCGCGTCGGCCTTTCTCTGGGGTCCACCCCGGCCCTGGACAAAGCCGAAGTGCGGACTTCCGCCCTTCCCCTTCCGGTTCCTTGAAGAGGTCCCATTCTTTGGAGGTAGGGGACCATCCTTCTGGATCTATATGGCCCCAGTCGCCTCACTGGGGGATTCTTCTGGGCACAGCCTAGGCAGTACCAACGTGGTTGTACAGCTGTTGGCTGCAGAGTCTTCTGGGACACCCTCCTCGGGTGTCTATGGTCCGCTCCCTAGCCCTGGCAGAGGTCAGCCGACTTCTTCTCTCGGATCTGCCCCATCCCTCTTCTGCATTCTCCAATGCTCCCAGGCATTCTTGGTCCTAGTGGCCCTCTCACCTGGGAGCAGTTCAGAGCGGTGGCTGCTCGGTTCCCTGCCTACGTTAGGGCCATGGACAACCAGGTTTTTCAACCTCCCCCCAAGCAACCACCCTCGGAGCGTATGGTGACCTCCAGCTCCTCATCCCCCTCTTCTGGGGGAGAGGAACCATCTGTCCATATCTCTCCTGCCGCTGATCTCTCCGAGTATCAGCGCTTCCTCGTGAGGATGATGGAGGGCCTTCACCTTTCTCCCTTGTCGGTCAGCAATCCTTAGCATGCGGCGCACGCCTTTCTAGGCGATTTCAGTGTGGCCACCCTTGTGGTGCCGCCCTGGCCTGCTCCCTTTTGGGAGGCGTCCATGCGGTTCTGGTAGAGGCCCTTCTCCGGAGTTCCTGCCCCTAGGGACCTCAGCCAGAGGTATTGCACTCCCCCGGAGTCTCCAGGTTCTATGCCTCATCCACAGTCCGGATTGACGCACCTGGACACCCCTGATGGGCTTCGCGCCCTCCACCGTGACCGGCCCCCAGATCAGGACTCTTTGGATTTTGATTTCTGGGGGAGGAGGACTTTCTACTCGGCACGGTTGCTTCTCTCCATCTCTGCTCATCAGGCCCACTATGCAGCCTACAACAGGTTCGTGTGGTCAGCGCTTGGTCAGATCCTAGCTGCTTTGCCTGACTTGGAGCAAACCAGGCAAGTCATCAAACTCTCTGCACGTGGCCTGGAGCTAGCAAGGCACCAAGCAAAGGCATCTTACGACGCCAGTGAGGTAGCTACCAGGGTAGTAGGGACAGCGATCTGCACAGATCGACGTGGCTTCGCCTTTCGGTTGTCACCCTTGGCCGGCGTGGGTGATTTGCTCGCTCCCAGGAACCTCTCTTTCCCGTAGGGTGAGATGACGTTTGTCGGGACAAATTCCTTCCCCCTCCGAGGGGACCCCATCTCGCTCTCCCCACTCTCGGGCCTCCTCAGGCCCAGAAGGTTCCCCCCCTTAGTGTGTCACCCACTGAGGGCTAAGGGACGCTGTCCCTTAGGGTGCAATTAATCAACCCCCTTCGGGGGGCTTGGTACTCACCCATCTGTGATGAATGGTGAAGATTGACACAGATAAGATATAAAAATTACGTACCTACCGTAATTATGATCTTTCTGTGTATCTTCACCATTCATCACAATCCCATCCGCCATCCCCCTGGGGCTTCAGTCTCTGGATCCTCCTCCCTCTGTGCCTACCCCTCTTTTTGAGCGGGGTAAAGTTGGGACACACAGCGGGGTAATATCTTCCCTAAGGGGTACAGTTCAAGTGGCACTCCTTCTCTACTACATATCTTCACTCCTACGGGGTGAGAGCTGGTGGTTGCCCTCCTTCTGTTATCCATCTACTTTAAAAAAAAAAAAAAAGAACTCTCCTTTTTTCACCAAATATCTTTACAGAGAGAGTACCGAGTCCCTGTACCCTGTCCTTCTCCAGAATAGCCGACTCTGCTTTTGGGGTATTGCCAGTTATTCTGTGCCTTGAATTCTGGCAAATGAGCTTTGCTGCTCCTTGCAGTTCCTATACAGTCTGGTGACGGACAAGGGTCCTGGATCCTTGTTACCTCTCACTCTCGCCTAAATTCTCTCTCCCCCCTTCCCTTCCTTCTTCCGTTTCCAGAGATTGGGGCCCCTACCCAATCCCCTTAGTCTTACTTCCTCTATGCTGTCCTCTCAGTCATTAGTTCTCCTTTTAGTTCAGTGTTTCTCTTCCTTTTTCTGTCCCTTGGACTCTCTTGTCCCACCCTCCATCCCTTCCTCTTACCTCTCCGGCGACTCAGAACTGGTAGGCAGGCAGAGTCGACACAGCTTAACGGCTAATCCTCGAGCGCAGCGCCGATGCTGCATCGAATCCGCCTATCCTTTAAAAAAGGCTCCCGCGGGGTCCTGATCTCCGGCCAGTACCCATCTGTGATGAATGGTGAAGATATACAGAAAGATCATAATTACGGTTGGTACGTAATTTTTACATCCTCTTTCCATCCTCATTTGAGAGTACCAGGTCTAAGATTACTCCCTCCCGAGTGGGTTCCAATACTAGCTGTCTGAGGCATGCCCCCTGTAGGGCATCTAGAATGACCCTGCTCTTGGATGTGGCTGCAGCAAAGGTGGTCCAGTTAACATCTGGCATATTCAGGTTCCCCATTAACAATATATCCCCATTTTCTGCCACCCTAAAGGCGCCTTCTATCATTTCCTTGTCCATTTCCTCCCCCTGAGATGGGGGTCTGTATACAACCCCTATGCAGATTGTGGTGCCATTTCCTGTCTCCAGGGTGACCCACAGCACCTCCTCTCCTCCCTGTTTAGCCTGTAGTTCCGTTGCTTTGATCCCTTATTCCCATATGTAGAGTGCTACTCCTCCTCCTCTTTTACCCTCCCTTTCCCTCTTGTAGATTGTTGTGTGTTGACATCCCAGTCATGTTTCTCTGTGTACCATGTTTCTGTGACTGCCATGATATCCAGGCATCCCTCTTCCATCAAGGCCAGTAGTTCAGGGAGCTTTTTACCAAGACTACGGGCATTAGTACTCATTGCCCTCCATTTTTTAATGTTCTTACCCCTTTTAGCCCCATCCCTATCCATACTGCCTTGGCATTTTTCTCCATTTACCCCTGCCCTTCTCCCTATCGATTTATCTATCTTGGTGTTTGCCTCGCTAACTACCCTGTTTTTTTGGGAGGGGGCTGGGATTTCCCTTTCCCTCTTCGGTGCCTCCACCCTTGCCTAGTTTAATTGCTTGCCAATGAAGCATTTAAACCTATCATCTAGGATTCTGGTTCCCCTCCTGGACAGATGCAGACTATCACGTCAGTATAGGTCTGTATTCCTCCAGGTGGACCCCCAGTCCCCATTGAAGCCAAAACCCTGACCTCTGCACCAGTTTTCCAACCATTGATTGAATCCCATGGTGCAGAGCACCCTAGCCTCACCCGTGCCATAGTCAGGAAGCACCTCTAAGAAGGTTACCATGATGCTACTTGTCTGAGGTCCCTCCCCAACTCCACAAACTCTTTCTGCATTGCTCTGATCCCTTTCTCAGCCAGGTCATTTGTTCCTAAGTGGACAATGACATCCAGCTCCCTCCCCCATGCAGCTGCTCCTGCGATCCTGAGGATTCGCTCCCTGTCCCTCCAAGCCATGGTGCCTGGCAGGGACCTTACCTATCTCTCCCCTCCCTCCCCCAATTCTACCTTCCTAATAATTGCGTCCACCATCAGGAGTTGTTTTCTTCCCCTGTGAGGTCCCACGCCACCCTCCTGTGGGTCTCCTTTGTGGAGGTTCCCAGCATTCTCCTTGATCTCCACTGTTGGTGCCTCCATAGAGGAATCACGCTCTGCCAGAACAGCAGAGGAAATGTAGAGAGGTACAGCTGGAGGAATGTGTCTCTGTTCCACCACCCTCACTCTCTCTCTGAGCCCACCGTGGTCCAACTGCTTCCCTTTCAAACAACATGAAGTCTTGCTGTATTCTGACATATGCAGTGATCACCAACCTTTGAACTGCCCCGGAGAACAAAGAGTTAACTTTCCATGCAGGGCATGGAACGCTGAGCTTGAGCTCGGTTGAAGCTTCTGTCTGCTGTTGTTTAAACTCTAACCATCAGATTCTTTACTCTGCCTCACTGAACAGTCGCTCTGGAGATTTCTCCTTCACTCGGTTCAAAAAAGTCGGTTAAAGTGTCATTTTTTCGCTCAGTTTCAACTGAATTTCTGCTACTGAACCTGTCGGTTTAAGTCTCTGTCTGTGGTACCGTGAGTACTAGATAGGTTTTTCTATATTAGTTTCTGTGTGGAACTTGTAAACATTGGATCGGTTCGGTTTGAACCGATCAGGTTTGTGTAAAAAACTTCTGTCTTTATTAGAGTGTGGTAACCGGTCCGTATCCGTTCTAAAAAAAATGGATTTCATTACATTTTTTTCCAAGACCCGTAACATGGTCAGGAACCGATAGGTGTCTTGCCTGGGATTGCCGTAAAAGGGTAAGTTTAGTTAGGATTGGCCATGTCTGAGAAACCCAAGAAAAAAAAATGGGCCCACTGGGTTTCAGCACTGTAGTGTGTGTGGGGAAGCCTTTGCTAAGGCTGATCCCCACACCACCTGTGTTTATTGTCTGGAGTTTGACCACCTCAGTTCAGACTGCCAAATTTGTAAAAGTTTTCCCAAAGCTTCCCTGGATAAGAGAGTAGGTAGACTGAGGGAAAGGGAGGCCGAGAAGTCCACTGACCCGGATAGCCAGCCTGGTTCGGTTCCGACCGAACCAGAAGGAGTGCCCTCTGACCAGGGCGAAACTTCTTCGGGCAAAAGGAGAACCGATTCTGAGGAGTCGGCTCCAGTTAAAAGAAAGAAAAGGGATAAATCATCCGGTTTGGATCCACAAGTTCTTTCTCCGACCGCTGATGAGATAGCCAAAGCAATAAGGATAGTTCAATCGTTAACTTCGGTTCCGGCCGAACCGGCACCATCTGTCAGGGGCTCGGTTCGGTTGGTTCCCCCGGTTCCAGATTATACTTTAGAAGAATTTTATGAACCGGAGGAGGAGGAGGAGAAGGGAGAGTATGAAGATAATGATGATGATGGTGATTATGAAAGTCTGGATGTGCCTGTTGACCCTGACATCTCCCCAGACAGACCTTCAGGTGTTTCTCCTCCTAGGCTTTCTGAGTCCCCTTCCCACTTTATGTTTTACAAGAAAGTGGCTGAAACCCTCAAGCTTCCTATGGAAGAAGCAGTAGAGGATCAGGAGGAGCCTGATTTTGTTGAGATGATGGACATCCCAGAGTCCAGGAGATTGTCTATTCCCCTCCATAAATCTTTTGGGAAACAGACATTTAAAATTCTAAAAACTCCTAATTCCATACCTCCTGTGGACAGAAGAATGGACAAGAGGTATACTCTTTCAGGTTCAGACACGGAGTTCCTTTCCCAGCAATGCAGCCATGTTGGGGTAGTGCAGGCTGCTGCCTATGATAAGGCAAATATTCCCTTGGCTTCACACCCCCCAGACAAGGACTCCAGGAGGATTGATGCCATGTCAAAGAAACAGTACATGGCAGCATCTTTGGGACTCACGCAAGCTAACTATATGGCCTACACAGCTAGATACCAGAAGTCCAGGTGGGACACTGTGCTGGCTCTAGCTAAACAGGCCCCATACCAGCTTGCCAAGGAGCTGGAGCGGGTGGCTGCGGATGGGATTGAGGCATCCAAGGTGCAGTTTCATGCTGCTGTGGACTCCAATGATGTTTCATCTAGAGTCATGGCTACATCTGTGGCCCTTCGGAGGATGGCTTGGCTCAGATGTACTAACCTATCATAGGATACCCAAGCTAAGGCCATGGATTTTACTGTCATTGGTAATTCTCTGTTTGGGGAGCAGACAAAGGACTACATGAAGAAAATGGATGAGTACAGGACCACCTACAGGAGTGCTCAGGCCAAAGAAAGGCAAGCCACTCCTCGGAGGCAGCATTCCAGGGGCAGGGGCAGGCCCTTTCAAAGGCCTTTTTACCAAGCCCAGGCCTCTTCTTCTGCTTTTGCTCAGAGTGGGTTCTTTAGAGGGAGAGGCAGACGGGGTATGAGCAGGCCTGCTTCCACCCCTCAGCCAAAAACCCCTGCCAAGCAGACACCCTGATGGGTCTGCCCAGGCAGATTCTCCAATACCTGTAGGGGGCAGGCTGGCTTACTTTGTCCAGGACTGGAAGTCTTTAACGTCAGACAAGTGGGTCCTGGGAGTAGTAAGCCAGGGACTGGTTCTCAGCTTCAAAAAATTTCCCAAGATGAGAACCAGATCCTTTCCACCTGCAAATCCATTAGAGGCCGTTGCCCTAGAGGCAGAGGTTTCTTTCCTCTTGGCTCTCAGAGCCATAGAAAGGGTTCCTACCCTACACAGGGGAAAAGGATTGTACTCCAGGTACTTCCTAACCCCCCAAAAGACAGGAGAATGGCGGCCCATCCTGGATCTGAGATATTTAAACAAGCACCTTTTAAAGCCAAAATTTAAAATGGTGACTCTGGGAATAATTCTGCCCTCTCTAAGGCCAGGGGACTGGCTAGCCTCCCTGGACCTCAAAGATGCCTATTTTCACATTCCCATCAGGTGCTCTCACAGAAAGTACCTCAGGTTCGAGTTGCCCTCAAGCCACTATCAATTCAGAGCAATGCCCTTCAGTCTAACATCAGCCCCAAGGGTGTTCACAAAGTGCCTGGCAGTAGTGGTTGCTTTCCTAAGGAGAAACAAGATCTCCATCTTTCCATACTTCCACGACTGGCTCATAGTGGGTCAGTCTCCAGACCAAGTCAAGTCACATCTTCAGATAACTCAGCAACTGCTCACTTCCTTAGGATTCCTCCTAAACCTTCCAAAGTCAGTTCTCGAGCCAGTACAGCTCCTCACCTTCATAGGGGTGGAGCTGGATACAATAAGAGCGAAGGCCTTCCTTCACCTGGACAGGGCAAGGACACTAATAGAACTGGCCTCTTCTTTCACCCTTCAGGTGTCTCGACCAGCAAGGCACTTCTTGCAGCTCCTGGGTCACATGGCAGCCTCTACAGTAGTGGTCCAGGGGGCAAGATTTCAGATGAGGGACATTCAGTTCCACTGGAGAGCCTTCTGGTCCCAGAGAAAGGATTCCCTTACCAAACTAGTCCCAGTGACTCGAACCCTGATCCAGGCTTTGCAATGGTGGCAGGATCAGGACAATTTAAGGCAGAGAGTTCCTTTTGTCACTCAGTCTCATTCACTAATCCTCACCACAGACGCCTCCCTCTTGGGCTGGGGAGCCCACTTGGGGGATCTTACCACCCAAGGGCTGTGGTCACCTCAAGAATCTCTGCTTCACCTCAATCTCTTGGAACTCAGAGCAGTGTTTCTGGTACTGCAAGCTTTTTCCAAGTCTGTACAGAACAAGGTAGTCCAGATCAGAACAGACAATACCACCACGATATGTACATCAACAAGCAAGGGGGCACTTGGTCTACGGCTTTGTGCACAGAAGCAATGAAGTTGTGGTCTCTGGCCTATTCCCTGCAAACTTCTCTAACAGCAGTTCATCTCCCAGGGAAGGACAATGTCCTGGCAGATGCTCTCAGCAGGATATCTCAGGGCCACCACGAATGGTCCCTAGATCCCCTAATTTTGAAAGTGATTTTCTCCAGATGGGGCACTCCACAGATTGATCTTTTTGCAGCCCCAGACAATCACCAACTTCCTCTCTTAAGCTGCAGACCCCCAGCCTTGGGCTCAGTCCCCCTGGATGCTCTGGTTCTCAATTGGGAAGGGAAGTTCCTGTATGCTTCCCCCCCTTCCCTCTCCTGTTCAAGGTACTAGTCAAGATCAGGTCTCAACTGTGCAAAGTGATTCTGATCGCTCCAGACTGGGCCAGACAGCCCTGGTATCCACTGTTGCTGTCCTTAGCAGTCCACCTTCCCCTGTCTCTTCCCAGGAATTACAACCTGTTGACATCCTCTCAGGGAAGGATTTGGTATCCGAATCTCACATCTCTCAATCTCAAGGCCTGGCTCTTGAAGAGTTAGAGTTTGCTGATCTGCACCTCTCTCTCTCTCCAAATGGAAAAGGTTCACTATTTGGTGCTCTGGTAAGCATATTTCTCCAGAATCTGCTGGATTGCCTACAGTCCTGGACTATATGGTTCATCTCAATGGTTTGGGACTCAGACCAGCTACACTAGAGTACATTTGGCAGCTGTTTCTGCCTTTTGTCAGTAGGCAAGCCTCTTCCCTATCAGCCCATCCTGTATTTTGCAAATTCTTCAGGGATTGCTGCACACCAATCCTCCTTCAGGACCTTGCTCCTGCTTGGGACCTTAATGTTTGCATTGCTCAGCATACAACCTCTTGAGCCTTTGTCCTCTGCAGAGCTTAAGTACTTGACTTGGAAAACTGTGTTTTTGGTAGCCATTACCTCTGCCAGGTGCATCAGTGAATTAAACCCTGTCAGTGGGCCTGATTTCATCTCTTTCCATAGAGATAAAGTGGTCCTAAGAACTAACAGGAAGTTTTTGCCTAAGGTGGTTTCAGATTTCCACCTTAATCAGTCTGTCTCTCCCTGTTTTCTTCACTGACCATTCCTCCTCTGGAGAGATGAGGCTGCACAGCTTGGATGTTAAAAAGGCCCTCAGCTACTACATAGAGTGCACCAAGGGTCACAGGTTTGAGTTCCCCCAGTTGTTCCTGACTTATGGGGAGGTCAGTAAGGGCAGACCTGCCACTAAAAGATCTATTGCCAGGTGGATTGTCTCTTGTATACAATTCTGCTATGAGAAATTGGGTAGATCCCTACCCTCAGGCCTGAGGGCTCACTCTACTAGAGGTACAGCTGCTTCCCTGGCTGCTGCCAGGGATATTCCTATCTTAGAAATCTGTCAAGCAGCCACCTGGAAAACAGTCCATACATTCACCAAGCATTACTCTCTGGATATCCAGGCTAGGAGTGATGCTCGGTTTGGCACAGCAGTACTTCAGAGCCTATTCCCAAAGTAGGTTCTGTCCCTTCTCCTTGGAGGTACTGCTTGGTAGTCTGCATATGCCAGAATACAGCAAGACTTCATGTTGTTTGAAGAAAAATTATTCACCTTAGTAATGTTGTTTCTTCTAATGGAGTCTTGCTGTATTCTATTCCCCCTCTCAGAACCTGTTTTTGGGATGTGGGTGGGCAGGAGTAGTGTTAGCACCTAGAGGTGCCTTTTCTCAGCCTCCTTTATTTTGGGTGTGTGTTGTGTTTTGTTTTTTGGGTTTCCTGACTTGAGTCTTTGCTTTGAAACCAAAAAACCCTTTTTTAACAAATTTAGTTGCCAGTTGGCTAGTATGAGTTTACAGTTTCCACACAGAATGCCTAGTGAGTATAGCCTGTAAAGATCTGACAGTTGGAGTTTAAACAACAGCAGACAGAGGCTTCAACCGAGCCCGAGCTCAGCGTTCCATGCCCTGCATGGAAAGTTAACTCTTTGTTCTCCGGGGCAGTTCAAAGGTTGGTGATCACTGCATTTGTCAGAATACAGCAAGACTCCATTAGAAGAAACAACATTACTAAAGTGAGTAATTTTTTCTTCTTGGCAGCCTCTGAGGCAGCGGTGGCGGCCCTGGTGGTCCCTGGGTGGGAGAGGGGGGTCCCCTGAATCCTGGCCAACTCAGCCTAGAGACAAGCAACCTTCTCACTTAGCCCAAAGAGGTGCCTGCATCACATCCTCCAGAATGTCTACCGGAAGACTGCCTCTCCACAGCCACTGCACTACACCACTCCCATCATGTCTTAAGCCCCTTGACTGTTGTTTTATATGCTTACTCTTTCCTCACTCTGTTTTACTTTTTTTTCCCACCCTACTTTCATACTACCTCTGTGCCCTTACAGCTCCTGCCCTTCCTGTTCTGGGACAGGAAGTTCCTGTATTCCTCAGTAGTCTCCTTCTTACTTGATCAGAGACAGACCTCCAGCAGCTAGGGGGTGAGGGGGAGCTATTCTTTTCCTTCTGGGATGGTGAGTCTTTTGTGCCTCTGTGATCACTCCCTTCCTGCTCCCAAACAGGAAGTTCCTGTTGTCAGTCAAATCCAGTCCCTATAAAAGTAGAACTGGCTAAGTGTATGTGAGTGGGGGGAGGGTAGTGGGGAGGGAGGGCTATATAGTCCCAATAGTAGACAAGTAAAGTTCTAGCAGCACCTTCTTCCTCTTACTGCCCTCTGCCAAAAGCTAACTTGGGAAGTTTTAAATGCAGACACCTGGCTTCCTGCTGCCTGAGCCACACACCCTAATTTACAGCTGTCCTCTACACCTATCTAACAGCACAGAAACATAAACATAGAAACATAGATTTTGACGGCAAATAAGGACCGCTTGGCCCACCCAGTCTGCCCATTTCCCTACCTAATGGATAAGCTGCAGATCCTAGTTAACCAGCAGCCTACTTCTTCCTACCCCCACCCCCTAGAATTGCCTTATGACTGTCCCATGCATGCTTGAATTCCACCACTGTTTTTGACTCCACAACCTCCTCGGAAAGCTGTTCCATGCATCCACAACCTCTCTGTGAAAAATACTTCCTTAAATTACCTCTGAGCGCCCCCTTCTATCTTCAAATTGTGCCCCTTGTTCTTGCACACCTCTTTTTGAAAGATGCTACCCTCTTGGACTTTGTTGATTCCATTGAGGTACTTGAAAATTTCTATCATGTCCCCCCTCTCCCTCCTTTCCTCGAGGCTATACATATTCAGCTCCTTAAGTCTCTCTTCATATGTCTTCCGGTGCAGACCCTGCACCATTTTAGTTGCCCTCCTCTGGACAGCCTCCATCCTGTCTATGTCTTTGGGGAGATTTGGTCTCCAGAACTGCATGCAGTACTCCAGATGGGGTCTCACCAACTGTCTGTACAGAGGGATAATAACTTCCTGTTTTCTACTGGTGATGCCTCTCCTTATGCATCCCAGTATCCCCCCAGCCCTTCTTGCTGTCCTCTCACATTGCTTGCCCACCTTTAGGTCATCTGATATGACTACCCCCAGGTCCCTTTCCATTTTTGTTGTTGTTAGTATCTCACCCCCAATTGTGTACTCTTCCCCTGGGTTTTTGTTTCCCATGTGCATTACCTTGCACTTCTTAGCATTTAATCTAAGCTGCCATACATTTGACCATTCCTCTAACCTTGCCAAGTCCCTTCTCATCCTTTCCACCCCACCTTGTACATTAACTCTGTTGCAGATCTTTGTGTCATCTGCAAATAGACATACTTTTCCTTCCAGTACCTTTGCAATGTCGCTTATAAAGACATTGAAGAGGACCGGTCCTAATACTGAACCCTGTGGTACCCCACTAGTAACCCCCCTTTCTTCAGAGTGGACTCCATTTACTATTACTCTCGTGTCCTATTCTCCAGCCAATTCTTTCCCAGGCTGTCATCTTGGGACCCACTCCCAGGCTGGCTAACTTGTATATTAATCTTTGTGTGGGACTGTATCAAATGCCTTGCTAAAGTCTAGGTAGGCCATGTCCACAGCCCTCCCTGATCTACTACTTTGGTCACCCAGTCAAAGAAATCTATCAGATTTGTCTGGCATGACCTTCCGCTGTAAATCCATACTGCCTTGGGTCCTGAGTCCCTCTGGCCTCTAGATACTCAACAATTCTTTCCTTCAGAAGTGATTCCATCATTTTCTCTACCACTGAGGTTAAACTAACAGGTCTGTAGTTTTCTGCTTCTGCCTTGCTCCCACTTTTGTGAAGGGGAATCACATCTGCCCTTCTCCAGTCCTCGGGTACCACCCCATCCTCCCATGATTTGTTAAAGAGGGTAGTCAGTGGTGTCACTAGTTCTACCCTTAGTTCTTTTAGGATTCTGGGATGAATCCCATCAGGCCCCATTGCTTTGTCCACCTTTAGTTTTAAGAGTTCTTTCAGAACCCTTTCTTCTGTAAATGGGCTGGTATCAACTTCTGTATCCAGAGTGTTTCTACTGTTTGTTTTACGTACCTCCCCCACTTCCTTTGTAAATACTGAGCAAAAATATTTGTTTAGTATCTCTGCCTTTTCACAGTCACCCCCTCCCTCCTCTTTATCAAGCCTCACTAACCCTCCCTTGGTCTTCCTTTGCTCCCTGATATACCTATAAAAGGTTTTATCCCCCTTCTTAACTGAGTTGGCTGTCTTTTCCTCGGTTTGGGCCTTTGCTGTTCTGACTGCCTTCCCAGCTTTCCTTTGCTTTAACTGATACAGTTCTCTGTCCTGCTCCTTCTGTGATTCCTTGTACTCCTGAATGCTTTCTTTCTCTTGAACCTTCAGTGCTACTTCATTTGAGAACCATAGTGGTTTCTTACATCGTTTCGCTTTTGTTTATTTGCTTCACATAAAGGCTTGTTACCTCTGTGATGGCAGTTTTATTATTCCTATTGTTCTTCCCCCTCCTTCCTGCCCATTTGCTAGTGCATTCCTTAGGCACTCACCCATTTTACAAAAGTCAGCCCTCCTAAAGTCCAGTACTTTTGACTTTGTATGGCTTGACTCTGTTGCTGTGTTTATTGTGTACCATACTGTTCGATGGTCGCTAGTTCCCAGATGGCTACCCATTTCTACATCTGTGATCCTCTCTTCATCTCCATTTGAGAGAACCAGGTCTAAGATTGCTCCCTCTCGAGTGGGCTCCAATACTAGTTGTCTAAGGCATACCCCTCTAGGGCATCTAGAATAACCCCACTCTTTGAAGTGGCTGCTGCAACTGCACTCCAGTTAACATCTGGTATATTCAGATCACCCATCAGCAATATCTCCCCTTTTTCTGCCATTCTAAGTATTCTTTCTATCATTTCCTTGTCAATTTCCTCCTCCTGAGAAGGGGGTCTGTATACAATCCCTGTGCGGATTGTGGTGCCAGTGCCGGTCTCCAAATTTACCCACAGTGCTTCTTCTCCTCCCTGTTTTCCCTTTTGTTCTGTTGCTTTGATTCCTTCCCTTATGTAAAGAGCTACTCCTCCTCTCTTTTATCCTCCCTGTCCCTCCTGTAGATAGTGTATCCTGGTATGTTTATGTCCCAGTCATGGTTTGTGTGTACCATGTTTCTGTGACTGCCACGATATCCAGATGTTCCTCCTCCATCAAGACCACTAATTCAGGAAGCTTGTTACTCAGACTATGGACATTGGTACTCATTGCTCTCCATTTTTGATGGCTTTACCTTCTTTTGCAGCATCCCCACTGACCTGTCTACTCGGTCTTTTCTCATTTAGTACCCTGTTTTGTAGGGAGAGGCTGGGATTTTCCTGCTGCTTATCAGTGCCCCCCCCGACTAGTTTAAAAGCTTCCCAATGAAGCATTTAAACTGATTGCTCAAAAGACTTGTTCCCTTCCTGTACAGATGCAGACCATCCTGCCAGTATAGGCTGGTGTCCCTCCAGGTGGAACCCCAGTCCCCAATGAAGCCAAACCCCTGTGCTCCACACCATTTTTTTCAACCATTCATTAAACTGCATGGTGCAAAGTACCCTCGCCTCACTCATGTCATTGACAGGCAGCACCTCAGAGAAGGATATTGTGTGTGCTACTTGTCTTAGGCCCCTCCCCAATTCTACAAAGTCCTTCTGCACTGCTCTAATCTCATGATTAGCCCAGTCGTTTGTCCCTAGGTGGACAATGACGTCCAGCTCAGACTCCCGTGCAGCTGTTCTTGTGATCCTGAGGATGCGCTTCCTATCTCTCCAAGCCATGGCACCAGGCAGGCACCTTACTTCAGTTTTCCCTGCTCCCCCCAGTTCTATCCCCCTAATAATTGAGTCCCCCACCAGGAGCTGCTTCCTTTCCTTGTGGTGTCCTCTGCCTCCTTCCTGTGGGCCTCCCTTGTGACAGTTGTCCTCAGCCTCCTTAGTTTCCTCTGTGAGTACATCCATAGGGGAGCTATGCTCCCCCAGAATGGTGTATGGATTGTGGTGTGGAACAACTGACTGGGTGTTCCTCTGTTCCACCATCCTCACCCTCCCTGAGCCCACTGTGGTCCAACTGCTGTGCTTTCTTTGCAACCTCTGAGATAGTGGTGGTGGCTGTGGTGCTCCCTGGATGGGGGAGGTTCCCTTCCTACCATCCAGTGTGGCCTGGGGGAAGGTCCCCTTACTACTGTCCAGTGTGGCCTGAAGATGGGCAACTTCCTCCCTCAGGGCAGAGAGTTGTCTGCAAATAGGGCAGCATCTCAGCCTCCAGAAAGACTCCTGGAAGACTGCTGCACCACAGCCATTACATTGCACTACTCCCCACATTTTATTTTGTGTGTGTGAGATTGGTTTGTAATATAGAAATATATATATTATACAATGTGTATGCTTATATTGTCAGTGCAGTGTGCTAGAGAGGATATGACAGTGATATGCACCTTGCACTCTTGAGGAAGTGATGTCAGAACCCCAGGTATAAAGGAACTGTTTCCAGGGGTGGGTGGGGTGATAACAGATAACAGTTCCCTTTCCCCAACTCAGACAAGCACACTAACTCTTGTTTTTTTGTTTCTCTTTTGTTTGTTTTTTACCCTAATTGAAGGTCCAAGTAGTAGAGTTCTAGTTCTTTAGTCCCAGAAGTAGGGTAGTAAAGATTTAGCAGCCCCTCCTTCCTCTTGCTGCTCTCTGCCAAAAGCGGGTGTATGAAAACAGGATCTTTGCTCCTGAAGAGTTTATCTGTTCCTGTTGCTTTCTCCCTACCTGAAATCAGTGAGCACTGCTCGTGATATCACAGTTACTCCCATAGCAACAGATTGTGATGCCACAACAGAGGATTATGACTTGAAGTAGGGAGTAAGCTATAGAGGCAGATGGACTCTAAAGGAACTCTGAGGGATAAAGATCATTTATTCATGCACATTTCCTTAGTAATAAATAATGGGGAGGAGAAATATACAATATAATTGGAATGCAGGCAGAATTGTACCTATTATATTTTTTGCAGTTTTCTTTGAGGCACCAGTAACTCTTTACATTTTAATAGAGTATGGTGGAAAACTGTTGTGTATGGAAATGCATACACTGTAAAAAGTCATTCTGCTGCAGTAGTGATGCGGTTGGCTACTAACACAGAATGACTTTTTGTTTTGCATTAGTAGCTATGTCACAGTGCAAGCATCCCCATCAGTGCTGTTGATAGGGCTAGTGGCAGTTGAAGGGTTGCGTGAGTGAGCTGGTCAGTGGATGGTTGGCAGTGAAGTATGGGCTGCAGAAAGCAAGAACAGCATTTGGGAGCACAAAAAGCAAGAGTTCTTTTTCTGGTTTTTACCATACACTATATAGAAAAGTGTTTGGTAGCCCCAATACACAGTCACACTTTTCTTACACTGCATAGTTACCATGATGTCAAAGGGACCTTTCAATCTTTCCTTTCAAAGTCCTTGAGACTTGCGAAGTGCTGCCGCGACGCGCACAGCCACTTCCGGGTTCGAGGACCCATAAAACTCTCACTGTAGCGAGCGTTTTTCAGACTATATGGTGATATGTTGTGGGAAGGAGTGGGGAGCTGAAATATAGAAAATGTGTAATAATTGTAAGATATAGTCCAGTATGTCCATAAAAATTATTGTTTTTATTGTTGTCTTCTCTTCACACCAATATACTGTAGGCAACAGTTTTGTGGCTGAACACATCACTTCCTCAGGCCATTCGTATAAGACAGTGTTGGTACTAAATACACAACATAAATATATTCATTAAGTTTCTTATATTTATAATCTTTTTCCTATCCATCAAGATACCAAATACTATAATTGCAGTATATACCCTATTGAGGAATAAATTCCTTACTTTTCATTTTATTCACTTGCTAAACAACATTAGTATAAATATTGATAAAATAAATATTTGAAATTCATGGATAGGAATACCATAAATATACTTTATGTATTTCTCTTAATAGGTAATTAATGGATTAGGGCATTTAAGTGCTCATTAAAGGATGAACGTCATTGTGTGCTGATCAGTGGAAGTGAATAAAATGAAAAGTAAGGAATTTATTCCTCAATAGGGTATATACTGCAATTATAGTATAATTTTTATAATGAGTTGAAATTAAGTTTTTTTTTTTTAGCTCATTCATGAATATATCCCATTTATAGGGGAATTAATGTTAGAAAGATATCTTAAGAAAGAAAATTAATTTCTTGTATACTTTTAATAGATACATACATTGTATTAGTTACTTTATACACAGTGATTATAAACATGTGTTGAATTTATTTAATGTAACATTTTGTGCCTTATTGAAGCAGAGTATTGTTAATCAGTGACCGTTTGGTATTTTGATGGATAGGAGAAAGATTATAAATATAAGAAACTTAATGAATACATTTATGTGTTGTATTTAATACTAACACTGTTTTATACGAACGGCCTGAGGAAGTGACGTGTTCAGCCACGAAACTGTTGCCTACAGTATATTGGTGTGAAGAGAAGACAACAATAAAAATAATAATTTTTATGGACATATTGGACTATATCTTACAATTATTACACATTTTCTAGTCTTAGCCATAGTAAGATTGTCCAGAACTACACATTTACAGTACATTAGGGCATTCTGTATCAATACTTCCATGAGCTGAAATATAACCTTCTAACGTGTTATTGTGTGTTTTAAATTGGAGCCCTATTGTTCCTGTAAAGGAAATAGGTAGAGGGTAGTGGTAGTCCTCTGATGTTAAGGGGCTAACTACTATGCTTAGCAGCATCTTTTTATTGATTATAGCTACATCTTTAAAGTCAGAGCCCTAAATACAGCTTGGGGCACAGGAGCAGCAGACTTTTAGTCTAAAAATGCAAGTTTTGTTGTGAAGTGCTACCGCGACCCGCACAGCCACTTCTGGGTTTGAGGACCCATAAAAACTCACACAGCAGTGAGCAGGGCACGCGTTGTCGCACGCGGAGATGTGCACAGAGACATGCGTGTTTGGTGTGTGTCGGCTGTGTCAGCTGAGAAAGCTGAGAAGACCAGAAAGCTAGATAAGCAGTGAGTACATACAGCAAAATGCTGACATGAAGTCTATGTGATATGTTTACACATGGGGAGGAGGTGGATAATTATATATGTTGTAAGTGTTGTGAAATCAAAGAACTTAAGGCTGAAATTGAGGCACTTAAAACTAAGATGAAGGTACAGCTAGAAATTTCATCACTGGAGCAATTTATTGACTCCATGGCAGAGGGTATTAGCGAGGATACAAACATTATTAATGAGGAGGATTATGAAACCATTATGCCACAAACTGAGATGACCAAAAGCCCAGAGATATGGTCTGTGGTCCCAAGAAAAATGTCACAAAAAAGAGGTAGAAGCAATATTGGAGGAGTTTCAAATATTCTGACCCCAAATAGATTTCAGGCCCTGATTACAACAGGGGAGGATGAAGAAATCCAACCAATAAATACTGCAGTAGGCCCCATGGTACCAAACAATGTATGTACAAGCACCCAGAATAATGTACTGCACTTAAACCAAGTCCCTGAAAGTAATACCCCTCAAGATATTTTGTTCATTGGTGACTCGATGCTACGATATGCTGACAATTTTTTGTGCAAACAACAAAATGAGTACACAACTGTCAGCGTACTACCAGGAGCAGGTATTAGTGATTTAAAGCAGCTCCTGCCTGGCTTATTGGAGAATACCATCACCCCAGTTATAATTTTACATGTAGGAGTTAACGATATAGGGAAAAGGGATATTCCTGAAATACAGAGGGATTTTGAAGCAGTGGGTGCTGCACTGAGAAGCAAAGGGTGTGAGGTTTTGATTTCCGGGATTCTACCTATCCCCAGAGCAAGTAACTTAATAAATCTGGAAATTTTTAGATTCAATGGCTGGCTGAAGAGATGGACTGCTAGAGAAGGATATTTTTTTATAGACCACTGGCAGGAATTTCAGAACAGTCAATTATTTGCAAGGGATGGGTTGCACCTTAATAAAATGGGAAAACATTTATTAGTGCAACAATTGAAGAATACTGTACATCACCATTTAAACTCCACCAGAAGGGGGATGTGGGGGTTATAAAATCAAGGGACACACAAACAGCGTGGAATTTTATGCTCATCAATGCAAGGAGTCTTACAAATAAATTTGACGAGCTTCAAGTTACATTACACACTCTTAACATTCATGTTTGTGTGATTGTGGAAACATGATGGCAACCCGAGGATACCTGGGATAAGCAAATCCAGGGGTATACAGTATATAATAAGGATAGGTCCCTTTCAAGAGGTGGGGGTGGCTCTATATGTAGCAGATGACATTTCTACGGAGAGTATAGCTACATCTAGATGGTTAGAATTAGAAGCCATATGGGTTAAGATGAGTCCACCCCAAGCAGCTAAGATTAACCTGGGTGTGATTTATAGGCCACCATCCTCTAGGGCAATGGAGGAGGAGGTTATATTAGATTTTATCAACCGGTTTTCTCTAGCGGGGAATGCAATACTGGTTGGGGACTTCAACCTCCTTGGTATCAGATGGGATACATTAAAAGCAAGTACAGCTGTAGAATCTAAATATTTAGAAATGTTTAGTCTCACAGGGTTGGACCAGTATGTTACATCCAATACAAGGGGAAATCATATCCTAGATTTAGTATTAAGTAATCTTGGGGATAATATTGTTAACTGCAATTTAATTCCCCCACTGGGCTCTAGCGACACTCTATAGTTGGCTTCCAGTACTCTGGACGTTAAAAAAGGTATTACAGTACTCCAAAGGTATAACTCAGCTAATTTCGAGCAAATGAGATATGAATTAGCTGCATGGGATTGGGAATCAGATTTTGATAACCAGACAGTCGCTCAAATGTGGGATAAGTTAACAGAAATCCTAAATGGCTTAATTCTGAGGCATGTACCAACCAGAAATAAATATAAGGAGGCTAAAATTGCCCCTCCACCATGGATGACCCAATCTGTTGAAGGATTAATTGAAAACAAAAATAAAGCATACCTTCAAGCAAGACATAACAACACGGGAGCTGGCTGGGAGATATACAGAAAAAGCCTCAAACTTGCAACAAGGGGTATTGTTCAGGCCAAAAGAAATTATGAGCACACACTGGCTACTAAAGTCCAGGATAATTATAAGACTTTTTATGTATATATCAACAGCAAGAAGGGGAATAACAATACTGCTGGACCCCTAAAATCACAAAATGGGGATCTTATGATAGAGAATAGGGAATTAGCTGAGGAATATAATGCATATTTTTCATCAGTATATAATGTAGGTCCTCGAGTTGTCCAGGACTGTGGTGAAATAATACAAATGGGAGAAAGCCTCAAGATAGATCCAGCTGATGTCTTAAACAGACTAAAAAAGGTAAATCAGAATAAGGCACAGGGGTCCAATAGGATTCATCCCAGGGTAATTAAAGAAATGGCAGCAGTATTAGTGGGTCCAGTAGCCCGCCTCTTTCAGAAAAGTATAGATACTAGTGAGGTTCCAGAGGCCTGGAGGCAAGCGGTGATTATACCCATCCACAAGAAAGGTTCAAGACAGGAGGTCTTGAATTATAGGCCTATTAGTCTGCCCTCGGTGTTAGGAAAGATTATGGAAGGTATAATTAAAGACTACACCATAGAATTCCTAGTAGTTTCTGGCCAGATAGATATGATTCAACTTGGGTTTACTAGAGGGAAGTCATGTCAAACCAGCCTCTTGGAATTTTATAACAAGGTTAGTAAATCCATGGATATGGGAAACCCAGTTGATGTTATCTTCCTAGACTTTGCAAAGGCATTTGACAAAGTCCCCCATGAGGAGCTTGTGAAATCACTATTTGAGTTAAGTCTCCCAGTTTGGGTACCACAGTGGGTTAAGGCATAGCTAAAAAATAGAAGCCAGAAGGTCTGTATTAAAGGGGAGTTCTCTAGCCAGGCTAAAGTGACTAGTGGTATCCTCCAGGGCTCGGTATTGGGACCATATCTGTTTAATTTATACATATCATCCATGCAGGTCCACTCAGGGGTTTGGTTGTCTAAATTTGCAGGTGACACTGGGATTGGATGTCCAATAAATAATACAGAGGAACTGCTTATCTTAAAAACACCCTTAAATAACTTGGATATATGGGCCTCCCAGAAGGAGTCTATCTTTAATATTGATAAGTGCACAGTTATGCATTTGGAAAGAAAAATAATCAGTTTCAGTATACTTTGGGAGGTTCTGTACTAAAGGCTGTAGGAGAAGAAAAAGATCTGGAGATTATTATTAACAGTGATCTCCGTTTTAGTAAACAGTGTAACACAGCTCTAAAAAAGGCTTGCAGTATAACACACTGTATACAGAGACACATCAAATGTAGGGACAGGGAGGTTGTGATGCCCTTGTATACTGCACTGGTGCGTCCTCATGCGGAGTACTGTGTGCAGTTCTGGGTCCCATATAAAAGGGGTGATATTGGAATGATGGAGAGGGGCTGAGGAGAGCCACCAAAAGTATTAAAGGGACAGAGGGACTGAGCTACGAGCAGAGGCTGCAGTATTTGGAGATGTACTCACTGGAGTATCGTAGAATGAGAGGAGATATGTGTTTAATTTATAGGGCCCTGACTGATACCAATCTGTGGGATCTCTTAGGTCTGATACAAAGGGAACAACTGCAAAATACCAGAGCCCATCGTCACCAGTTGATCAAGGAAAGATATAGAACAAATAAAAGGAAATACTAGTTAAATAATAGGGTAACAGAAATATGGAATATGCTGCTTTGTGAGGTTGTGGAGAGCAAAACAATGTTGGAATTTAAAACAAATCTAGATACATTTCTTTTAAGTAGGAATATTAATGGGTATTCATAAATTATGATTGGCGAGCTCATGGACTAAATGTCTTTAATGCTCTGTACCATCTATGTAATGTAATCTATGAAATCATGGTAACCACCTGGTGCAAGAATAGTGTTGTGTGAGCTACCATACACTGTCCTATATATTGAATTTAAACAAACAGTGAAACAATGCATCATATTCTAAATAGAGAATACTGGATGGGCAACTATGTAGAATCAGTGTGTTCTGCCACAGAGGGATTCTGAACCCCTCTAACCTCGAGAACGAGGCTCGAGAGGTGTTTGGGAATCAGAACCCTGAGGTGGCAAAACACACTGGTTGTGCATAGAGTTGCTCCTCCTGTATTTTTTATAGTGTATAGTGCTGTGTGAAAAATGTGTTTTGTGAGTTCTTTTACTTTCAAAATGAAACACTCATGCAGTCTCTAGAGGTTCTAGAATGCTGTTCTACCACAGTAGGGTAGAACAGCATTCCACGACCTTGGAACTGTGGTAGAATAGCATTTTGAAATTGATGGAATTCTGTACAGAACAACACTCCACTATAAACTAGGGCCCAGATATTCAGAAGTGTGCAATGTGTAACAGGGATGCGCCAGCGCAAGTACGGAAATGCACCATTGTGTGATATTCAGTAGGAGGTGGCTGCAGCGCAATAAGCAATGTGCCAGAGCGCAATAGTAATGAATGCATGCCAACCGTAGGGGCCGAACCATGAATAACATGGGCAGTGCGATAATAATAATAATTTTATTTATAAGGCGCCTTTCAATTGCCAAGGCGCCGTACATAAATAATAGATTAAAACAATAAAAATCATTAAAAGAAATTCAGCTGGATCAGAACAATTAATTCAATCAATATTCTAAAAATGCAGTTTATGCAGATATTCAACAGCATGCGCCGTGCGCAATAGGGGAGCTAGCGGAAGTTGCGCGACAGCGGAAATTATCCAAAATAAAAGGGAGCAAGAGAGGGGTGCAAGAACGCAAAAGGGAAGCCACAGGTGGGAACATGGTGACAGACATCAAGGGTGGTACAGAAGGTAGCAGTGTGCAGGAATGGGCAGGAGCAGGACAGGGCCCACCAGAACTGAGCCAGAAACAGGGTAGGAGTGGGGAGCCTGTGCCACTGTGCAGAAAAAGCTGTGGAGTGCCACAGTGGACTGAGGGCAGTGGCAGGAGGCAGGACAGCCACAGCCAAAGGCCAGAGGTGTACCCGGTGCAGGAGGAGCATCTGGAGCGGACAGTGGGGGGGGGAAGCGGGACAATAGCCACCGGGGGGAGGACATGGCCAGTGCCACCTCCAAGATGGAGGCGGTAATGAGGGGTGTGATAAAGCAGGCAGCAGTGGGGGCGTGGCTGTGGAAGGGCCTGTCAGTGGTATGCCCAGAACAGGCAGTACCGAGCCCGCACCAGCTTCGAACGCTACTCTGACACAGAGATTGTGGGCCAGTACCACCTGAAACTGGTGATCCTGAGGCAGCTCTGTCAGCTGTGCAGTGATGAGATGCAGGCACCCACACGATGGAGGCTTGCTCTGTCAGTGGAGACAAAGGTGACAGCCATCACGTGCCTGCTCACCACGGTCACTTTCCAGAGACCAACAGGGGACACGACAGGCATAGCCCAGTCAGCCGTGTCATGCCTACTCACACAATTCCTCAGCGCACTGCTGCCACTTGCTGCAGAGTACATCCATTTCCCCAGCACACAGGTGGAGCACACAGCACACATACAGGAGCTCCACAGGGTAGCACGGTTGCCTGTCGTGCTCGGGGCCATAGACTGCACCCATGTGGCCATCCGCACGCCACCTGGCCCAGACAGAGCGGCATACATCAATCGCAAGTGGTACGCAAGCATTTACTGCCAGCTGGTGTGCAATGCCAGGGGGCGCATTACCAATGTCTGTGGCACGCACCCGGGGGGGCACACAATGCCTTCATCTGGCACCAGTCCACTCTGTGCCATAGGTTTGAGAGTGGGGACATCCCCACAGGCCATCTAGTGGGTGAGTATGCATATCACGCAGGACGACATGAGCAGATGTGGGGCAGTGCATAGTCAGAGGTGCAATGGGCACCAGCCTTGTTGGCCCATAGCATAGTGAAGCAGACCACCATACTAATGTCCACCCTCTACACACAGGTAACAGTGGTTACCCACTACGTCCCTGGCTGCTCACACTATACTGGTGCCCCATGACCCCATCGCAGCTACGGTACAATGAGGCACACGCCACAACACAGAATGTCATCGAATGGGTGTTCGGGATGCTGAAGGCACGGTTCCGGTGCCTGGGCACCTCTGGCGGTGCCCTACAGTACAGCCCCTCGAAGACCTGCGGGCTATTCCTGGCCTGCTGTATCCTGCACAACATGGCTACTGACTGTGAGATAGCCATAGAGGTCAAAGAGGGGGACAGCAGTGGGGACGATGAGGATGCTGGTCCAGCTGGTGATGGACAGCCACCCCCTGGGCAAAGAGACACCACCTGATCTGGATGTCACAGCTGCACCGGGACACCATTACAGAAGAGCACTTAGGTCAACACAGGTAGGTCACAGAGCCATGTGCAACCACCAATGGCAAGGGCACAGCCCACAGACAGGCAGGGCAGAACACCAGGGGCGGACGGCGGCAAGGGAATGGGTCTGAGTGTGGCACCGCACACAGTGTCAGGGAAGAGCAGGGCCGAACATGACGTGCACACACACACACACCTCAAGACATGCTCAAGGGGTAGACGGCACGCCAACCCCAATTGCCACCCCCAACCCCACACAGGTCCACACATGACCATGCCCAGTGGCCGTCACTGTGCATGCCTCAGATGCTGGGCACCATTGCACATTGGCGGACAGCGCAATGCAGGCATCGCCCTGCACGCGCCACAGTGGCCAGCAGCCGGGAGGGTGTGCACAGGGACCGTGTGTGTGCAGGGCCGGGTACCCCACCCGTGCGTCGCACAATGCACATCACACTGCACATAGGGCAGCAGCAGACAGTGGCCATGGTGGGAGACAGGTCAATCATGCGGCACAGTACCATGGCCGCCACGGATGCATGGGTGGCCCTGCTGAGACCCAGCCATGCCATGCCAGGTGGCCTCATGGGGTGGCACCGACGGTTCCCCAGGGGTGAGGCTGCGTGAACACGACCATGTTCACGCAGGGGTCTACAGCCCACTGAACATGCCTGTGCCAGGCATGCTCGGTATGCCCTCAGCCAAACCCGGTGTCGACTTAGCAGGTGTCGCATGGCACCGGGAACGGGGAGTGGACATGACACTGCACGGTGTCTGTGCTGGATGGGCACAGAACTGGGTGCCTAGTGTGGCCATGACAGCTGTCAATGCATTGGTCTGCCTGTCAATGGCAGCAGTCACATCCGCCCGCTGCCAGGCCATCTCTGCCAGGAGCGGACTGTGGTCCCTGCTGCGCTGCTCCTCTGCCTGGCGCAGAACCGCACTGAGTGCATCCACCGCCGTCACGAGTTACATCTGCTGATCTACTGAAGCCTGGAGTAGATGGCTGTGCTCTTCAAAGAGGTCATTTGCCGGTCCGGCATGCTGTCCCTCGTGGTGTTCCTGGCCCTGCTGGCCAGCACTCCTTGACGATGGGCGCTGCACACCAGAGCCATGCCAGGGCATGTCCACACGTGGTGCACTGCCACTGCCCCCGACACTGTCCCCCCATCGAATTGGCTGACTGCTGGCACTGCCCCTCTGGCTGCCAATTGCCAGGGCTCACTAGCACCGCCACAGTGGCTGCAACAGTCCCACTGCCCTGGATGCACACCAGTGCTGCTCCACTGGGGCATACAGGCACAGGCTGTGACTGTGTTGTTATGCAGGCCTCCACGGCCGCACCACCCACGGCAACGCCCATGCCATTGCCTGCTGTGGGACCATCCTGTGTCCCACACATATCACTGTCCAGGATGTGTGGTCCATCATCATCAGTGCTGGATCTGGCACCAATCTGTGTCCCAGCACGCTGAAGACTGTGGGCGCTGTCACGCTGGGACACAGGCAGGGCCTCATCCGCTCCCACACCACCCTCATCAGTCCGGACAGATGTGCAGGTATGCACTAGTCCGGTCCCTCGGACACCTGTGGAGGTTGATGGGTGATCCTCCATGGACAAACCCACCACCACTGACCCATGTAGACGCTCAGGAGCTGTATGGGAACACATTAGCATTAGTAGCTCCGCCCTGCTCTGTGGAATTCCCTCCACCACCCACACAGTGACAGCACAGGGCCTACCATGCAGTGATGGGCTGCCACCCATCTGGAAGCCACCACCAGGAATGCCCTCGATGGCACAATGCCGCATGCTGCCGGCCACCCACTCCTCCTGTGGCATCAGGCATGGCACATCCGGCTGGCCCCCACTGGTGGCAGCACATGCAGCCCTGATGGCAGCCACCTTGTCTTTGATCCTCCTCCTGTCCATGCCGACCTTCTTCTTACACGTCTGCACGGACCGCTGGTGGCTGCCATGCTGGTTCACGGTACGTGCCAACTCACCCCACGCTGCAGCATGGGCCTGTGGCATTCCCCGCTGTCCACTGAGCAGCAGTTCCCTGTCGAGATATGCCTCAAACAGGGCATATGATTCAGCCTGGGTGAAGTTGGGCCTCCTCCTTCTTCCTCCATCCCTGTTCCTCCTCCTCTTCAGGTTCGGTCATGATTGAGCCTGTGGGAATGACAGGTGTTACCTTGGACTGTGCAGTCCCATTCAGCCCTCATAAACCACAGTCCCCACATCCCAACAGCATGCAACCCACCACAATAGACTGCAATACCTAACTATGTCCTCTGTAGCCCCATGTCGCATATATATAGCGCAAAGCATGCAAATGAGGCAAGGCGCAACTGTAAGTGGATGCTAATGCAGTGGTTGCGCCGTGGAATGGTTGATGAGCTGATTTGCATATGCTGGCTGAATATCGCGCTGTTGCACCTTGCGCAGTGTTGGTGAGTGTACTCAGGCAATGGTGCAGCACTGTGACGTGTGCAATCAGCACTGCACAGTGCATGCCCGGGGTGCTGACACTGACTCATGCGGTGCTGCTGATGTGCTGTGCATGGGAGGCAGTGCAGGACATGGCCACCACTGTGCCTGTGGTGCTAGCGCGCTGTTCGCCTGTGTGGTGCTCGTGCCCTGGTGCACCGTAGGTGCCATGGAGCCACAACGCAGTAGACCACTCCACACATAGGCACCCTACCGCGCTACATGCAGGGCGTCCCAACAGCACTGTGGTGCTCTGTGCACGGACAGACCCTTGACCCTGTGGTTGACTTTGCCCCCTGGTTGCCATGCGTCTGCATGGGTGCACTCCTATCGTGCAGTTCAGTGACAGTGTGATGGGGACTGGCAGCACAGTACCACACTGCCTCTGCATATGGGGCACATGCACTACAGAGTGCCATTTTGATAGCGATACACACAGAAGGATGCCACATTGGAGAGCGCAGATGTGGAGCGCTATTGAGCTGGCCAACTGGGTGGCCATAGTTGAGCCTCATGCTCGTGCCCTATTTGGCCAGGATCCCCTGGACAGGCCACGTAGTGCTGTATGGCAGGAGGTGACTGATGGCCTGGAGGAGGCAAACGGGATTGCCAGGACAGCAGAGCAGTGTCACCACAAGTATGGTGACCTACAGCAGGGCGTCTGCAGGCACACACTCGGTGAGGCGCCATGCCACGGCCAGGTAGGTGCTCCATCCATACACTGGTAGCATCCATCTGTCCGGGTATCGCGGTGTGCATGTGTCCACCCGCTGGGGGGTGGGGGCCATCTAGTGGGGGTGGTGGTGGTGGGGGTGCATCATGGCTGGGCTGTGCGGGCACGCACACACTGGGGGGGCCTTGCTACTGGTTTGTACTGATGTTTCCTGCTCCATGTTTGCATCGTAGGCTTGGAGAAGCACTGTAGGGTGAGGCAGGCCCGTGTACAGGAGGAGCAGGATCGAGTGGGTGCACTCGGCCAGGATGCAGCAGGGACAAGGTGGAGGGGCCATGGGCCAGCAGCGCCCTGCTGGCCTGGATGCAGGTGAGTGCCGTGTTTCTCCTTACATCTGTGCATGCTGGGTTGCAGGGGTGGTGGTGGGGCTTGGCCACCAGCACTTGGCCCCACTGCCATGCACGCCACATTGTGCACTCAGCACTGTCCTGTGGCACTGCATGAGTGTCGCAGGTGGTCCGTGCGTGCACTGGGTACATGGCTGTGCCACTGCCTTCTCACCGCATAGGCATGTCACTGTACGGCCACGGTGGTGCTGTGCGGGACATGGGCGGTGAGTGTGTGCAGCGTTCCACATGGCTGTGGGTGCCTGGGTAGGCAGGTCATGTGGGCGCAGTCACTATGGGTGGTCGCATGCCATCACAGGTGCGTGGCCCACGGCTGTATGATGTGCACAGTGGGTGGGCTGCAGGGGTTTGGCCAGTCACGCGTAATGACTCTGCTCCCTTGTCCTAGGTGGATAACACTGGACTGCACTCCAGCGGAGTGTGCAGGAGCTGCTGCAGCTGGCGAGGGCCACCCTTGAGCTGCTTCAGAGAATGGAACAGGGCAGAGGACGGCGTCACCGGCAGAGGCACAGACATCGAAGTGGGGAGAGGGGTCAACAGTAGGCCCACTATGCCCCTCATATGTATCCCCCCCGGACTAACCCTCACACCCCTTCATCCCACTCCCAGTTGTTCACCCTTGCCCCATGCCCACCCCCACCTGGTATGTGGCCCTCCCCCCCACATTGTAAATAGTTTTATATTTGTTTTGTATTTTGTCCACATCTTTAATACACACTTATTTGTTATGACAACTGTGGTGGTCTCTGATTTACAGCGGGCTTATGGTGCTTGGCTGCAGTGGTGTGCATGGTGTCGGAGGTGGTGCAGGCCTGGGAGTGTGTGTGTCCAGCAGGGACCCGTCTATGGTGTGGGTGGGGGACTCAGTCCCTGTCTGTGGTATGTGTATTGTTCTCTGTGCACTGGATGCCTGTATGCAGTGGTCTCTGGTGCATGCACTGTGTCCCTGGCGCCCCTGTCAGTATGTCCATGGCCCGTGAAGCTGGCACCCTTGCATGTCTGTGGTATGCATAGTCTGCTGGCATGTCATTGGTGGCTGTCCATGCTGGCCACACTCTGGCCACGGCGCAGTGGCGGCTTGCCTCCTGTCACCGGTATGCCGCACGTCTGCCTCGGGTGGCACTGTGGCCAATGCTGTTGTTGTCCCCCCCTCCATGCTGTCGCTGGTGTCTGTTGCGGGGTCTGTGTTCTGATGTCTGTCACTTGTGCTCCGGCCACATGCTGGTGATGGACTGCTTCATGGTGCATGCACAGGATGGCTGGTACACCTGTGCCATGGTGGGGTGCAGGCCGTGGGTACACAACATCAGTGGTCGCATGCCAGCGGAATTTTTTGGCCCGCTATTGTGTCCCTGTGTTGGGGTGCCCTTGGGTCTGGATGGGTGTTTGTGCCCTGTGTTGCATCCTGTGTGGTACATGCCTCCATGCACCAATGTGGGCATCTGTGGTGGCTGTTGGGGCCAGTGCTGGGACAGGTTGTGTGCTTGGGTGGGTGTGCAGGGTGCTGTTCTGCTGGTGGTGGGATCCAGGGCAGGCCTTGTCGCATGCGGGGTCCCTCGGGTACTGATGTAGGGTTGACCTCTCTGCTGTGCCACGGGGGGGGCAGTGCAGGGCAGCACTGTGTCTGCAGTTGTTGCGTCGGTGGCTGGTGCCACCCACTGTGGGGTGCTCACAGTGGGGCTGCCATGCATGGCTCCATGATGCACAGGGTTGCATTGTCACAGCGGGGGTGGTGGCATGCATTTGGTGCCATGGACTGTTGGGCGCTGCTCCTGGGCAGGGTGTCTGGGGATCACTGTGCAGGGTGTGCTCTGCATTGATCGGATGGGGTGGCACTGGGTGGTTGGCCCTCCTTGTGTTGCGGTCACTGCTTGCCAGTGGGTGTGCTGGGCACCATGCCCCAGCTGTGGATTCGGTGCTGGTGTTCATGGGCTGCTGGTTCATCCAGCTTACCACAGGTTGTGCAGTTCATGGAGTGCGGGGGGCGCTGTCTGTTCTTCTGCGTGTTCCTCCACCCATGGCTTCAATGGGTGGTGCACCCCTGCATCCTGTCCCTGCCCATTCCTGGTTGTGCTACTGCGCATCAGCCCTGCGCCACTGCGCATCCCTGGTTGTGCCATGGCACAGTTGGCGCGATATTCAGTTGTGTTGTGCACGCGCACCTCTGCCTGTGCTGTGTTTGAATATTGTGCGTGTTGCGCATGGGCGCACTGCACTTGCGCCTGCTCCTGCTATTGCGCTACTTTGTGACGCAGTCTGAATATCCGGGCCTATATATCTAATACATAAGCTGATAAATAAAAAGAAAACGCCAAAATACAACCATATAAAGATACATAAAACTAAACTATTTCACATGTAATAAACAAAATTATAAATTGGAAGAGACACATTATATAAAACACAGGTTTAACTAGAACATATACTTTTAAAACACACTAAAAAGGACTCTTTAAATTGAACTATCATTAAAATAAAGTTAAAATTGTAGACATGGTGAGGGCTTTGTACACCTCTCCGCAGGCGGCAGTGCTAATTAATGGAGTGCTGTCACAGTGTTTTAGTCTGTCTAGGGGAACGAGGCAGGGATTCCCACTCTCCCCACTACTGTTTGACCTGGCAATTGAGCCTCTGGCCATAGCCATAAGGCAGAATGCAAGTATTGAGGGAATGGTGGGGACAGGAGGACAACAGCATAAAGTGTCGTTACATGCAGACGACATGATTTTATATCTGGGTAACCTGGAGAGATCTATTCCTTTACTATTGGGCATGATAGACAGATTTGCCCTCTTTTCAGGATACAAAGTAAACTTAGACAAATCAGAGGTAATGTATGTGGGAAAGGGGAAAATAAGAGGAAGTGAGGTTTGGGGTCTACGGGAAGTCAGGTCATGTTTCAGATATCTGGGAGTAAACATTGGAAGGAATATCTCGAAACTATATGGACTGAATTATAGGCCGATGGTAGACAGCATGATAGCAGATATGAAAAGATGGAGAGCATTACTGATATCCTGGATTGGGCGCATGAACCTGTTGAAAATTAATGCTCTGCCAAGGATACTATACCTGCTGCAGATGCTTCCAATGGGTTTGATCAAGAAAGACAACAAGAGGCTAGAGAGAGGCTTTTCTGACTTCTTGTGGCAGGGGAAAAGGGCTAGGATCAGTGTGAGCAGACTAAAACTAAACATAAAAAAGGGAGGGCTAAATTTCCCAGATATAAAGAATTATTATCTGGTCACACAGGTAAGAGTGGTTAAGGACTGGATGGCGAAGCCAGAAGTAGCCAGCTGGATAGATTTAGAAGAAATGGAGGGTCAGGGCAGACTATCAGCATATTTAGCCAGGGGAGGGGAAAAAAGCTTATTTGGCTCAGAAGCGAACAAATCCGATGGTGGTCTTGACACTAGAAAGTTGGGAGCAGATTAAGAAACTGATAGGGGGCACAGAGGTGGAAACTATGCTGCTTCCACTAAATAGAAATCCTTTCTTTCGTCCTGGGTTGGAAGACCAAGGCTTCGAGGAGTGGAATAATAGGGGGATACATAGTGTAGGGGACCTCCTTAAAGGGTTAAACATAAGCTATTTTCAGGAGCTAAAGGAGAGTAGAGGGATTCCCAATGACCATATGTTTAGATTTTTCCAGGCCAGAGATTACTATAAGAAGCTGAGAAAGTATGGGCCCCAACCACTTCCATTACAACAGATAGAGGCCTTGATTGGTAAGGCTAGAGAGAATCCTAAAGGGATAATTGGAGGTGTGGCCTGCATACTTCGGGATAGTCTGCGAGGGAAGGCAAGGAACATGAAAGAGCGGTGGGAGAAAGACTTAGGGCTCTCAATTTCTGACTCCAACTGGGGAATCATGGTCGAAATGCATATGGGCCTATTGATGTCGAACAAATATAAGGAATCGGCCTATAAGTTCATTCATAGATTGTTCTAGCCCCCGGTAGTAATGCATAAATATCAACCAGAGGTATCAGATATGTGCAATAGATGTGAAGAGCAGAGGGGCACATATCTGCACTGTTTTTGGACTTGCCCCCGGCTGCAAATTTTTTGGAAAAAGGTGGTGCAGCATATGAAGGGGAATATGGGGGTGGATATCCCTCTTCATCTGATTGACCTTTTATTTGGTGTAGAAATGGGGGGGGAGAAGAATGGGCCCCATATAAGAAATCAATTAGGATTGTGTTATCACAGGCTAGACAAGCTATTTTGAATACATGGGTGTCGGCAAAGGACCCTTCTATTGAACAATGGCATGCTATGACCATTGGCGCCCTGGCAATGGAAAAAAGGGCCTACCAAATTCAGGGTAGAATAGAGTCCTTCATTTCTATGTGGAACCCCCTTCTGTCAGCATTAACCATGGAAGAAGTGGTGATTCAGCAGATGGGGGCTTGAGGAGGGAAAGTGGGAGCAGAGGGTCTTAACCTAATTTAAAATAAAGTAAGATCGAGAAAGGTGGCATAAATAAAATATAGAATGGAATCTTAATGTGACTACAGAAGCTGACTGAAAAATATGAGATGATTTGTAAGGAGTAAAGTATATGAAATCTTGGTAGGATGAGGACAAATGTAAAAAGTTAGTAGAGTTGTTAGTCTTTTTTCTTTCCTTATTGTCTCATTGGGTGATATAATTCAAATGCATAATGTCTGTACAAGATTTGCTTTTTGGTTTTTGTCACTATTTTGTATTCTGTCCTGATTTTCTTTCGGTAAATGTCATGTGTATAAATGTTTTTGTATGTGTAAAATCCAATAAAAATGTTAAACAAAAAAAAAATAAAGTTAAAATTAGTGAAAAGGGGATCTTTCCTTAACTTAATTTTACCATAACTTGAATGTTGTTTTCTCTGCAGATGAATAACCAAGCACTTTTCTCTCTTGAATAATTGCAGAGAAAGAGAAAATAAATTAGGAGAAGAGAAGGAAGAAACTAAAGAATAGCTGTAAGAACTGACTAGTTATGATGGTTTTATGCTGATCCATAACAAATGAGTCCGAAAGTAAAAATTACATAGGAGAGTGTTTGTTGCCGAGTCGTGAAATAGGATAGTGCTCACTACAAGCTGTTTTAATTTGTATTTTTGAATAAAGTACCCCAATTTTTATCAAAACTCGTGTTGTCTTCTTTTAAGCCTGTTGCCGGTTTCTCTGTTCTAAGAGCTTTAATCATTTCTATTTTCCATTCATTAAGTGTGGGAGATTTTTTTTCCACCCATAATTTAAGAATAATGTTTTTTGGTACTACTGGAATTAAAGCAAAAATGTATGTTTTCTCAAGTGAAGACAGAGATGTTGAACAAGTTCTCAATGATACATGTGTTGAAACTGAAGTTAGTGTAAATGCATGTCAAGTCTAAGGAAATTTCTAATAAGATCCCACTGTTTATTAATTTCAGAACACTCCCATAACACTCCCGGGGGGGGTGGGGATGGATGATAGGGGTTTCTAGAGAACAAGGGATGGGAGGGTCTCGGCACCCAACTAAGGATCTAGGTTCGAGCAGACTCGATAGACCGTAAGGCCTAATCTGCTGGCAAATAGTATGTTAGTATAACATGTGCAGCTGGTCTGCCTTTAAAGACCCACATTTAGGGCATTTGTCATCCATTGCAGTTTTAATTTTATGCAGTACTTTCAGAGAGGAGTATTACTAGCACAATCTAACCTCGACAAAGTCCTCTGGACTGCCCCCCCTTTCTCCCTTAGAGTTCCTATCTGAAATTATTGTCTTTCTCTACCCTCATTGTAATTGCACTGCATGGGGCTTATATCTCCCATTTCTATTGTATGTTACCTATGTAAATTGACTATACCTATGCTCTGTATCACTGTAATAGTGCTTTCACACTGGAACCTATGTATTTTGTGTATCACTGTCTGTATTTAGAATGTTGTATTATTGTTTTGTCCTCATTGTAATGAGGTGCCTTTGTAAATGAGTCCTTCACTCAAAGGTTGCAAATCCGACTGTACTAATAAATAAATATATAAATGAGCCATTGGCCTTTACTCTGTAAATGGCCTATCTATTCATACTCATCTATATTGCTCCCTTATGCCTATCCCATGCCTGTTTGAAGATCTGCACTGTATTCATATCCACCATTTCCTGAGGTAGGCCGTTCCATGCATCCACCACCCTTTCTGCTAAAAAGAACTTCTTCACGTTACCCCTTAATTGGCCTCCCTCTAATCTCATGCTGTGACCTCTTGTCCTGCTATTTTTCTTATATTGAAATATGTTGGACTCTTTCACCTTGTTAATGCCCTTAAAGTATTTGAATATTTCAATCATATCACTTCTCTCTCTCCTTTGCTCTAGGGTATACATATTGAGCTCAGTTAATCTGTTCTCATATGTTTTCTAATGCAGTCCCTGCACCATTTTAGTTGCCCTTCTCTGGACTGCCTCAATTTGATTAATGTCCTTGTGAAGGTGTGACCTCCAGTACTGCATGTAATACTCCAGATGAGGCCTAACCAGTGTCTTGTAAAGAGGGATTATTACTTCCCTCTTACGACTTGTGATACCCCTACTAATACACCTCAACATCCCCCTAGCCTTACCTACTGCTTTAGTGGTCTGCATCGATGATTTCAGGTCATCTGTGATAATGATGGCCAAGTCTGTTTCTTCCTTGTGACTTCGAGCAACTCCCCTCCCAGCCTATAAGTGGCTTCAGGGTTTCTCTTCCCTATGTGCATGATCTTGCACTTCTTTGCATTAAATCCCAGTTGCCACTCTTCCGACCATTTTGCCATTTTATCCAGATCTCTTCTCATTTTGCCCACCCCATCTGGATCATCTACTCTGTTATGTTATATTGAATGTTATACTTAATTAATTTATAATTTACAATGTTAAAGGCTTTACGGGAGAAATTCCAAACTTGTTACCATTTCCAGTGATGTGCTTCTGGCCCTGTTCTGTGCACCCACCTGTTTTTGTAATCCACTGCCTTTCCTCCTATAGCTTCAATTAAGAAATTGTAGAAACAGGTATAGTTAATTTCATTTTTAGTATGATCAGGAAATTGGCAGTGACTTGGTTGGTATCATAATCAGTGTCAGTGGCTCAGTAGGTAGCACACTCGCCTCTGAGGCCGGGAGATCAGAGGTCTGTGGGTTCAGTTCCCACATTTGACACTTGGGTTAATATCCCAGTACTGACACTGTAGTGCAGCATGAGAGAAACATAGACTTTGACAGCAGATAAGGACCACTTGGCCCACCCAGTCTGCCCATTTCCCTACCTACTGGATAAGCTGCAGATTCTACTTAACCAACAGCCTACTTCCTGCAACCCTTTGTTAAACCGAGGTCCCATCTGCCTGGATTGGTAGTATTTCATGTGGATGTTAAAGATCTCATGGCGCTTATTGAAAAGAATAGGGGAATTTTATTGAGAAGAAGTGGAATTCATTACAAAATACATACAGAAAAGAATCACAAATATAATAGAAAAGCATAAAACAAAAGGGAACAAAAAATAGTACAATAAGTCAGTTCAGTTTCCACAAGTCACAGACCAGAAATGATGAAATTGCAGCCTGGAACATTTTGAAAAAATCAACCTGTTTCACAGCATGAACAGTATTCCCAACATTCTGTACAATTTCCAGGATAGGGATCCGCTTTTGATGTAGAACCAGCAGGCACCTAGCCTGCCATAAAAAATAGCGCATCAAAATCAGAACAATATATACAGTTTCAGCATGATACTTTGTGTTTAAAGCCAAGTGAGTCCCAAACATAATGTCAGCATATGACAGTGTAGAGAAAAGAGGTTCAGCCCAGGTAACAGCAATGGTGTTCCAAAATTCACATGCAAAATTACACTCAAGAAATAAATGTGGCTGAGTTTCAAGAATGGAAGGACAGGATTCCCTAGGACACTATCTATCAATCAACATTTTATGTTTATGATTTCCTTTAACACTGAGTCTTCCATAATTACTAAGCCATACCATGTCCCACACATAATGAGGGACCCTAGGATTCATGAGTTACTTCATAATCCATGCCAGATGATCAGGAGGACAGGACGGAAACACAATAGGGTCCTGAGCACCCTGCCTCCAAATCCATTCATACAAGGCCTTTCTGCTATGTATACAAAAATCATAGGTATAAGACCCCAAGTCATAGCCAGTTTCACAGTCTCCAAACCATAGGCCGGAAGGCCAGGGAGTTTAGCTAACAACCCCTTTCTGCCTTGTTCCCAAGGGGTAAGACAAGGCAGAAGCCATGAACAAATAAAAGACTTCCAACCCAAGCCCAACCAAAATTATAATGCAAAAAAATATTATAAAAGAAAGCCACAGGGTGTAGCATCCCTACCCCTCCCTCACTAAGTGGTCTATAAGTGAAACCTCGTTTAATAGGATTCAGCCGAGATCCCCAAAATCCCTGAAAAAATATTACATATCAATTTAGTAAATAGTTTCATAGGCAGGGGAAAAACATAACAGAGGTAAAGGGGAGATATTGCTGATGGGTGATCTGAATATGCCAGATGTTAACTGGAGTGCAGTTGCAGCAGCCACTTCTAAGAGTGGGGTTATTCTTGATGCCCTACAGGGGGCATGCCTTAGACAACTAGTATTGGAGCCCACTCGAGAGGGAGCAATCTTAGATCTGGTTCTCCCAAATGGAGATGAAGAGAGGATCACAGATGTAGAAGTGGGTAGCCATCTGGGAACTAGTGACCATCGAACAGTATGGTTCACAATAAACACAGTAATAGAGTCAAGCCATACAAAGACAAAGGTACTGGATTTTAGGAGGGCTGACTTTTCAAAATGGGTGAGTGCCTAAGGAATGCACTAGCAAATGGGCAGGAAGGAGGGTGGAAGAACAATGGGGAATAATAAAACTGCCATCACAGAGGTAACAAGCCTTTGTGTAAAGCAAATAAACAAAATGAAACAAGGTAAGAAACCACTATGGTTCTCAAAGGAAGTGGCAGTGAAGGTTCAAGAGAAAAGCATTCAGGAAGTACAAGGAATCACAGAAGGAACAGGACAGAGAACTGTATCAGTTAAAGCAAAAGAAGCTGGAAAGGCAGTCAGAACAGCAAAGGCCCAAACCGAGGAAAAGATAGCCAAATCAGTTAAGAAGGATAAAACCTTTATAGGCACATCAGGGAGCCGAAGGAAGACCAAGGGAGGGATAGTGAGGCTTAATAAAGGGAGGAAGGGTGGCAGAGGGTGACTGTGAAAGGCAGAGATACTAAACAAATATTTTTGCTCAGTATTTACAAAGGAAGAGGGGGAGGTACCTAAAACAAACAGTAGAAACACTCTGGATACAGAAGTTGATACCAGCCCATTTACAGAAGAAAGGGTTCTGAAAGAGCTCTTAAAACTGAAGGTGGACAAAGCAATGGGGCCTGATGGGATTCATCCCAGAATTCTAAAAGAACTAAGGGTAGAACTAGTGACACAACTGACCACCCTCTTTAACAAATCATGGGAGGATGGGGTGGTACCTGAGGACTGGAGGAGGGCAGATGTGATTCCCCTTCACAAAAGTAGGAGCAAGGCAGAAGCAGGAAACTACAGACCTGTTAGTTTAACCTCAGTGGTAGGGAAAATGATGGAATCACTTCTGAAGGAAAGAATTATTGAGTATCTAGAGGCCAGAGGGGCACAGGACCCAAGGCAGCATGGATTCACAGCGGGAAGGTCATGCCAGACAAATCTGATAGATTTCTTTGACTGGGTGACCAAAGTAGTTGATCAGGGAGGGGCTGTGGACATGGCCTACCTAGACTTTAGCAAGGCATTGACACAGTCCCACACAAAAGATTAATATACAAGTTAGCCAGCCTGGGAGTGGGTCCCAAGATGACAGCCTGGGTAAAGAATTGGCTGGAGAATAGGACAGAGAGTAATAGTAAATGGAGTCCACTCTGAAGAAAGGGGGTTAGTAGTGGGGTACTGAGGGTTCAGTATTAGGACTGGTCCTCTTCAATGTCTTTATGTTTACATTGCAGACGGACTGGAAAGAAAAAGTATGTCTCTTTGCAGATGACACAAAGATCTGCAACAGATTTGATGCACAAGGTGGGGTGGAAAGGATGAGAAGGGACTTGGCAAGGTTAGAGGAATGGTCAAATGTATGGCAGCTTAGATTCAATGCTAAGAAGTGCAAGGTAATGCACATGGGAAACAAAACCCAGGGAAGAGTACACAGTGGAGGTGAGATACTAACAACAACAAAATGGAAAGGGACCTGGGGTAGTCATGTCAGATGACCTAAAAGGGGCAAGCAATGTGAGAGGGCAGCAAGGAGGGTTGGGGAATACTGGGATGCATAGGAGAGGCATCACCAGTAGAAAACAAGAAGTTATTATCCCTCTGTACAGACAGCTGGTGAGACCCCATCTGGAGTACATGTGCAGTTCTGGAGACCAATCTCCACAAAGACATAGACAGGATAGAAGCTGTCCAGAAGAGGGCAACTAAAATGGTGCAGGGTCTGCACCGGAAGACATATGAAGAGAGACTAAGGAGCTTAATATGTATAGCCTCGAGGAAAGGAGGGAGAGGGGGGACATGATAGAAACTTTCAAGTACCTCAAGGGAATCAACAAAGTCCAAGAGGGTAGCATCTTTCAAAAAAAGAGGTGTGCAAGAACAAGGGGCACAATTTGAAGATAGAAGGGGGCAGCTCAGAGGTAATTTAGGAAGTATTTTTTCACAGAGAGGGTTGTGGATGCATGGAACGACCTTCTGGAGGAGGTTGTGGAGTCAAAATCAGTGGTGGAATTCAAGCATGCATGGGGTAGTCATAAGGCAATTCTAGGGGGTGGGGGTTGGAAGAAGTAGGCTGCTGGTTAACTAGGATCTGCAACTTATCCATCAGGTAGGGAAATGGGCAGACTGGGTGGGCCAAGCTGTCCTTATCTGCCGTCAAATTCTATGTTACTATGTAGGTACAAAAAAATAAGGACCATCAAGTTTTTAAGCAAATAAACCCATTTCTTCTTACCTATCTGCTGCTGCCTCCATCCAGCTAAGAGCCTATCAGCCCTCCCCAATGCATAGTTCCAGTTTAACAACTGTATATCACCCGGCCCGAACCAAAGTCCAAGTACCTTAATAGGTCCCAATGAGAGCCGGATGCCAGCAAAGGATCCTGACCCAGGTACAATAGGGTTTCCTAAGGGAAGTCCAGTACTTTTCACAAAATTAATCTGGGAACCCGCCACTAAAGAACACTGGTGAAGAGCATCAACCAGAGCCTGTTCGTCTGAGTCGGCCGCCACAGTCAGGACCAAATCATCTGCGTATGCTAATATTTTAACAGGGGCAGGGTTATGTGTCCCTTGCAAACCGAGGACCCCAGGACAATGGAGGACAGCCCTAACCAAAATAGCAATACAAAAAGTGTATAAAAGGGGGCTCAAGGGGCAACAAAGATGGTGCATGGATTGCATCACAAGTCCTATGAAGACAGGTTGAAGGAAATGAACATGTACTCCCTGGAGGAGAGGAGGGAGAGAGGGGGATATGATAGAGACATACAAGTATCTTACACGGAGGAACAGGGTGCAGGATACACTATTTTTAAGTGAAAAAGATGTTCCAGGACTAGAGGGCATGGGATGAAGTTGGAGGGAGGACGATTCAGAGAAAACATGAGGAAGAATTTCTTCACAGAATGGGTGGTGGACAAGTGGAACACCCTGCCAGAGGAAGTGGTGGGGGCTGAAACAATCACAGGATTTAAGATTGCATGGGATAGACATAAAGGAATTCTGGAGGTCAGGGGTAAGGGGCAACAGACTTCTAGGAAAACATAAACTGAACTTACAAGCTCAAATGGGCAGACTGGGTGGGCCATAGGCCCTTATCTGCCGACATTGTCTATGTATCTATGTAACCCTGTCGCACCCCTCGTTTAACCAAAATCTGATTCCCCAACCAACCATTGACATTGGGAAGAAGAACAGCATCAAAATAAATGTAATCCATCCAATAAATTTAGAGGGGAATCCAAAAGCTGCTAAAACAGAAAACAAAAACTTGTGGGAAACCCTATCAAAGGCTTTCTCCTGGTCAATCCCAAGCACCCAGCCCTTAATGCGATACTGGTCTCCCAAGGTAAATAATTCCCTTAATAAAATAAGATTGTCAGTTTGGCATATACCTGGGATGCCACAAGTCTGGCAGGATTAATAAGTCTAGCTGCCTGAATAAGTCTGGCTAAATTTAGCAACAAGTTTACTATCCACATTAAGGAGACTTAGAGGTCTCCAATTATTAATATCTGAAACCAAACCTTTTTTATGAATTAGGACTAAAATTGCCTCCTTCATGGATTTCAAAAATGTAGCTTTGGACAACATTTCATTAAACAAGATAGTTAAAGCAGGGACCAAATCTTTTTGAAAGGTAGAATAAAAACCCACCGTGAGCCCATCTGAGCCAGGGGCAGAATCCAGTTTCAAGCCAACAATGGCTTGCAACACCTCCTCAGTGATGTCAGCAGTCAACATATCACACTCCCCAGTAGTGAGGTTGGGCAAAGACAATGAGGCTAAAAAATCCTCAGCATCTGCACAGGGAGATTCAGTCCCAAACATGCCCAAAACATAATGCTTAAGAACCTGAAGAAACAAATTACTCACCTTAGTAATGTTTCTTCTAATGGAGTCTTGCTGTATTCTGACAGTAGCAGCGAGTCCCAACCTTCGAACTGCCCCGGAGATGAAAGAGTTAACTTTCCATGCCAGACATGGAACGCTGAGCTCGAGCTCAGTTGAGACTCTGTCTGTTGCTCTTTAAACTCAAACTGTCAGATCTGTATGAGCTAAACTCACTAAGGTCCTGTGTGGAAGCTGTAAACCTACACTAGCCAACTGGCTACTAAACATAAAACACATTTTTTGGTCCCAAAATAATGACTCAAGTTAGGAGACCCAAAAAATGAAAAACACAACACCCACTCACCCAAGAAAAAGGGGGTGAAAACAACAAGGTGGGCACCTACTGAGTGCCAACACTGCCACTGCCCACCCATATCCCAAAAACAGAGGTTCTGAGAGGGGCAAGCGGGGGGGTCAGAATACAGCAAGACTCCATTAGAAGAAACAACATTACTAAGGTGAGTAATTTTTTCTTCAAACAACATGAAGTCTTGCTGTATTCTGACAGTAGCAGACTACAAAGCAGTACCTCCATGGAGGAGGGACAGAACCTACTTAGGGAATAGGCTCTGAAGCACAGCTGTGCCAAACCGAGCATCACTCCTAGCCTGAATATCCAGGGAGTAATGCTTGGTAAAAGTGTGAACTGTTTTCCAGGTAGCTGCTTGACATATCTCTAGAATAAGGATGTCCCTGGCAGCAGCCAGGGAAGCAGCTGTACCTCTGGCAGAGTGAGTCCTCAGGCCTGAGGGTGGAATCTTACCCAGTTTTTCATAACACAATTGGATACAAGAGACAATCCACCTGGCAATGGATCTTTTAGTGGCGGGTTTCCCTTTGCCAACCTCACCATAAGTGAGGAATAGTTGGAGGGAGTCAAACCTGTGACCCTTGGTATGCTCTATGTAGTAGCTAAGGGCTCTTTTCACATCTAAACTGTGCAGCCTCCTCTCACCAGAGGAGGAATTGTCAGTGAAGTAAACGTGAAGAGACACAGATTGATTAAGGTGGAAATCTGGAACCACCTTAGGCAAGAACTTCCTGTTAGTCCTGAGGACCACCTTATCTCCATGAAAGGAGATAAAATCAGGCTCCACTGACAAAGCTTGTAATTCACTTATACATCTGGCAGAAGTGACGGCTACCAGAAACAGTTTTCCAAGTCAAGTACTTAAGCTCTGCTGAAGACAAAGGCTCAAAAGGGGGTTGCATAAGCTGAGCAATGCAAACATTAAGGTCCCAAGCAGGGGCAGGGTCCCTGAATGGAGGGTTGGTGTGAAGCAATCCTTTGAAAAATTTGGAGAATATAGGGTGAGCTGAAAGAGAAGAGGGCTTACCTGCTGAAATAAAAGCAGATACAGCTGCCAGATGCACCAGTGTAGCTGGTCTCAGCCCCAAGCTATTTAAATGGACCATATAGTCAAGGACTGTGGGCAGATCAGCAGACTCTGGAGAAATATGCTTCCCAGAGCACCATATGGAAAATCTTTTCCATTTGGAATTATAAGTAGCCCTGTCTGAAGGTTTTCTAGAAGCCTTCAGAATATCCATTACACCTTGGGAGAGGTGTAAATCAGCAAACTCTAACTCTTCAAGATCCAGGCCTTGAGATTGAGAGATTTGAGACTGGGGTACCAAACCCTCCCCTGAGCACAGGTTAACAGGTTGTAATTCCTGGGAAGACGCAGGGGAAGATGGACTGCTAAGGACAGTAGGAGTGGATTCCAGGGCTGTCTGGCCCAGTCTGGAGCAATCAGGATCATCTTCCATGGTTGAGATCTGATTTTGAGTAGCACTTTGAACAGGAGAGGGAAGGGGATAAAAGCATACAGGAACTTACCTTCCCAACTGAGAACTAAGGCATCCGGGGGACTGAGCCCAACACTGGGGGTCTGCAGCAAAAAAGGGGAAGTTGGTGATTGTCTGGGGCTGCAAAAAAAAGATCTATCTGCGTGGTGCCCCATCTGGAAAATATCACTTCCAAGACCAGGGGATCCAGTGACCATTTGTGATGGCCCTGGGATATCCTGCTGAGAGCATCTGCCAGGACATTGTCCTTGCCTGGGAGGTGAACTGCTGTATAGGAGGTGTTCAGGGAGTAAACCAGAGACCACAACTTCATTGCTTCTGTGCACAAGGCCGTAGACCGAGTGCCTGCTTGCTTGTTGATGTACCACATTGTGGTGGTGTTGTCTGTTCTGACCTGGATAACTTTGTTCTGAACAGATTTGGAAAAAGCTTGAAGTGCTAGAAATACTGCTCTGAGTTCCAACAGATTGATGTGAAGCAGAGATTCCTGAGGGGACCACAACCCCTGGGTGGTCAGGTCGCCCATGTGAGCCCCCCACCCCAAGAGGGAGGCATCTGTAGTAAGGATTAAAGAGTGGGACTGAGTGACAAAGGGAACTCCCTGTCTTAGATTGTTCTGATCCTGCCACCACTGTAAGGCCTGGATCAGGGTTCGAGTCACTGGGATCAATTTGGTCAAAGGGTCCTTCTTTTGATACCAAAAGGTTCTCAAATGGAACTGAATGTCCCTCATCTGAAATCTTGCTCCCTGCACCACTGCTGTGGAAGCAGCCATGTGCCCCAGGAGCTTCAGAAAATGCCTTGCTGGTCGAGACACATGCAGGGTGAATGAGGAGGCCAGTGTGATAAGGGTCCTTGCCCTGTCCAGGGGAAGGAAAACTCTGGCCTTTTCTGTATCTAGCTCTGCGCCTATGAAGGTGAGGAGCTGAACAGGCTCTAGAACTGACTTTGAAAGATTTAGAAGGAAACCCAAAGAGGTGAGCAGTTGCTGAGTTATCTGTAGGTGTAACTTGACTTGGTCTGGGGACTGGCCTACTATGAGCCAGTCGTCCAGGTAAGGGAAGATGGCAATCCTTTGCCTTCTTAGAGAAGCAACTACTACTGCCAGGCATTTTGTGAACACCCTTGGAGCAGAGGTTAGACCAAAGGTCATTGCTCTGAACTGGTAATGGCCTGAGGGCAGCTCGAACCAGAGGTACTTTTGATGGGAGCTTCTGATGAGAATGTGGAAATAGGCATCCTTGAGGTCCAGGGAAACTAGCCAGTCCCCTGGCCTTAGGGAAGGTAGAATAATTCCCAGAGTCATAATTTTGAATTTTGGTTTTAAAAGGTGCTTGTTTAAGTATCTGAGATCCAGGATGGGCCGCCATTCTCCTGTCTTTTTTGGGGTAAAGAAGTACCTGGAGTACAACCCTTTGCCCTGGTGTAGGGATGGAACCCTTTCCACATCTCTGAGAGCTAGGAGGGAAGAGACCTCTGCCTCTAGGGCAAGTGTTTCTGAGGGATTTGCAGGTGGAAAGGATCTGATTCTCATCTTTGGAAACTTTTTGAAGCTGAGAACCAGTCCCTGGCTTACTACTTCCAGGACCCCTTGTCTGATGTTAGAGACTCCCAGTCCTGGACAAAGTAAGCCAGCCTGCCCCCTACATGTAGTGGAGAATCAGCCCTGGCAAACCCATCAGGGTGCCTGCTTGGCAGGGGGTTTTGGCTGAGGGGTGGAAGCAGGTCTGCTTGTACCCCTTCTGCCTCTCCCTCTAAAGAACCTCCTCTGAGCATAGGCAGAAGAGGAGGCCTGGGCTTGGTAAAAAGGCCTGCCCCTGCCCCTGCCCCGTGTTGCTGCCTCTGAGGAGTGGCCTGCCTTTCCTTGGCCTGAGCACTCCTATAGGTGGTCCTATGTTCGTCCATTTTCTTCACGTAATTCTCTGTTTGCTCCCCAAACAGAGAATTACCCACAACAGGAAAATCCATGGCCTTAGTCTGGGTATCCTGTGACAGGCTAGTACATCTGAGCCAAGCCATTCTACGAAGTGCCACAGATGTAGCCATGACTCTTGATGACACATCATTGGAGTCCACTGCAGCATGGAATTACACCTTGGATGCCTCAATAACATCAGCAGCCACCTGCTCCAGCTCTTTGGCAAGCTGGCCAGGGATCTGTTTTGCTAAAGCCACGACAGTGTCCCATCTGGATTTTTGATACCTCGCAGTATAGGCCATATAGTTGGCCTGTCTGAGTCCCAAGGATGCTGCCATGTACTGTTTCTTTGCCATGGCATTAATCCTCCTGGAGTCCTTGTCTGGGGGTGTGAAGCCAAGGGAATATTTGCCCTATCACAGGCTGCAGCCTGCACTACCCCAACATGTCTGCATTGTTGTGTAAGGAACTCCGTATCAGAGCCTGACAATGTATACCTCTTGTCTATTCTTTTATCCACAGGAGGTATTGTATTAGGAATCTTTAAAATAGTAAATGTCTGTTTCCCAAAAGATTTGTGTAAGGGAATAGACAGTCTCCTAGACTCTGGGATATCCATCATTTCCACATAGTCAGGCTCCTCCTGGTCATCCACAGCTTCTTCCATGGGAAGCTGGAGGGTTTCAGCCACCTTTTTATAAAACATGAAATGGGAGGGGGACTAAGAAAGCCTAGGAGGAGACACTCCTGAAGGTCTGTCTGGGGAGATGTCCGGGTAAGTGGGCACATCCAGACTTTCAAAACCACATTCACTTTCCTCATACTCCTCGTCCTCCTCCTCCGGTTCATAATACTCCTCTAAATCATACTCTTGAACCGGTGGAACTGGACAAACCGAGCGCCTCCATGATGGTGCCGGTTTGGTTGGAACCGTGGAAAGCGACTGCACAATTTTTATTGCTTTGGCTATTTCTTCAGCGGTTGGAGAAGAAAGTTTTGGCTCCACACCAGCTGATTTTTCCTTTCTTGTTCTCTTAGCAGGAACCGACTCCTCAGAATCGGCTCTCCTTTTGCCTGAAGAAGTCTCGCCCCGGTCAGAGGGCACTCCTTCTGGTTCAGTTTGAACCAAAGTGGGCTGGCCATCCGGTTCAACGGACTTTTTGGCCTCCCTTTCCCTGAGCCTACCAACTCTCTTTTCTAGGGTAGCTGAAGGAAAATTTTTACAAATCTGGCAGTCTGCATTGAGGTGGTCAAACCCCAGACAATAAACACAGGTGGTGTGGGGGTCAGCCTTAGCAAAGACTTCCCCACACACACTGCAGTGTTGAAACCCAGTGGGCCTGGTTTTTCTTTTGGGTTTCTCAGACATTGTGCCAGTCCTAACCAAACTTACCCTTTTAATGGCAATCCGCCAGGAAAGACCCTCTTATCAGTTCCTGACCGTGCTACGGGTCGTGGAAAAAAACGTAATAAATCTGTTTTTTTAGAACCGATAAGAACCGGTAACCACACTCTAAAAGCACAAATTAAGATTTTTTTAACAACTCGATCGGTTCAAACCGAACCGATGAACCGTTTACAAGTTCCACATAGAAAGAACAAAATATAACCTATCTAGTACTCACAAATACCACAGACAGAGTCTGAACCGACAGGTTACGGTTTAAATTCGGTCGAAAACCGAGAAAAGCAGTACTTTAACTGACAAATTGAACCGAGCAGAAGGAGAAATCTCCGGAGCGACTGTTCAGTGAGGCGGAGTAAATAATCTGACGGTTTGAGTTTAAACAGCAACAGACAGAGTCTCAACCGAGCTCGAGCTCAGCGTTCCATGCCTGGCATGGAAAGTTAACTCTTTCATCTCCGGGGCAGTTTGAAGGTTGGGACTCACTGCTACTGTCAGAATACAGCAAGACTTCATGTTGTTTGAACCAATAACTCCGGGGAGCTAGCTAGATCCCCCATGGGGGATAACAAATGAGAACTAACCCTAGAGTCAACCCTGTCAAGGCATTCTTTACAAGGACAGGGAGTTCCCTTTGTCACTCAGTCCCACTCTTTAATCCTTACTACAGATGCCTCCCTCTTGGGGCGGAGGGCTCACTTGGGCGACCTGACTACCCAGGGGTTGTGGTCCCCTCAGGAATCTCTGCTTCACATCAATCTATTGGAACTCAGAGCATTATTTCTAGCACGTCAATCTTTTTCCAAATCTGTTCAGAACAAAGTTATTCAGGTCAGAACAGACAATACCACCACAATGTGGTACATCAACAAGCAAGGAGGCACTTTGTCTATGGCCTTGTGCATAGTAGCAATGAAGTTGTGGTCTCTGGCTTATTCCCTGAACACCTCCCTCACAGCAGTACACCTCCCAGGCAAGGACAATGTCCTGGAAGATGCTCTCAGCAGGATATCTCTGGGCCATCATGAATGGTCACTGGATCCCCTGGTCTTGGAGGTGATATTTCTCCAGATGGGGCACCCCACAGATAGATCTTTTTGCAGCCCCAGACAATCACCAACTTCTCCTTTTTTGCTGCAGGGCCCCAGTGTTGGGCTCAATCCCCCTGGATGCCTTAGTTCTCAGTTGGGAAGGGAAGTTCCAGTATGCTTTTCCCCCCTTCCTTCTCCTTTCAAAGTGCTAGTCAAAATCAGGTCTCAACCCTGCACGGTGATCCTGATTGCTCCAGATTGGGCCAGACAGCCCTGGTATCCTCTCCTGTTGTCCTTATCAGTCCATCTTCCCCTGTGTCTTCTCAGGAATTACAACCTGTTAACCTGTGCTCAGGGGAGGGTTTGGTACCCGAATCTCAAATCTCTCAATCTCAAGGCCTGGCTCTTGAAGAGTTAGTGTTTGCTGATTTACACCTCTCCCAAGGTGTAATGGATATTCTGAAGGCTTCTAGGAAACCTTCCACCAGGCATACTTATAATTCCAAGTGGAAAAGATTTTCTATGTGGTGCTCTGGAAGGCATATTTCCCCAGAGTCTGCTGCTTTGCCCACAGTCCTTGATTATATGGTCCAATTGAATAGCTTGGAGCTTAGACCAGCTACACTAAAGGTGCATCTGGCAGCTGTTTCTGCTTTCATTTCAGCAAGTAAGCCCTCTTCTCTTTCAGCTCACCCTGTATTCTCCAAGTTTTTTAAGGGATTGCTTCATACCAACCCTCCATTCAGGGACCCTGCCCCTGCTTGGGACCTTAATATTTGCATTGCTCAGCTTATGCAACCCCCTTTTGAGCCTTTGTCTTCAGCAGAGCTTAAGTACTTGACTTGGAAAACTGTGTTCTGGTAGCCATCACTTCTGCCAGACGATAAGTGAATTACAAGCTTTGTCAGTGGAGCCTGATTTTATCTCCTTTCATAGAGATAAGGTGGTCCTCAGGACTAACAGGAAGTGTTTGCCTAAGGTGGTTTCAGATTTCCACCTTAACCAATCTATATCCCTTCCTGTGTACTTCACTGACCATTCCTCCTCTGGTGAGAGGAGGCTGCACGGTTTAGATGTGAAAATAGCCCTTAGCTACTACATAGAATGTACCAAGGGTCACAGGTTTGACTCCACCCAACTGTTCCTCACTTATGGTGAGGTTGGTAAAGGGAAACCTGCCACTAAAAGATCCATTGCCAGGTGGATTGTCTCTTGTATTCAATTTTGTTATGAAACACTGGGTAAGGTTCCACCCTCAGGCCTGAGGGCTCACTCTACCAGAGGTACAGCTGCTTCCCTGGCTGCTGCCAGGGATATTCCTATTCTAGACATATGTCAAGCAGCTACCTGGAAAACTGTTCACATTTTTACCAAGCATTACTCCCTGGATATCCAGGCTAGGAGTGATGCTCGGTTTGGCACAGCTGTGCTTCAGAGCCTATTTCCTAAGTAGGTTCTGTCCCTCCTCCATGGAGGTACTGCTTGGTAGTCTGCTATTGTCAGAATACAGCAAGACTTCATGTTGTTTGAAGAAAAAATTACTCACCTTAGTAATGTTGTTTCTTCTAATGGAGTCTTGCTGTATTCTGACCTCCCCCCTGCCTTCCCCTCTCAGAACCTATGTTTTTGGGATGTGGGTGGGCAGTGGCAGTGTTGGCACTCAGGAGGTGCTCCACCTTGTTGTTTTCACCCCTTTTTTCTTGGGTGAGTGGGTGTTGTATTTTTCATTTTTTGGGTCTCCTGACTTGAGTCTTTGTTTTGGGACCAAAAAATCTGTTTTTATGTTTAGTAGCCAGTTGGCTAGTGTAGGTTTACAGCTGCCACACAGGACCTTAGTGAGTTTAGCTCGTAAAGATCTGACGGTTTGAGTTTAAACAGCAACAGACAGAGTCTCAACCGAGCTCAAGCTCAGCATTCTATGCCTGGCATGGAAAGTTAACTCTTTCATCTCCAGGGCAGTTTGAAGGTTGGGACTTACTGCTATTGTCAGAATACAGCAAGACTCTATTAGAAGAAACAACATTACTAAGGTGAGTAATTTTTTCTTCTGTCGGGGGGGGGGTTTCCAGCCCTCCTTTATATAAGAAGTGCACGGCATTGCACCTAGGGGCAGGCTCACCCTTATTATGAAATAAATCAGTGAGCTTAAAGCCCACCGATGTACCAGAATTAGTACCATTATCCTGCAACAATGCAGGGTCCGGACCGAAGCGTACTGATACCTCAAGGTCAGTATCTGCCACAACAGCCTGAGCTGGCAAGGCCGAGTTAGAAGCAGGACATTGTGGACCAGAGGAAACACTAAGGGCACCCACAGAAGAAACAGTAACAATAGGCACAGAAATATCCCCAGCAGTAGTACAAGGAACAATATTAGAGTCCAACAGACAAGGAGAAGAAGTATTACCCTGGGGCAAGATGGAACTCATAGGTGTAGACGGTGCAGTGGCCACCGGTGTGACAGCATTCTTTAACAGGGCGATGTAGGATGGATCCTGTGAATCAGGTGACCAGGAACCACCTTCCAACTGTTCCCAACCAGCACTCCTCAAGGCTAGCTCAGGAGACCATGCCGACCCATCCGGTAAAACAGCAGGTGGCAACACAGTAGACTCGTCCAGTAAAGCAGTAGAGGGAACGCCCAGTAATTTACTCCAGCCAGGCTGTTGTACGCTGGAGGCAAAAGAGAACACTATACCTCCTGGAGCAGCTCCAGGTGCTGAATCCGTAGATGGCAAAGGAGCTACAGTGGCCGGTATCAGGAGGCATAATTTCAGGAGGTAGACAAGGCGAAAGGGGCTGTAGGCAATTGGGGGGCTAAATCTGACAAACTGCCAGCCCTAGAACCGGATGGAGACGCCGTGGTAGACAGCAGAACGATTGCTTTCAGAGGAGCAGCAGGACAAACCAGTCCAGTCGCAATAGTAGACCGACTGGAAACAGCAACAGATGAAACCGGAACAGAAAGCACATCAATTGCAGAAAAAGCAGTGAGTTCTTGATCAAGTAGGTCCATTTCTTGTAATAACTGAGATTTTGCGGCCAGTAAACATTCCTTATCACCACCAGAAGGAAGAATAAAGTTGCCCATGGGACGAGATATCCCAGTCGAAATCGAATCCTCCAAAATACTAAGCTCAACCAGGTCAGCCACTGAACAAGCTTCCTCAACAGCCTCTTGCGTTGATAGCACAGGGGAGGAGGCCCACTCTCCTGTACTAGCTGTATCCATCTCCTCCAACATCCCAGGCAGACTGGCCATTGCAACACTGACGGCCAAGGGTCCCCCTACTGACAGCAATGCAGTAGGGGAATTTCCCCGGTGTCCTGGCCAAATTTCCCTCATTCACTAAAAATACCACCAACAGCTTAATCTGGTTCAAGGTCAGTTGGTATTCTTGTGTTTCCCCCTCCCACAGGTCATGCCTGAAAATAGGCAGAATTTGTCTAGTGCACTTACCCGGTCAACAAAAACGAAATAAATAAAAAATAAATAATTAAAAAAATAAATAAATAAAAATAATAAATCATGGTTTTTTTTTTCAGTGATTTAATGAGGGTCAAAATTGTGTTTAGTGTTGCTGTTTCTTCAATATCTAGGTTGAATTCTTCCAAGACTACATCAGCAGATTTAAGCCTTCTGCAGGAAAACAATCCTGTAACATAGTAATGCCCTTAGTTTCTCAAATATTAAATAAAAGTGTTTTTTTAATTTAAAATAATATTTGGATTACCACCTAAAGGCTGTTCTAAAGATTTCCTTAATTGTCTAACAGTCCCTCTCTAGATGATTAAGATTTTTTATTGATTCAAAAAATTATAGTGTTTTTAATCAATTGATTTCGTCTGGTTAACCAAAGCAAGGATACACGAATGTTATCGTCTTCCATTAACTCAGTTTCTGTGTTAAGCCAAATAGGATGATATGAGGTGTGTGTTAAGTTTTTACATCAAAGTGCCAGCCATTGAAACTTTGTAGCCATGTAATACAACTGAAAGTCTGGGGCCTTCAATGCACCAGAAATCTTTGATCTAGTTAATTTAACATAGGCATGTTTATGTGTCTAGGCTTTTTAAAAGACCAGATCAATTTGTTAAGTTTTGAACAGAGACAAACTATTTTTGGGGAATATAGCTTGGAGTCATGCTGAACACATGGAGAGCCCTAGCTATCATTATCATTTTTATAGAGTCAGTCCTTCCTCAAAGCCCCATTGGAATAGTGCGCCATTTTTCCAGATCCTCCTCTAGGTTTCTGAAGTCTTACAAATTGTGAGCTGGTATTTTCTTGATGTCTTTATGTGTCTGTATGCCAAGATATTCTGCTGAATCCTTAGCCAATGTTAGCCCAAGGTCTATAATTTCTTTTTTGTGAATACCATCAGTCAAAGACAAGAACTGAGATTTATCTAGTTCGTTTGTAACCTGAGAATGCACTGTATTTATCATAATTTTAATAACATTCTTTAACATTCTGACAGGCATTAACAAAGTCTGAAACAGATATCATCGGCATACAGAGAATATTTGTGCTCCAAGTTACCTACCTTTATGCCCTTAACTTCTTTATCATCTTTCAGTTTAAGTATCAAGATGTTTAGTGCTGAATTAAATAATAACAGCTCAGACACAAAGGGAAACCCCAGGAGGCATATGCCAAATGCGGTCCAGCCCGTAACGTTACTGTCTGCTGATATTCACCAAATGGGACAGAGACCAATCAAGGAGGGGAAGGTAGACTCTGACAGGTGCAGAAGCGAGGATTCCGTGACAGCAATTCTACCTGGGTGAATCCCCTCTGGAATGCACAGTCCAAGCTCCTAACCCCGCTGAGATGACTTCTCTCCTCAATCACTCTGCTCAGACCCAGCCAGCAGCTTCTCTCTCAGCATAAGGAGCAGTTGTAACACTTACCCTGAATTCCTGGCTGCTGTATGTAAATCAGCATTTGTACTGCTGTACCACTACTGAAATAGTGGTCGACTAATAGAAAGCTCTTAGCTGGAACCAACAGCTCAGACACAAAGGGGCACCCCTAGAAGGCATATACCAAGAGCAGTCCAGCCCCTAGCCTTACTGTCTGCTGTACCCACTACTGAAATAGTGGTCAGCTAATAGAAAGCTCTCAAACAGAAACAACCAGAAGCAATAGCTCAGACACAAAGGGCAACCCTAGGAGGCTTATACCAAGTGCGGTCCAGCCCCTAGTCTTACTGTCTGCTGAGCTAACGCTTTTTCCCCCAGAGCAACAACAGGTCTAGTGCAAGGTTAGAAGGGTGCCGAAAGTACCCTGCTCTAGATACAGCACATGACTGTGTTTTTGCTTTGCAGTTGCCCAGCTTACCTGGGCTCCAGGAAGATACACGGTCAACTCTCCCTATAATGGAACAGGGATGTATAGGCTGATTGTTTTTCATCCAAGCAGTGAACATAAGGGACCAACGCTCACAAACCTGGGGCTCAGGGAATTGACTCCCTGTGTGACGTAAGGGGTAACCACCCTATCAAAGCACAGTGCTGGATTTAAACAGGACTGCTGGCTTTAAAATCCAGTGACCTAGGCAGTTGGCCACAGCTGTGCATCAGGCTGGAGCAGTTGAAACACTCTACCCTATGCTCCCCCTTCAGCTGCAGGTGAATTTTGGTGATCTAGATAGCTGGTCTCCATGAGAGAGGGAGACAGTGAGACTAGAAGTGGCCACAGAAGCAGCTGTCGGCTCCCTCACTCAGCCGCCGACAGAACAAAGACCTGAAAGGAGCTGTGTGTCACTGCTGTTGACAGGCGGTGGGCAGAGTTTCAGGCACATTGCAGGTACTGAGGGCAAGGTTTAAACAACAATCACAGACAGGGAGGGTTTAAAAACTAACGCTTTTTTCCCCAGAGTAACAACAGGTCTAGTGCAAGGCTAGGAACAGCCACAGAAGCAGCTCTCGGCTCCCTCACTCAGCTGCCAGCAGGCTTAAACTAACTCTTTTTTCCCCCAGAGCAACAACAGGTCTAGTGCAAAGTTAGCAGGATGGCGGAAGTACTCTGGATACAGCACATGGCTTTGATATTACTTTGTGGTTGCCCAGCTTACCTTTTCCAGGAAGACACACGCTCAGCTCTCCCTATAAATGGAAAAGTGATATGCAGGCTGATTGTTTTTCGTCCGAGCAGGGGACAGAAGGACTACCCACCCACCCTTCCCTCTAATCCCACCAACCTGGCTACTGTTCGTTTATAGCTGCGACACACATCCAAGCTTCCTGCCTCCATACAGGAAGGGGAGGTGCCAAAGCAAAGCAACCTAAACAAATAAAAAAATATATATTTTGTTATTTCTGGTAGTTTCCCTATTCCTTCTTCATCTTACTAACATACTAATTGCCAGCAGATTAGGCCTTACGGTCTATTGAGTCTGCTCAAACCTCAGATCCCTAGTTGGGTGCCAAGGCCCTCCTCCCCCTTGTGTTCCAGAAACCTCTATCATCCATCCCCACCCCCCTGGGCCAGGCCATCATCTGATACATCCGCTTTCTGTGTCTGTCCCACCCTCTCTTGAAGCCCTCCACTGTGGATCTCTGAACCAGCTCGCCAGGCAGTGCATTCCAAGGGTCCATCACCCTCTCAGTGAAAAACCTCCTCCTCTTCCCCCCTCACCCTTCCACCTTCCAACTTCAAACCATTCCCTCTGGTGATACCTCCCTGCTTTAGTCTAAAGATCCCCTCCATGTTTACCCTATTTATTCTGTTGAGGTACTTGAAGACCTCAATCATGTTCCCCGTCTCTCCTCTCCTCCAATGAAAACAGGCAGAGCTCCTCAAGTCTGTCCTCATACGTCAAATCCCCTAGTCCTCGTATCATCTTAGTTGCCCTCCTCTGTACCCTCTCCAGGAGCTGTATGTCCTTCTTCAAGTGTGGTCTCCAGTACTGTACACAGTACTCAAGGTGTGGTCTAACCAGTCCATTGTACAGCGGCAGAATCACGTCCCTGCTCCTAGAGGTGATCCCCCTTACGATGCATTCCAACATCCTGTTTGCCTTGCTAGCCGCTCTCCTGCACTGCTCAGAGTTATTTATACATGCATCCACCATGACTAAGGCTGTAAGTTTTTCACGGTAACATTCGGCATTTTTCACGGTAATTCACGGTACTGCAAGTCGCAACTCTGCATATGGTGCAAACGGGACCGCAAGGTCAGTAAAATGACTCCGTGCTGATGCGGTACGAAGGGTGGGCTGTGTAAACCCAAATGCAGCAGCTGGATCAATGCATTTAGTAGCCTGAGGCAGTTGAGTAATAAAGGACCCCCCAGCCCCACAGTCACATAAGTACTGTAGAAACCAGATTTTCTGAACAAATCGATCGATTTTGCACATTTCGGCACTATGTCAGAGGGAGCAACGGATTTCACGGCAGAGAGAAAAAAAGCGCCAATTTCACGGTAATCGTGAAATCCGTGCCCTCCGTGAATTTATTACAGCCTTAACCATGACCCCTAGGTCTTTTTCCCCTGTTGAGGCCTCCAGCACCTCCCCTCCCAGGGTGTACCTGTGTTTAGGGTTTCCCCGCACAAGATTTAACACCTTGCACTTGGTGATATTGAAATTTAAATTCCATGTGTGAGCCCAGCTTTCAGGGTGTCAGGTCCCTTGCAGGGCCAACCTCCCCTCTTCCCCCTCAACTACTGCTCCCATCTTGGAGTCATCAGCGAAGAGACTCATTTCACACCCTATATCCTCCCTGATGTCCGATATGTATGCATTAAACAGGATCGGACCCAAGACCGAGCCCTGTGGTACCCCACTACCGACCTCTCTAGGGTTTGAGAGCTCCCCACTGACCACTACTCTCTGGGTGCATCCAGCCAGCCTGTTTTCAATCCATCTGACCATCAAAGGGCCTTCTCCCAACCCCGTCAGTTTCTCCATCAGACCATTGTGGGGGACAGAGTCAAACACCTTGCTGAAGTCCAAGAATAATACATCCACAGGCTTTCCCCTGTCCAGTTCTGATGTTACTCATTCGTAGAATTCCACAAGATTGGTTTGACATGATCTACCTGGCACAAACCCATGTTGCCGACTATCCAGACCTCCCACCTCCTCCAAATAACCCCCCAATCATTCCTTTAGTGTACTCTCCATTAATTTTCCCACCACCGAGGTCAAACTGATGGGTCTATAGTTACCTGGTACCGCCCTTATGGATTGGCACCACATGTGCCTCTCACCAATCCCTAGGTACCCTCCCTATCTCAAGTGACCTGTTGAAGAGCTCTGCCAGGGGTGCAGCCAGTATGTCCGCCAATTCCCATAGTACTCTCGGATGAATGCCATCCGGCCCAGGAGATTTATCTTTCTTTAGGACCTTGAGGGCTAACCGCACCCTTTCGGTGGAGATGGCATCATCTGTCCCCTCCATCTTACTGGTCTTTTTATCCTTATCCTGATGTGACACCCCTGGGGTACCTCTCTCTCCCTCTTGCTCCATTTCTGTTGCCCCCTGATGCCACTCACTACTGCTTCTATCCCCATTGTGCCTTGCTTTGTAGATATCCCATCCCCCTCCCTAGTGAACACAGAGGCGAAGTACTCGTTTAATACCTCTGCCTGGTCCCTCGCCTCTTCCTCCCACCCTCCTTCTGATCTCAATCTGCCAAGATGGCCCTTAGTTTTTCTCCGCTCCCCAATGTACTGGAAGAACCCCTTTTCCCCTCCATGTATCCCCTGTGCCAGCCGCTGCTCTTTACTGGACTTTGCCCCCCCTCACCATCCGGGTGACTTTTCTAGATGCAAGATGGTCCATTTCCTTTTCCCTATTCCCTATCCCTTCTCTTTAGCCCACATTAGGATCCTAAAGCAACATATTCTTACCTTCTACTCTTTCATCCACATTAGGAGCCTCAAGCAACACGACAAACATTACATGCCAGTGGTGTGGGGCATCCTCTCATAGGGCACGCATTCAGGCAATAGGGCACTGCCCCATATGCTGGACCATAACAGATCTGAGAGCACAACTCAGAGATGCATGAGAGCAAATCACACATCTACACAACCTGATTGTCAGCCTCAAACCTGCTCATCCCTTTACACCTCACCAGCTCCACCAGGGACCATCCTTCAACACCTCACCACCCCTGATCCTGGAGAATGGCAGGTGGTAAAGGGCGGCAGAAAAAAGTCTCGCCGGTTCTAACAACAAGCAACACAACAGGAGGCACCGATCATAACAGCAAATAGATACAACCCACTCACCAGGGAAGGGGGACATGGACATAACACCAGTCACTTAGGACTTACGACAGTGTCAAACCAAGAAGGAACTACAAAGGACTCAAACAAAAGAGAAGAAAAGAAGACACTTATTGTGGGAGATTCCATGATCTATGGAGTGGAACCACATATAAATCAGGGTCCTGAAACACAGGTGGTAGTCAAATGCCTACCTGGGCCTCTGCACAAAGGGATACAGAATGCATTCACAGGTTACTAAAAAAGCATGGTAAATGCGCAGTCGTTTTTGTCCATATAGGTACAAACAATCTGGCAAACCAGACACTCAAGGAGACCAAACAGCACATATCTCGCTTAGGGGAAAGGAGGCAGTAACCAGAAGATACGCAAGGATCAAATAGAGGAACTTAACACTTGGCTCCAGGGCTGGTGCCAAGACAGGGGGCACCTCTTCAAAGGGAACTGGCAGGACTTCTGGGACAGGAGTCTCTTCAGATACAATGGTCTACACCTGACTAAGGAAGGCATGCGAGCTCTAGGGCAGAAACTGGATGTATGCGTTGGACATTTAAACTGAACAGTGGGGAGAAGACAGCAGTGACAAAAGGACCTGCATCCTCTCCCCCAAAACACCACCAAATCAGGGTTACAAGCAAAAACAAAACAACTCACCAAATGATACAAATAATAAAAAGAGGATTCACCAATTGGGGGAAGGGATGGATAACATAAAAAGGCAGTCACAAATAAAGCAGGACACAGGAAAAGGTAGGGATAAAGTTTGGAAAGCTGTGTTCACTAACACACGGAGCCTATCAAATAAAATAGCTTACCTCACAGCCATCATTGCCGAAGCTGATCTGGACTGGGTCACCATCACGGAAACCTGGCTAAACAGTAACCATGACTGGGAAATGACTATCCCAGGATACCATCTCTTCTGGAAGGACAGAACTGAGCAAAAAGGGGGGAGTGGCTATGTGCATTAAGGAAGCCATAAAAGTGACCATAACCTAAAATGACAACACAGAAACTGAGTCACTTTGGGTCACTCGAGAGGCTGGAAATGGAGCAATAACGTGAGTAGGAGTGTAGTACCGACTACCAACAACAGGGGTGGAGGTGGATAAAGAAATATTGAAAGCCATTCAAAACATGAGTGATAAAGGGGAAGTAATAGTGCTAGGGGACTTCAATTTACTCGACATAAATTGGGGTACTCGAACAGCAGGTTCAACCAGAAGCAAAGACTTTCTGGAGGCTCTGAGCTTATCGGGCCTGAAACAACTGGTAAAGGACCCAACAAGGGGGGATGCTATCCTTGACCTGCTGCTAATGAATGGGGACAATGTTGCGGAAGTAGAGGTGGGAAGCCACCTAGGGTCCAGCGATCACTGCATGGTGCAGTTTCATGTCAGGACAAAAACAGAAACCAAACACTTTAAAACTAAAGTCATGCACTTTAGATGAGCAGATTTTGCTGCTATGAAGGAAGGTCTTAAAGAGAGACTCGTAAATATAGATCTTACTTCGAGAGGGCTCTTGCAGTAGGTAATTACATATAGGACTGACGCCGGCCAGTGGCAGGACCCCACGGAAAAATTTCTAGCTAGCAGTCCCTGGCGAGGGACCGCCCCCACGTCAGGTGACCGGCGTCATACGACGTCAGTATAAAGGGGCAGTCCTGGACGCCCGCCTTCCAGTTCTTTCCTGCCGTCATCTCGTGCAGCGCCTCACGGTTAAGTTCGCTTAGTCCTGTTACTTCGTCGTTTTTTTCCGAAAGTTTCAGTATTTTGCATTTTATATTTTCTATCGTCAGGTGAATGTCGGTATATGTCGTCCCCTTCAAAAAATAAGTGCGACTCGTGCGGCGCCCAACTGCCTCACAAGGACGGTCACTCCCTCTGCCTTTTCTGTTTAGGCCCTGACCACGCGGTCGACAAGTGTCCGCACTGCCTACATTTCAATGCGGCCACCCGCAGACGACGCCAGCAGTCTCTCGAAGCCCATCTCCTTAAGAAGAAGATGTCCACGATGGAGAAGGAGTTGAAGAACTTCGGCAGGCGTCGACCTCTCCTGAAGGGCGCAAGAAGTGGGACAAGGAAAGGCACCTGGAGAAGGCCTCCTCCTCCGCGACTCCCTCCGGAATCGCGGCAAGCTCTTTATCCCTCTGGGGATCACCCGACGGCAGCCTCCAAGGCTTTGGAGGAGGTGCCCGCCCGTCGGGTTCACGTTCGAGCCTGCCGGGTGCCTCCGGGCAAAAGGAGGCTCCAGCCCCCAGTACTGCTGCAGGCTTGCGGCCTACTGGTGCGGGCGCCTCCCATAAGCCAGACGTCGGCTCCTCCAACGTCCACTGGGAGAAGGCCGCTAAGACGCCCGACCCTTTGGGGCGGCGCACGGCAGTGTCCCCATTGGACCGGGCCTCTTCCCACCCTCAGCCCATCTCCGACGAAGGACCCCCAAAGTTGGACGCTGGTTCCTCTGGCGTCCGCCAGGATTCGGCCCCTAAGTCACATGTCAGCTCCTCCAACGTGCGCCGGGCCTCGGAGCCTACAGCAGACCCTGTTTCGTCTGTCATACCAGGTTCCCTGCAGCCTTTGCTGCTGTCAGGGGAGCCCGAGTCCCCCCTGCCCGACCCCAGGGATTTTTCTCCTCTGTCCCCGGACGAGGCTTAGGATCTGGGGCTACCGTCTGATCCTCTTCCTATAGAGCCAGATCTGACGCCGGCTCCCCTGACGCCGGCTCCAATGCCGGCCCCGGCGCCGGCTCCCCAGACACCGGCTCCGACACTGGCCTTGCCGACGCCAGTTCCGACATCAGCCCCTCCGACGCCGGTGGGGGATATCCCTCTTCCATTGGGCCCTCCACCCCCCAGGCCTATCCCAGTCGATCCGCCCGTGGAGTACCCGGCTGGGCCGTCTGCTCTGGCAGCTCCTCCAGTGCCTGGGTATCTGCCGTCCTATCCGACACCGGTTTTCCCAGGTCCACAGTATCCTGCGCCGCAGTACCCTGTGCCGCAGTACCTGGCTCCGGTATTCCCGCAGCTGGGTTATAGATACTCTCCCTACGGATTTCATCCGTACAACTATCCCCCCTCCACCGCCTCCTAGGCTGCCGGTGGATCTTCAGGAGACTCTTGCCTCCTGGTGGGCTGAGGCCAAGGCTCAGCTCACCAAGGAAGTCGAGAGCCGTCTTACAGCGACGGTGCCACCACCGGCTCCCGTACGCCCCAGACGGCATACTCCCTCTCCACCTCCGGATTTCCGGGCTTTACCCTCAGGATCCAGAGAGGGGCAGGACATGTGTCCTGGGATTCCCCCTAAGGAACCCGTTCCTCCCCCTAGATGAGTCAGGGAGTCTTACTCTGCTTTGAATTCTTCTTCTTCTTCTTCTCTCTCAGACTCCTCGGAAGCCTCCGATGGGTGTTCCAAGAAAAACAACGAGCCACGCTCTCCGTCCAAGCCCCGGCTGAGGTCTCCTCCAAAGTCTCCTCCAGAGGACCCTTCCTTCATGAAGTTGCTCAGGAAGATCCTGGAAGTACATCAGTGGCATTCCTTAGAGCCAGATCCTCAATGGGTTAAACTCGCCAAACATCTGGACTTGCCCCTTACAGCTTCTACTCTAGTGCCACCCTGGATCGAGCCTCATGCCCACCTTGTTTCCACTATTTGGAAGCAACCATTGGCTTTAGCCCCACTTCCTAGGAAGTCCAACAGGCTATACCAGGCTCTGGAGGGTGTAGACTTTTTAGACTCTCAACCCCGTGCAGACTCAGTTGTGATTAGCGCCGCTTACGGCCGGTCAACACACCCAAAACACTTGAGCTCATCTCCCCCGGATAAGGAATCCCGTCTTCTGGATCAGTTTGGAAGGAAGATCTATGCTTCTTCCACACTGGGGATTAGGGCCCTAAATTATGTAGCACATATGGGGGATTATCAGAAGGCTATCCTTACCCAGGTGGAATCCAAGATTGATTCCTTGCCTGACTCCCAAGTCAAGCAGGAGTCAGCTGACCTGGTCTGTTCTGCTCATTCAGCCAGTTGTCATATTCTGAGAATGACCTACGATGCAGTGGACACCGCAAGGCGGAGCTCTGCATTCGCTGTTAGTCTTAGGCATCATGCATGGCTCCGTGTGTCAGATCTGGTCCCGAAGGTGCAGTCGGCTATTCAAGAAGCACCTTTCAGGGGTTGTGTGCTTTTCAGCGGTGATGTCAAGGACATCATCACTGATTTGCAGGAGAATGGGATGGCCCTTAAATCTGTTGATTCAATGTACCGTCCCCATCCCCCACAGCGCCGTCCCTTTCGCAGACGCAGCCGGCCTCAAGTGAAACCTCAGGGAAGGCGGGCCATTAAACATCGGGCCCCCACAGCTGCCAGGCCCCCACCGCCCAAAAAAGCAATGGGTGCCCCAGCTGCGGTGCTGCCTCACACCACCTGACTCCTTCCCTCTCCCACTGCCTCCGGATTCCCTGGTGGAACTGGTAGGAGGGAGGTTCTCCCTCCACCTTCCGCATTGGGAGAGGATAACATCGGATTCATGGGTGCTTCAGATCATAGCAGATGGGCGCTCCATAGAGTTTCTGCAGAAACCTCCACGTCACCCCCCTCTTAATTCCTCTTCCTCAAGGGACCATCTTCCTTTGGTCAGGGAAGAAATCTCTGCTCTCCTAGTGAAGCAGGCTATAGAGCCCGTCCCCCCTTACCTTCACGGGACGGGTTACTATTCCCATTTCTTGTACCGAAGAAGATCGGAGATCTCAGACCTATTCTCGATCTCAGCTCCCTGAACCTCAATGTGGAATACAAGAGGTTCAGGATGCTCTCCCTTCAAACCCTCTTACCCCTGCTCCGGCCGGGCCAATGGCTTTGTGCACTAGATATGCAGGATGCGTACCTGCACATCCCCATTCGCCCTTCACACCGAAAGTACCTCAGGTTTGCATTCCAGGGGGACCACTACCAATTCTGGGTGCTCCCTTTTGGTCTTTCCATGGCTCCCTGAGTCTTTACCAAATGCCTGTCGGTGGTAGCGGCCCACCTGCGTACTTTGGGAGTTCAGGTTTTTCCCTACCTGGATGACTGTCTCCTGGCAGCCCCATCTAGGGAGGAACTCCTGCATTTTTTCTCCCTCACCCAGCAGGTTTTCACTGGCCTGGGTATCACCATCAACCATTCCAAGTCCCACCTGGATCCTTCACAGAGGCTCCAGTTCATCGGGGCAATCCTCGACACGACAATGTGCAAGGCCTTCCTGCCTCCGGACAGGGGGGCCTCCCTCCAGTCCCAAATTTCCCTCCTATCGGAACACAGGAGGGTTCCGCAGGTCGGTGCTCGGCTCACTGGCGCCATGGCAGCGCCATCCCAACGGTTCCGCACGCGTGCCTCCACATGAGAATCTCTCAGTGGACTCTCCGATCTCAGTGGGATCAACGAGTAGATGACCTAGATCATCTGGTTCTGATCTCCTAGCCGATGGTAAGAGACTTGCAATGGTGGGTGGTTCCAGAGAACCTATTCTGGGGGGTCCCCTTTTTTCATCCTCCCCCGATCAGACTCTGACCACGGACGCATAAGGCGAAGGTTGGGGAGCCCATCTGGGTCCTCACCAAACCCAGGGCTTATGGTCAAAGATGGAGTTAGTTCTCCACAGCAACGTGCTCAAGCTTCGAGCAGTGCTGTATGCTCTCCAGGCCCTTCACCAATACATCCTTCCCGGTCACCTAGCTGTCCAAACGGACAACATGTGTGTGGTGTGGTACATCAACAAGCAGGGAGGGACTCGGTCCTACCCACTGTGCAGGGAAGCGATGAGGGTTTGGGAATGGGCAACTCTTCACAACCTTCACCTCATGGCGATCCATGTTCCGGGAGTCGACAATGTCCTGGCAGACAGGCTAAGTCGCTCGTCGGCTCTACCACACGAGTGGGAATTGGACGAAAAAGTTTAAAAGCATCTTCCAGATTTGGGACTCCTCAGATAGACCTGTTCGGCCCTCCCAAAACGCAAAGCTCTTAATCTTTTGCTCGCCGCCTCCAGAGCGAGGCGCTTCTGGAATGACACTCTATCTCTAAGCTGGAAGGACAGATTCGTCTATGCTTTTCCCCCAATTCCTCTGGTCCCTCGTGTGCTGCAGAAGCTTGCTTTGGAAGGAGCGAGAATGATTCTGATCGCTCCTTTCTGGCCCAGGCAAATTTGGTTCTCTCTTCTACAACTCAGATACTCAGAGGTTCCTCCTCTTCCTTTATCTCCAGGATTGCAGACCCAGGATCAGGGGACCCTGGTCCATCCGGGCCTCAAGTCTCTTCAACTTCATGCATGGCTCCTGCAGACATAGCGTAATCTCGTTTTGGCATTTCTCCTAAGGTGGCCGAGATTCTGGTGGAGGCTAGAAAACCCTCCACTAGGTCCACCTACGCCATGAAATGGAAAAGATTTTCCATCTGGACTGCGTCCAGGAACATGGAGCCCTTTTCCTGTCCTGTGACCATTCTACTTGAGTACATGCGTCATCTTTTTGACCTGGGTCTCAGTCACTCCTTTAAAAGTCCATATGATGGCTACTTCAGCCTACCATGTCCCTTTCACTGATAAGGCATTTGCCCAGCTGGAGGTATCCAAAACCTTCCTCAGAGGGGTCCTTCATCTCAGACCCCCTGTCTGGACTCTAGCTCCCCCTTGGGACTTAAACTTTGTCCTTGAGAAACTTACTCTTCCTCCCTTTGAGCCTGCGGCTTCCGCAGACTTGAAGTTTTTATCGTGGAAGACACTCTTCTTGGTGGCCATTACTTCTGCTTGCAGAATTTCTGAGCTCCAGGCCCTGATGTGCAAAATCCCTTATCTGATTTTTCACAAAGAAGGAGTAGCTTTTCGCACGAATCCTAAGTTTCTCCCGAAGGTGGTAGCGGAATCTACCTTAAATCAGTCTATTGAATTACCTGCCTTTTTCACGCAGTACTCCAACCAAGGAGAATACTTGATCCATACCATGGATGTCCACAGAATTCTGAGATACTACACCGATAGAATGAAGGATCTCAGAAAGACTGATCAGTTATTTGTCTCTTTTGCTCACAAAAGGGAAGGCAATGCTGTCTCCAAGCAATGCCTATCAAAGTGGTTGGCTCATTGCATCACTTTCTGTTATGCCAAGTACAACAAGACCCTACCGGGTCAAGTCAGAGGTCACTCCACTCGTGGAGTAGCAGCCTCTGTGGCTTGTTTCAAGAACGTGTCTGCGGCAGACATCTCTGCTGCCGCCACTTGGACTTCTGTCCATACCTTTATGAAACATTACAGTTTGGACATTGTCTCTCGCCGTAGAGCAGGCTTCGGGTTAGCTGTCTTGCAAGGCCTCCTATCTTGAGGTTTGCAAGGTTGTTTGCTACTTCTCAGAGTAGTTCCTCCTCCCGGTGCCTTTCATTTGTTCCAGACTGCTTGGGATTCTGTCCTATATGTAATTACCTACTGCAAGAACCCTCTCGAAGTAAGATAGTACAGTTATGTAAGAACTTACAGTAACAGTAGATCTTCGAGAGAGGCTCTTGCAGTAGGTAATACCTTCCCGCCCTCCATCCCCCTAGGCTTTTCGGCCCTTTTCCATTGAGAAATATCCACTTCTCTCTCATATGGGCCTTCAGGTCTGTGGCCGGGAAAAGAACTGGAAGCGGGCGTCGGGACCTTGCTATACCGACATCGTATGACTCTGGTCACCTGATGTGGGGCGTCCCCGCCAGGACTGCTAGCTAGAAATTTTTTCATTGGGTCCTGCCACTGGCTGGCGTCAGTCCTATATGTAATTACCTACTGCAAGAGCCTCTCTCGAAGATCTACTGTTATGGTAAGTTCTTACATAACTGTACTTTTTGGGGGGACATTGAAGAGTACTGGGCACATCTCAAGGCAGTTATACGTCAGACTGCAAACCATTGCATAAAGAAGTTCAGCAAAGTAAAAAAGAGAAAACCACTGTGGTTTTCTAAGGAAGTAGCCACTAGGGTTAGGGAGAAAAGGTCTGCTTTCAGGAAATACAAGAAAACAGGGTTCAACAAGGACCAGGAAGACTACAAAGAAAAACAGAGGGATGCTAGCAAGGAAATCAGAATAGTAAAGGCAACAACAGAGAAGAGTTTGGCTAGAGAAGTCAAAAAGGTAGACAAAACCTTCTACAGATATATTAGTGAAAAAAGAAAGATGACAGGGGGTATTGTCAGACTCATGAAGGAATATGGAGAGACCACCGAGGATGACAAGGACAAACTGGAAATCCTAAACAGATATTTCTGCTCTGTATTCACAATGTAACAGGATGGCTGCAGACCCACCATTACAGGAGACAATAAAGGTGGCAACGGAGTATACTCAGGATATTTTACAAAAGAGGAAGTCCTAAAGGAACTGGAGATGCTCAATACAAACAAAGCCATGGGACCAGACAAAATGCACCCTAGACTACTAAGAGAAGAATTGGTGGCTCCACTGTCTGATCTTCTTAACTTTCATTTGAGCTTTCTCAAGGACAGCAACAATGAGACAATAAACAGCATGGCTTTATCACAGAGAACTCATGTCAAACCAATTTAGTTGACTTCTTTAACTGGGCAATGAAAATAGTAGACTAGGGAGGTGCAGTAGACGTATTGTACCTGGATTTCAGCAAAGCCTTCGACTCAGTCCCACATAGAAGGCTGCTAAACAAATTAGACAGCATGGGAGTAGGACATCAGGTGATATACTAGGTACGGAGTTGGCTTACTGGTAGGACCCAGAGTGTATTAGCAAACTGCTCACTCTCAGAGGAAAGAGACATAGCTAGTGGAGTACCACAGGGTTTAGTGCTTGCCCAATCCTATTCAACATCCTCATTAGTGACATTTCTGATGGACTGGAGGGCAAGAAGAGTTTGTTCGCAGACAACACAAAGATAGGAAACAAGGTGGACACCCTAGGAGGAGTGGAGAAGATGAAGGCTGACCTGGAATCTCTAGAAAAGTGATCAAGAACATAGCAACTAAACTTCAGTACTGAAACATACAAAATCATGCACCTCAGAAGGACTAACCCAGGAGTGGATTACTACCTGGGGGGGACAAACTGGGAGCCTTTAAACAGGAAAAGAATCTGAGAATAATTATAACAGATGACCTAAAAATGACCAAGCAATGCAAGAAAGCAGCACTGAGGGCAAATGGTATGTTTTGAGATGCATAAGCAGGAGTATTACCAGCAGAATAAAGGATGTCATCCTTCCACTCTGTAGATAAATGGTGAGGCCACACCTGGAGTACAGTGTACAATTCTGGAGACCACACCTTAAGAAGGATATTGCCAAATTGGAAACAGTGCAGAGGAAGGCTACTAAAATGATTCATGGATTGCACGACAAATCATATGAGGAGAGGCTGCGTGAATTAAACATGTACTCCCTGGAGCAGCGAAGAGAGAGAGGAGACATGATCGAAACCTTCAGATTCCTAAAAGGAATAAACCAGGTGCAGGTCCGGAACCTGTTCCATATCAAAAATCACTCAAGAACCAGAGGGCACAACATGAAGTTAGAGGGGGGCAGATTCAGAAGCAACACAAGTAAGTTCTTCTTCACCAAGAGAGTGGTTGATCCATGGAACTGCCTTCCACAGGAGGCAATGGAGGCAAAAATGGTGGAGTATTTCAAGAAGGTGTGGGATAGATACAAGGGCATCATAACACTGAAAAGCAGAAAAGAGAAGGGGTAGGCTTATGGGCAGACTAGATGGGCCACGTGGCCCCCCTTCTGCCGTTACTTTCTATGTTCTATGTAATAAGGGGAATAAAGGGTAACCCTGCCTTGCACCTCCCTGAAGTGGAAGAAAGGGAGACATTATTCCATTTGTAAAGACTGATGCAGAAGGTTTGTCATATAGAAGTTCCCCCATTTTATGTAATAAATCTGAAAGCCATAATATGAAGAGAATGGGAGATGTGTTCCCATTCCAATCTATTGAATGCCTTTTCAGCATCTAGTACAAGTAAGGTAATGGGATCCTTGGTTTTCCCTACTTTTCCTAGCAAATGGAAGATCTTCCACACATTATCTGACATATGTCTCTGTTTTAAAAAAACTGTCCAAAATGAAGTATTTTTTGCTTTATGGGTATTAGCTTGTTAGCTAGTACTTTGGCTAAGGTCTTGGTATCAAACGCAATTCGGGAGACTGGTCTATAATTTTTGCATGCAAGTTCGCCCGTACCTGGTTGTATATTAACATTATTATGCTTTGTTGCAAGGAGGTTGGTAAGTGTCTCTCTTTTTTGCATCCTTAAAGACACTGAGCAAGACAGGGGAATGAATGTTTATAGACTTCTCATAAAAATTTAGTGAAAATCTGTCAGGACCTGGTGCCTTATCACTCACAATATTTTTGATACCATCTTTAATGTCAAGCTCGCTGATTTGTCTATTTGATAATTCAGAATCAGATGTGGACATTTTGGGGATGTTCAGGTCTTTTTAGAATTCCAATAAAGAGTTATCAGTTTTGTTTTTGTAAAGGCCTTTTTAGAATTCCACAAATGTATTATTTTTTCATTATTTGTTAATACATTACCTTTCACTTTTTAAGGCATGAACTGATTTCTTATCTACATTCTGCTTCAGTCTTGAAGCTCATAAGTTTTTGATTTTTATGACCAGTGGGTACATAGTTTGGTTGAACTTCTGTATTACAAAATCTGCCTCATTAAGATTTCATTATCTTCAAGTTTAACTGTAGACCAAGCTACTGTAGGATGTTGAATTTATGGATATGTGGGGGATGGCACCTGCAAGGAGGTTGTTAGTTCCCATACATAGATCACTTCAGAAGGCCATATTAAAAATCATGTCTACACCTACTTCAGCTGCATCCATTGATAGAAAAACTGAAAGAAGGCCAGACCATCAGCGTAGTGGTAGAGCTACTGCTCCTGACACCGGGGAATTGGGTTTGGGAATGCTGCTAGGTCATCGGGGCTGGCCGGGATGTAGGAGGATCGAGGGTCCCAGAGAATGCTCTCCTGCTCCAGGGTGGGAGGAGAGTTGTCTTTCCCACTACAACACTTCCATCTAAGTGACCACAGGTGGCAGTGCAGTTGTGACATCAAAAATGGAGGGGAGGCCATCTGCTGAGTTCTGGAAGCACTAAGCACGCCTGTAGGTGTGTGTACACTGCCCCGGAGCTCCTTACATGAGGATGTCCTTAAGGGGAAACAAAACATGGAAAATGGCCCCGCAAGCCATGCAAAGATGACGAGTCCCAGTACTTGAATGAAGATCTGAACCATGCCGCATCCTCCAGCCTGACAGGATCTTTTGAGGATCTTTAGGGGAGAGTAGAGCCTTCTCTTTCCTTCCTCACCCAGGGAGCAAACCAAGGCAAAATGGAGTACAGGTCTCTGTGAGAGCCAGGGGATGGGCAGAGCCACTGGACACCGCAGGGATACCGAAGGTTGGGCTGGCTGCCGTGATGGAAGGGGCATAAACAGATTAACAAAAAAACTGAAAGAAAAGATTAGGTAGACAGACAGCCGGTGGAATACTTGTATGTCCACCTTGATTATCAGGGTGTATTCCAGACTGCTGCTTGTGAGAAAGAAAAATTCTCCATCTGCACAGCCCCCTGAAAAAGACTAAAGAATTGGATGCTATGGCCAGCAAGGATTTCTACCTTGAGGGAAATTCTCTTTTTGGTGACAAAACAGAGGCATATATGAAAAAAAGTGAATGAATACAAAACCACTTACAATAGCAACAATGAGAAGGAAGAGATCTGTACCTCATACAGGCATTATAGAAGGGGAGGCAGAGGCAGGGGATACTTCTCAAGAGCTTATACCCCAAATGCTCTTTATGAGAAATGGGAATGACGACCCATTTTAGATCTCGGGTATCTGAACTAGCATATAAAGAAAGAGAAATTCAAGATGGTCACATTGAGAAATGATACCATCTTTGCAGTCAGGGCACTGGGTGGGATCACTTGATCTGAAAGACACATGGGGGAACTGCTGTCCATGAGAGCTGTGTAAGGAGCCGGTTTCATTACTTTGAGGCTCCTTTATTGTGGGAGATTTTAACTTTCTGAGACTATTTTGGGTCCAGAATAGTTTTTAACTAATTTTAGGGAGTAGATTGGGCAATTAGCATCAGGTAGGGATGAACAGTGACGAAAAAGTAGGAGGCAGTATTTGTATTTTTAGAGGTCAAGAGCAGTCTGTTACAGTGCTGTGGAAAAATTCATGTGACAGGATAGGATTTAAGAGTCTGGTACGTTAAAGTCTGCCTTAACTGAAGTGCTGGGAATTATTTGTAATTGGTGGCTTGAACATCATAATCTCCAGAGCCACCTGAGTATTGTGGAACAGCTGATTCTTCAAAGTACCAAAGTGCCACCAGGAGTGGTTGGTCCAAACATTGTGAGCTATTGAAATCATCCAGGGATATCAGAAGCTACTTGAAAGGGGCTAGAAACTGCAGCGTGTGTAAGGAGTTGTCGGAGGTGCATGTTATCGACCGCTTGAGGGGAGTGTTCGGGCTAACCAAGAGGCGTGGTAGTGAGAAGACTGTGCTTGTTCTGGGATGACTTGGGCTTCCCTACTCTGTGGTTGCAGACTAGAGCACCAGACTGCATTCAGAGACTTACCAGGGTTATCTGTGGCTTGAACACTGGAACATCGGAAAGAACGCCAGTGTGGAGTGTTGGAATTTTGCTGGTGTGTGTCGGTGGCCATTGAAGGGGATTGTTTGGGGTAATCAGGAGGTACAGCAGTGAGAAGTCCATCTCATCCTGAGGAACCCCAATTTTTACTCTTCTTGACGCCGACTAGATCACTGGCTGTTATAGTCAAGACCCTGAAAATCTTGCCAGCTGTTGAATCAGTTTGTGTCAGGATTCTGAGACTGTGGTGATCTTCTGAAGGATTATATGATACAAGGGCAGTAAGAACATTGACTGTGGTGACTTCTGTCTGTTTTGTGCTGGTGCTGGTGAGAGGAGCACTAACCTAATATGGATTGGGATTGATCCTGGCAGATTTTCAGATTCCACCTGGCATTTTATCTTGTCCAGCAGATGGACTGTAGACCATCTGAAGAAGGTGGCAGTGTGAGCACAGCCTTTCTTCCCCCTCTTGGAACTTTTTACCTTGATTGTGTGAATTGCACTTGAAGAGATGGTTTCTGTTGGATGGTAAAACTGTGGAATGGGACATTTGCATTCATTTGACAATATTAAATTTATTTTGGCTGCTAGGAGCAGGACTTATTCCCACAGCACAGTTTCTTGGAGACTGCTCTAACATCAGACTCTCCCACTATACAAGTTTTATATTATATTTTATTTAAAGAGTATAGGTGGGTGTTGAGGCTTGGGTGGGGGATAGTGTGTTGGTAAGTGTGTGATTGTGGTTAGGAGTGTAGTTTTGTATCAGGGAGTGGATGGTGAATGTGTGAGTGGAATTTGGGTTTTCTTTTTCTTTTGTGGTTTTAACTTTGGGAGGGTTTAAGAATAGGAAAATGTGTTTAGGTCGTGGGCCCCCTTGGATAGCTTATGCTGCATCCCTGCAGTATGACCTCTGCCCTTTTGTGGATGTTCCCCTCCCAGCAGTTGCATGGAGACAGTGCCAGGAGGTGGGGATAGAGAGGGGGCAGAGGGGCATGCAGCAGGGTATTGCTAGTACAGCGGGAGTGAATAACATCGAGATGGTCCGGAATAGGAGGCCCCCTGGAGGGAGGTGGAGCTTCGAGAGGGGCCCAGTTTGTTTGGTTCCTGTCCCCAGGGCTCCTACCAGACCACGTGGGCAGGTAGCTAGAAGGTCAGCAGTCTCTGCTAGTCCCCTTCGAGCAGTGCTGTGCAGTGCCAGGTCAATGAGGAAGCAGACCGCTGTTATGGCAGACTTGATCTCCCTGGTTGACCTGACTTGCATTATGGAAACCTGGTTGGGTGATGATGCTGGGCCCATACCGGAGGCATCGGTCTTCGCCGGATTTCGGTAGTGCACTGCCCAAGGAGGGAATCCAGGGGTGGGGGAGTGGCTATCTGTTTTTGATACAGTCTGAACTTCTCTGTGCACCCAGTTTGGTCTACATCATCATTTGAATGTGTGGCAGTGCACGGGGGTCCAGGTGCAGGTTGCAGAATTCTCTACAATTATCATCCACCTGGATGGGGAGGGGGGATTTCCTGCAGGAGATAGTGGACTTCATCACCGATAGGGTGTTGGAGTTCCCTAGATAGTTAATTCTGGGTGATTTCAATGCCTGGGTCGATGACAAATCCTTGCTAGTCAGTTACAAACTCCTCCAGATGATGACATCTCTGAGCCTGGCACAGGAAGTTACCTCTGTGACTCACCCACATGGCCAAACCTTGGACTTGGTATTTTCCTTGGGTCTTAATGTTATTGACATCAAGATTGATCAGGTTGTAAGGTCCAATCACTACATGGTGGAGTTCTTGTTTGGGCCCCCCCCCGAGAGTCCTCCCATTGAGATAATCCACTATTGCCCATTAAGGGGATTGTTCCGAGGGACTGTTGGCGGTAGTAGATTTTTGTGGCATGAGTACTACGTGTGCGATTGGCATGGGTGAGGCGGTGATGGCCTATAATGGTGCTGTTACCAAGGCACTCGATACCATCGCACATTCCATATGCGTCCCAGGTCTTCTCACTTGAGACCCTCATGGTTTGATGGGGCTCTCAAGGAGATGAAGACCATGGGTCAGAAGTTAGAGCATTGCTGGCGGATGACCCAGTCCAAGGAGAACAGAGGGCCCTGAGAAATCATTATTATGATTATCAGGGGGCAATCAGCCATAAGAAGGCAGAATTCCTGTCCAGGGAGATTGCTGCAGGGAAGAACAGATCTGCTCAGCTATTTCATACTGTGGACAGACTGTTACATCCAGTCTGCCTACAGCCGAAAAAAGCATTTTCAACCGCATTGTATGAAGAGTTTGCTCTGTTCTTCTCAGACAGGTTGTCCTCCATTTGAGCTGGGTTCTCCCCAGTGGAACAAAATGCATCCTGCAGTGGTCAGTCTGGTTTGAGAAGAGATATTCCTATTGTTTCTGGGGAGTTTCTGCTGGTTGAGGTGGTTGAGGTTGTGGAGGTGATTTCGAAGCTGCGGCCTACATGCTATGAACTGGACCCTGGCCCGACCTGTCCCCTAGTGGGAGGGGTGGGGTTCATCGACCTTGTGTTCGCTGAGATTGTCCAGTGCTTACTGTCAGAGGGGTGCTTCCCTGGTGCCTTGAATGAGGTGCTGGTGAGGCCCCTTCTGAAGAAACCATCGCTTGACCCTGACGTCTTGGTGAATTGTAGACCTGTCTCCAACTTCCTATTTTTAGAGAAGGTTGTTGAGAAAGTAGTGGCTCTGCAGCTCAAGGTGCACCTCACAGCCTTTGACATCTATGAGCCATTCCAGTCCAGTTTCAGAGCCAGACATAGCACACAGATGGCATTAGTTCAGGTGCAGTATGACCTCCTCAGGACGAGGGATAGAGAAGAATGGTCAGTTCTCATCCTGCTCTATCTCTCTTCAGCATTTGACACCGTGGACCACATTATGCTATTAGATCACCTGAGAGTATATTGTTGACTCACCAGAACAGTCATCAAATGTTTTCTTTTTAACACTTAAGTGTTTATTAAATTTTTCCAAAAGGAGCTGGTACAGAGAGACAATATAAAATAGCATTCATATATAATCTCATTACAGAACATTGTGATTGGTTGCCCATCCATGGCACTCCAGACATTACATCATGGGTTTTAGCCCACCTGATAGGCTAGTGATGCACATGACTCTAGGATCAAATTTCTTGTATATCCAGGTCCCAGAAACCCCTGTTCTCCAGTTCAAATTGTGCATCTGATCAGGCTACTAGTACACCAGGATCCCTCTTGTTCTACCCCAGAAAGGTAGGCCTCTCATTTATGTTCCTTATATGGCTATAGCACTAAAGGCAGAGCAGTGAATCTAAGTGCTGCAGTGGTTTGTGTAAAAAAAGAGAAATGCAGCATTCAGTATTTGAAAAAAATGATGAAGCCAGCTTGTTGTTGTTTGGTTATTAGGTTTTTATGGCTCCTTTGGCTACATATTACTATGTTGCTACCCTACAACTTAACACCAGCAAGTTGCATCGCAGTTTTGTTTTCCTGAGGTGTTGTTTATTAACTCACCTCTGTTTTGGCTCTGCTGGCCTATTTGAACTTTGTTTAATTTCCTAATTTCTCTAGTTTACTTTCTGAATTGAAATTTTGGCTCTATTCGAGCGAGAGTATTATGATACCCCTTCATAGGAAGAAAGGGGATGTTACTGAGCCTTGTTTCATCGCGAATTGTTAAATTAAATCATCCCTTGCTTGATCGTGAGTCCTGGCATCTGCCTACACCCTTTACACCTCACGTAAGTAGCGCAACACGCAGGCAGTCCACCCCTTAACCCTGCACTCGCTCACTAACTCCCCGAGCGAGTGACGACGCAATCGATGAAACGATCTGCACTAAAGGGGAATTTCCTGGTTTTAAAAGCCTGTCCTAAGGCCAGGGGAGCCTGCACATTAACCCAGGGTAGCATGCCACCATAATAGGCCTCTGGCCTACTACACAGCACCAGCATGGCGTCCCCCCCAACCCCCGCCTCATGGTCATCGTCTTTGCAATCGGAAGGGCAGTTTGAAATGGAGAAGGCATGAAACCCTCTTCCATTCACAGAACCCTATTTTTGGTGCTTCCATCCATTTTTGAGGCTTTGTTATGTTGCCCCATGCTCTCTCTCGGCCGCATGGTCTCCGCAGCCTACTCCTCCTCACTTTGGGTCCGCCCTCTCACACCGTGCGATAGTGCATCCAGCCAGTACAGCCCCTTCTGACTTTAAATCCCAAAGCAGGGATAATTCTGTTCTGTGACTGTTTCTCTTTCCCCACACTAGTCTCGGCCACATGGTCACACAACTACAGCCTAGCGTGGGGGGGTGGATCACACTCTCCCATAAGCACGGTCACTCTGCTGAAGGGTATAACGCTCATTTTTAAGTATGCAATGTCCCTCCTAAAAAGGTCCCGTGGCTCTCAGCAGCGATCATGACACAGAAGGAGCAGGACAGAGAACTTTATCAGTTAAAGCAGAAAGAGGCTGGGAAGGCAGTCAGAATAGCAAAGGCCCAAACCGAGGAAAGGATAGCCAATTCTGTTAAGAAGGGGGATAAGACCTTTTATAGGTACATTAGGGAGCGAAGAAAGACCAAAGGAGGGATACTGAAGCTTAATAAAGGGGAGGGAATGTGGGCAGAGGGTGACAATGAAAAAGCAGGGATACTGAACAAATATTTCTGCTCAGTATTCACAAAGGAAGAGGAGGGGGGAGTTATCTAAATCAAACAAGAGAAACACTCTGAAGACAGGGGTCGATACCAGTCCATTTACAGAAGAAAGGGTTCTGAAAGAACTAATAAAATTGAAGGTGGACAAAGCAATGGGACCTGATGGGATTCACCCAAGAATTCTAAAAGAACTAAGGGTAGAACTAGTGACACCGCTGACTACTCTCTTTAACAAATCATGGGAGGATGGGGTGGTACCCGAGGACTGGAGGAGGGCAGATGTGATTCCTCTTCACAAAAGTGGGAGCAGGACAGAGGCAGGAAACTACAGACCAGTTAGTTTGACCTCAGTGGTAGGGAAAATGATGGAATCACTTAAGGAAAGAATTGTTGAGTACCTAGAGGCCAGTGGGGCACAGGACCCAAGGCAGCATGGATTCATGATGGGAAGGTTATGTCAGACGAATCTAATAGATTTCTTTGACTGGGTGACCAAAGTAGTAGACCAGGGAGGGGCTGTGGACATGGCCTACCTAGATTTTAGCAAGGCAATTGATACAGTCCCACACAAACAATTAATACACAAGATAGCCAGCCTTGGAGTGGGTCCCAAGGTGGTAGCCTGGATAAAAAATTGGCTAGACAACAGGACGCAAAGGGTAGTAGTAAATGGAATACACAGTGAAGAAAGGAGGGTTACTAGCGGGGTACCACAGGGTTCAGTACTGGGACCGGTCCTTTTTAATGTCTTTATAAGTGACATTGCAGAGGAACTGGAAGGAAAAGTATGTCTCTTTGCAGATGACACAAAGATCTGCAACAGGGTTGATACACAAGATGGAGTGGAAAGGATGAGAAGGGACTTGGCTTCAGAAGAAGCCAGAAGGGGAAGGAAGGAAACATATTCAATTCAGTGCTTTAGAGTAACTGGTAATTGCTATTTTTCTTTTAAACTTAGATTGTGGGCTTGTAGTGACACTATACTTTCTTTGTTGTCTTTACTTATAATTGTTTTTGGGCTGTTGAAAATTTAAAACATAGCAGTGGTGTAATTCTGTGCTGTCTTTAATTGCTGCAAATTTTCGCCCCCCCTCCCTCCCCTTCCCCCAACTCTTAATTATATGCCCTGATAAATCTGATTGACAGGAGCTAAACACAGGGTGTAGTAAGGGGTGTGAAGTAGGAGGGGCATAAGGGGAAGGAAGCCCACCCTCAGCACGACAAGTGTTTTGACTCATTTATTTATTTGTTTCTTTTTCCTTAAAAAAAATTATCTGAGGATCAGTGACAGGATTTTTAGTACAGTAAATTAATAAAAGAGAACTAGGAGAGCTTCAGTAGCAGACAAGTAGTGGAATTGCAGTATAATGTGGGGAGTGGTGCAATGCAGTGGCTGTGGGGCAGCCATATTCAGGCAGACCTTCTGGACACTGAGGTGCTGCCCTATCTGCATGCATCTCTGGACTGCGGGATGAGGTAGCCAGACTCAGAGCGGAAGTAAACTGGGTCAGGAGTACCATCACCCCTATCCAGGGACCACCCAGTCCAATGCAGCTGCCTCAAAGGATGCCGAGCAGGAGCACTTGGATGACAGTGGGCTCAGGGAGGGTTAGAGCAGTCAGGCAGAGGCAATCCCAGATCCTATTCCACTAAGAACTCATATGCCACACTGGCAAATGAGGACAACCAAATAGAGGTACCCAGAGAAGTGGAAGGAAAGGATGTGGAGGTTAGCCAAGGAGGTGACCTCAGCGGGAAAGCAGTGGACCCCAGAGGAGGAGGAAGTGAATCATGGTGGGGACTCCATCATAAGAGGGATCCAGCTAGGAACACAGGAGGGGAGGACAGGGAGATGAGGTGCTACCAGGTGCCACGGCATGGAGGGATGGAAGGAAGATCCTGGGGATCACTGGGAAGGCAAGTCGGGAGGGTGAGCTGGATGTCATTATCCACCTAGGTACTAATGACCTGGCAAATGGGGAGCCAAAGGAAGTTCAGGAAGAGTTTAAGAAACTGGGGAGGGGTCTCAAGCAAGTAGCTACTTCTGTCACTTTCTCAGAAGTACTACCTGTGAGAGGCAAGGGAGAGCATAGGAGTGCATGCACCAGGAACTTTAACTCATGGTTGAAGAACTGGTGCTGTGAGGAAGGGTTTGGATTCACTGGTGACTGGGGACCCACCTGGAGGGATGGAGGTTTGTTCAAGCCTGATGGCCTGCATCCATCCTGGAGGGGAATCCAAGCACTCAATGATAAGTTTAAATGCTACATTGACAAGCATTTAAACTAGCAAAGGGGGGTGGCAGGCCAGCAAGGGGGTGCACCACTTGCTCACCCCCACAGCTAGCAGTGGAACCAGTGAACCAGAGGAGTGGCTATCTCTGCAAAGCAGTGCAAAAGATGGAGATTAGTGCCCAAGAGGTGGATAAGCAGAAAAGGGGCAAAATTCAGCAGAAGGGCAGATAGCAAGGAGAACCAGGGATAAATGACAACCAAGGAAGGGGCTGGAGTAGAACAGTGAAGCAGTCTAGGGAGGTCAAATCATGGAAAGCCATGTGTGCAAATGCCAGGAGCCTTAGCAACAAGATGGAAGATCTGGAGGCTGTCATGGTACAGTCAGACCTGGACATTGTGGCCATCACTGAAACCTGGTGTAATGATAATCATGACTGGGAGATGGCCATACCTGGCTACAACATATTCAGAAGAGACAGAGCAGGCAGGAAGGAGGAGGAGGGCACTGTATGTGAAAATGACATAAGGGCCACAGAGATCCAGGAGGAACAAAATGGGGGAGAGATACTGTGGGTTAAGCTGGAAAGGAAAATGGGGCCAGCCATCCGCACAGGTGTGGTCTGTAGAACACCAGCCCAGGAGGAAGAAACAGATAGGGAGCTGATGCTAGCCATCCAAAGGATGGCAGACAAGGGTGAGATAGTACTGGTTGAAGACTTCAATATTCCAGACGTGGACTGGAGCATCCCAGCAGCAGCATCAACTAGGAGCAGATTTATCCTGGACTCCCTTCAGGGTGCCTTCCTCAAGCAACTGGTCATGGAACCAACTCGGCAGAAGGCAATACTGGACCTTGTGCTCACAAACAGGGACAGTGTGATGGGGAAAACAGTGGGGAGCACCTGGGTAACAGTGACCACAGTCATTGTGGTTTGAAATCGCAGAAAGAGCAGAACCAAACCACACAAAAACACGTATCCTGGATTTTAGGGGGGCAGACTTTGGGAAAATGGGGAGATACTTGAAAGAGGCATTAAGGAGAATGGGACAGGAATCAGGGGTTGAGGAACAGTGGGCAGTATTTAAAATGGGGATTACAAGAACAACAGAATTATGCATTAAGCAGGTTAGCAAGAGGAAAGGAAGAGGAGACCATTATGGTTTTCCAAAGAGGTATCAAAGAAAGTGAAAGCCAAAAAGATTGCATTCAGGCAATACAAAAAGACACAGGCAGAAGGGGATAGGGAGAAGTACCAGGAGAAGCAAAGGGAGGCAGGGAGGTCAGTAAGGGAAGCCAAAGCTCAGACAGAAGAACACATTGCAAAATCAGCGGGTAATGGGGACAAAACCTTTTACAGGTACATAAGTGAAAAAAGAAAGACAAAAGGAGGGATAGTGAGACTGAAGGGGGAGGATGGGAGCCGCGTGGAGGATGACAACAGTAAAGCTGACATATTGAACAGGTATTTCTGCTCAGTCTTTACTGAGGAAGAGGGGGTAATGGGTCTGAAGGAGTACAAGGGTGAGAATGGTGCAGAAATGGACACAAGTCCCTTTACACGAGAAAGGGTCCTGAAGGAACTGGAAGTAATAAGAGTTGATAAAGCAATGGGACCAGACGGGTGCACCCAGGGTCCTTAAAGAACTAAGAGGTGGTGGCTGAACCTCTGGCTATCCTGTTTAGCCAATCACTGGAAACAGGGAGTACCCAAAGACTGGAGGACAGCAGATGTAGTCCCTTATACAAAAGTGGGAACAAAGAGGAAGCAGGGAACTACAGACCAGTCAGCCTCACCTCGGTAGTGGGGAAGATCATGGAAGCACTACTGAAGGAGAGATTGGTGGAACATCTGGTTGTCAATGGACTACAGGACCCAAGGCAGCATGGTTTCACCAAGGGAGGTCATGTCAGACCAACCTCGTTGAATTTTTTGACTGGGTGACTAGGGAGGTGGATCAGGGGAGGGCAGTGGACATGGCCTATCTGGACTTCAGCAAGTCCTTTGACACTGTGCCACATAGAAGACTATTACACAAACTGGGGAATATGGGTGTGGGCAGGACAGTAGTGTGGTGGGTAGGTAACTGGCTGGGTGGCAGGACACAGAGGGTGGTGGTAAATGGCTGTCACTCCACAGAGGGAAGAGTGACCAGTGGGGTACCACAGGGATCAGTGCTGGGACCGGTCCTATTCAACATCTTCATCAGTGACATTGCGCAGGATCTAGAAGGCAGAATTTCACGGTTCGCTGATGACACAAAGCTCTGTAACAGAGTAGACACACCAGAGGGTGTAGACAGAATGAGAAGCGACCTGCAGAAACTTGAAGAATGGTCAGGGGTTTGGCAGTTGAAATTCAATGCAAAGAAGTGCAAGATAATGCATATGGGGCACAAAAACCCTGGCACAATATATCATTTGGGGGTGAGGATATAGCATGCACCAAGCAGGAAAGGGATCTTGGGGTTGTCATCTCTGATGACCCCAAGGTAGGGAAACAGTGTGACAAGGCAGCAGGTAAAGCAAATAGGATGCTGGGATGATAGGCAGGGGCATCACCAGCAGGAAAAGGGAGGTCATAATTCCGCTATACAAGACACTAGTGAGGCCCCACCTGGAGTACTGTGTACAGTTCTGGAGACCATACCTACGTAAGGACATAGACAGGGTAGAGAAGGTTCAGAGGAGGGCAACAAAGATGGTGCATAGATAGACATAAAGGAATTCTAGAGGTCAGGGGTAAGGGGAAACAGACTTCTAGGAAAACAAACTGAACTTACAAGCTCAAATGGGCAGACTGGGTGGGCCATAGGCCCTTATCTGCCAACACTGTCTATGTATCTATGTATCTATGTATCTATGTATCTATGGAGGAACGGTCAAATGTATGGCAGCTCAGATTCAATGCAAAGAAGTGCAAGGTAATGCACCTAGGAAACAAAAACCCAGGGGAAGTGTACACAATGGGGGGTGAGATACTGACAACAGTAAAAATAGAAAGGGACCTGGGGGTAATTATATCAGATGACCTAGAGGTGGGCAAGCAATGTGAGAAGGCAGTAAGGAAGGCTGGGGGGATACTGGGATTCATAGGAAGAGGCATCAATAGTAGAAAACAGGAAGTTGTTGTCCCTCTGTACAGACAGTTGGTGAGACCCCATCTGGAGTACTGTGTGCAGTTCTGGAGACCCCATCTCCACAAAGACATAGACAGAGTGGAGGCTGTCCAGAGGAGGGCAACCAAAATGGTGCAGGGTCTGCACCAGAAGACATACGAAGAAAGACTAAAGGAGCTTAATATGTATACCCTTGAGGAAAGAAGGGAGAGAGGGGACATGATAGAAACTTTCAAGTACCTCAAGGGAATTAACAAAGTCCAAGAGGGTAGCATCTTCCAGAAAAAGAGATGTGCAAGAACAAGGGGGCACAATTTGAAGATAGAGGGGAGATGGCTCAGAGGTAATGTGAGGAAGTATTTTTTCACTGAGAGGGTTGTGAATGCATGGAACAGCCTCCCTGAGGAGGTTGTGGAGTCAAGAACAGTGGGGGACTTCAAGAATGCATGGGACAGGCATAAGGCAGTCCTAATGGGGTGTAGGAGGAAGTAAGCTGTTGGTTAACTAGGATCTGCAGCTTATCTGTTAGGTAGGAAAATGGGCAGACTGGGTGGGCCAAGCGGTCCTTATCTGCCATCAAATTCTATGTTTCGATGTTTATAAGGAGACTACAAGTGCTTCTTGAGAGCGAGGGGGAATAATAATATCTATGGCTCATAAAAGGAGCACTCCACAAATGGGATTCAACATATCAGACCAGAGGATGGAGACGCTCAGTCTCAAGGGAACAAAGAGGGCAATCCTATGATCTCACCCATTCTATCAACCCAAGGTCCTCCTTATCTCTATATGGGGTCCCTCCCAACAGCGAACCCATATTTTGCAGATACCATTGCAGATACCCAAAATAAAATCTCCCTATAATTCATATGGGGTCCCTCTCATTAGCGACCCTATATGCTTCACTAGGAGACTGGCGGTCCCTTTCCATCGCGACCTCCAATGTGTGTTTCTCCATGCTGGGTCCCTCACTATAGCGACCTCCCCATGCTGAACATTGCCTGCAAATCTTCATATACCCTCCCAGGCCAGCGTTTTTTCAACAGCACCTTATGGATTTCCCCTACAATGTGCTGTACTTTAAGACTGTATTAACAGCTGTGGAGCATCCACTAATTTGGAGGCCCACTTTCAACCAGCCCTAACAATACGCTTGCCTTCTTCTCTCCCTCTCTCATCAGATGGTCTAGGCCAAGAAATGCTCCTCTTGCAATGCTACTCTCCTGCCCCACGTCCCGGGCCCCCTATGCTCCGCCTGTCTCAGTGACGGCGATAACCTATCACTGGAGCAAACTCCTGTCATAGGTCCTAGCAATCTAGGGCCCAGCAGCTCTACTTGGATGGATCCTGGAACCTCCTACTTCAGAACCAACAGGCCACAGTAGCAATGATGGAGAGCCAACAGAATTTTATGCTGAAGATAATGGAGAAGCTAGAATCCCTTACCTAGCATAGAGCAACCGCACCACTTCCGGTGCCAGACAATGCGGGGGAGGCCCAATGAGGAGCATCCAGACACTGCAGAACCAGTACCAGACAATCATAAGCCGGACTCCGGAGAAGACAAGGATATGCCAGACGAAGAAGATGGGGCAGAGGCCGATGACGAGGACATGGAACCTCAATCTGTACCATCCCACAATTCTAAGCTTTGTTCCTTTGCCATGATTCCGGGCCTCATGAAAATAGTCAAGGCCACTATGGGGTTCAACGTCGAAGAAGGAAAACCAGAGTCAAAGTTAGACCCCATGATTCAACAAAAGGCGACTACCAAGGAGACTTTTCCGGTATGTCCAGTGATCAAGGACATTTTCAACAGAGAGTGGCAATCCACAGAACCTAGCAGAATATCAAATAAGAGAAACTTGGACTGCATGTATCCGGTCCAAAAGGACAAGGCCAGCAACTGGTGCACAGCCCCAACCATTGACCCTCAGGTGGCGGCACTCAGTAAGAAAACCATCCTACCATGCGGGATCATATCCTTAAAGGACCCGTTGGACAAGAGGGTGGAAGACATGTTAAAAAAGGCCTTCGAAATCGAGGGAACTGCCGCAAAGCTTCTACTATGGCCATTTACATGGCATGTGCCCAGATCCGCTGGCTCGAAGAGCTACTTGAGCAGGCAAACCCCAAATCCAGAGAGGCAGAACTGTTAGGATGCACTCTCGATGCTGGAAAATACCTGGCGGACGTGGCGGTGGACACCCTTAGACTGCATGCCAAGGCCACAGCCATCACTAACCATGCCAGAAGAGCGTTGTGGCTGAAATTATGGGAGGCCGACAACGAATCCAAAACACTATTGCAAAATCTGCCTATGAAGGGAAAGCATGTTTTTGGGGAGGGCCTACAGGAATTCCTAAAGTAGCAAGAGGAGGGCAAAGACCTACTCAGAAATAAGAATAGGCATACCTACCTCCCTTCAGTGAGGCGGAGGTTTCGGGGGGAAACAAGTCTCACCAATCACGCAGAGACACACACTTCCAGAACAATACATTTCGAGGCAGGGGAACATCCAGCGAATACTGCAGTATCTTCTCCCATTCCTACCAACCTTCCTCCTTTAGAGCCCATGGGTCCAAGTTTGGGGGAAGAGGTAGAGGTCATAGGGGAAAGCAGCAATGACTACGTGGCCAGAACCCCACGAGGACAGGGAACATACCCTCCCGTGGGACAAAGATTGTCACTGTTCAGACACCAGTGGTTCTGCACAACCTCGGACAAGTGGGTCCAAGAGGTGGTGTTGAGAGGATACTCCATAGAGCTATCCCAATCCCCCGTCACACACAGGTTCTTAAGCTCTCCCATTGCCAAGAAGAAGGCAACAGCTCATCAGGTCCAACATATCCTGTCGGATTTGCTATAAAACAAAGCAATCCAACCCATTCCCCGCACGAACAGAAACTAGGAGTGTACTCCATTTTCTTCCTCGTGCCCAAAAAATCAGAACTACGCCCTATTCTGGACCTGAAGCACCTCAACCAACACGTAGTTTCCCAAAGGTTCAAAACGGAAACCCTAAAGTCGACCCTATGCAGTATCCGGGTAGGCGATTACCTCATGTCCATAGATTTGAAGGACGCATACCTTCATATACCTGTCAGACCAAAACACAGACAGTACCTCAGGTTCCACATCTTAGGCCAGCATTACCAGTATCAGGCCTTACCCTTCGGTCTTACCTCAGCACCAAGGGTGTTTACCAAGGTGTCAATAGTCTTAGTAGCCAGACTCCGAGAACAAGGTCTGGATATCATTCCCTACTTGGACGACTGGCTGATTTGGGCGCGCTCCAAGAAGCGCTCACACCAAGACACTGTGATCGCTCTAAGAGCACTCGCGGAGCATGGCTGGGTAGTGAACCGAGCCAAGAGTCACCTGGTGTCCACGCAACAGATAGAACACCTAGGGGCTCTAATCAACACATCACAAGGATGGGTGAAACCATCCCAGACAAGGGTGCACAACCTGATAAGATTGTCTCGCCACCTGAGGGCTTGCCATCAGACAACCATGGGACAGATAGCCCAGTTACTAGGTTGCATGGCATCTTGTATCGACCTGATTCCCTGGGCCAGGTGGCACATGCGACCCCTACAGACTCACGTTCTCACTCCAGGATCACCGAACAAGTATATAGTCCCACTACCACCATCAGTGAGACACTCACTGGCATGGTGGACAGTGAACTGCAATCTCACAAGTGGGGTCCCACTAGAGGCATCTTACAACGCCACTATAGAAACGGACACAAGCCTATCAGGCTGGGGAGCGTGCTTGGGCAATCTGACGGCACAAGGCCTATGGATATCTACAGAAGCCAAGTTGTCCATCAACGTCCTAGAGATGAGGGCGGTATCCCATGCTTTCAAAGCTTTCAGATCCTCCATCTCCAGTCAGTCGGTTCTGATACGTTCCGACAACCAGGTCACGGTGGCATATATCACAGACAACGAGCAACCAACTGCTTTGATATCAAATAATCTTGGCACTGTATGAACTAAAGATACCTACATAGTAAGATCCCAGGGTGAAGTAAAAATATATCCATCTGCTAACAGCTGGCTGCACTGCCCGGCTGGGGGGGGAGATGGGCCAGCACAAAGCCCCAAAAGGTGGGCCCTTTCTCTCCTCACAGGCCCTCTACTGTACCTTTCAAAGATTAATGGTTATGTTTGGTTGGACCCAATTCAGGCACTCCCTGCATGGGGACCCCAGTATGTTACCCTCCCCTTAACAAACCCCAAGGTCTTCAATCAAAATTATTTTTAAAATGTTATCTGATCCCAGTCTATAGAGTTAAGGGGTTAGGTCTGGTCTTCAGGGGGAGATGTATAAGAACCATATGGTCCATCTGTTCATGACTTTCTCCAGTGTCTCCTGTAATGTAGCTGTCATGGTTTCCATAGTATAAATCTTGTAGACCAAATCCTCCCAGTGTTTTAACGAGGCAGATCTGGTTTGAACCAATTTTTGGTAATTACCTTTTTTGCTGCTCCTAGGAGAACCAAGGCTAAATATGTATGGTGTTTATGCCTAAAATGTTGAGGAAAATGCAGGAGAATGGCCATCTCTGGGGTTAAACCCTGTAATTCTGGGAATAACTCAGTTATCACTTGCGAGACCCCCTCCCAAAACTGAGATAAGATTGGACAATGCCAGAAGACGTGAGCATAAGTGGAGACTTCAGTCTCACACCCCCTCCAACAAGATGAGTCCCCAGATGCAGAAAATGTGTTTGTGATCTGGGGCGTACGTAAATATCTCACTGCCACCTTCCAACCAAATTCACACCATGTGTATGAGCCTGTAATGTGATACTGGCAATGCCAAATCCAGCGCCAATCCTTCTGTGTAAATTCGGTCATCAAGTCTACCTCCCAGGCTTCCTGCACTCTTTCCCACTGTGGCCGGGTGGAAGACATTTCTGTCTCGTAGAAATGGTAAATTAGGCTGGCCTAGTGGTGCAGAGGGTTGAGGCGCTGTATGTGTTACCTTGCGCTACGCTGGTGACCCAGGTTCCAGGAATGACCTCGGGTCATCGGGGTGCTGGTGTGGGAGGGAGGGGGAGCAGGATTGAGCATGCCGGTGGGCAGCTCTCCTCTCCTGAGGGTGGTGAGGGTGGGTTGGTGCCCCTATAGTTCCTCTCCCACCGGGTGGAGGTCCGGTGGGTAGCATAGGCAAAGAGGATGTGGCAAAATATTGGGAGGTGGAAGGGGCTGAGCTGGCACCATGAGGTGATTAGCATGCCTCCACACACTCGCACAGCTGTGTGCCAGGGCCTTGGGGGGGGGTGCAGGGGAAAATATGTAAAAATGCATATGTGTCCCCATCGCCAGTTGGCAGGAGGAGACAGCAGGGACCAAAAGGCTAAATAAGAAAAAGAAAAAAAGAAACGGGAAATCAGATGTCTGGGAGCTGTCTCCTCCTGAATATGTCTCAGTAGCATAAATAGAGGGGGATGGGGGGGTATGGCAAGGGAGGCCACATGCAGCCCCAGGGTGGTCTCTAAAAAGTGTCTGATTTGTAAGTATCTAAAGAAATCTCTTTGGGAGAGGGAGAATTTGAATTGTAATTGCTGAAAGGACTTGAACTCTCCCTGGTCATAATGTTAATAAGTGTGGAGCAATCCACGCCTTCCCCAATCTCTGAACCCACGATCGAATCGGGCGGGCAAGAAGGATGTGTCCCAAGCTGGCATCCCCACCCACTGCACACCCTGCTGATTCCTAAGTAGTTTCAGATATCTGGCCCAGCTTTGCAAATAACTTCTAGTGAATATTGGCTTCTCGGCAGCGTGCATGGAAGATGGAGGGTGGAATAAGGTTGAGTGATCTAATGAAAGAGATGATCCCGCTCTCTCATTCGTTGTCCACTGGGGCTCATGCGTCTGAGGGGAGAGCCAGGCTCATATGTGCCAGCTATGTGGCTAAGGCATAACCCGACCAGCATGGGAGAGACAATCCTCCCCTCTTCTTGGGTGTCTGCAGTCTACTCAGGGCCACTTGAGGTTTCCCACCCTGCCACAAATAAGTGGAAATCATTCTGTTCCATTTACTGTCCTCATTTCTCATGAAAGGAATAGGAATTGTTTGCATTAAGTACAATAAACATACGAACCTATGAATTTCCCAGCAGATAAAGGCCTTATGGTCTATCGAGTCTGCAGCTAGCAACCCTTACACTGCAGTTGCCCCTTCCTCTTACCCTATTCCATCCCCTTTTGAAGCAGTCCACTGTTCTACAGGATTTCACTTCCGCAGGCAAAGTGTTCCACCCAGACACCACTCTCTCCATGAAAAAATGTCTTCTCATTTCCCTCCTGAACCTTCCCCCCAATCTGAGATCATGACTTCGAGTGTCCCTACCCCCATCCTTAACTTGAATTGTCCCTCCATGCCTGTCTTGTTTATTCCCTGCATGTACTTGAAGGTTTCAGTCATATCACCCCATTCTCTCCTCCAGTGAGTACATGTTCAACTCCCTCAGCTTGCTCACGTAGGATATGTCCCCATGTCCCTGGATCATCTTTGTCGCCCTGCGCTGCACCTCCTCCAGTAACTTAATGTCCCTCTTCAAGTATGGTCGCCAGTACTGCACAGGATATACTATGGTCGGCTGAAATGCATCGGCCTGACCATCATTATCCAAACCAGGCGCCTGAAACCTGCGGTTGCCGACATTGGAATTTTGCCTCAGGGGTGATTTGGGCTTCGCCCTCTCGCCCCATACCCGTGCCAGTAGATTCTCACTCTGGGAGGGGATGGAGCAAGTCCCAATGTTGGGCAACCGTGTTTCAGGTGCCCGGGGTCAGTATAATGACGGTTGGGCCGATGCATTTCGGCCGATTGGAAGTATCCCACTGCACACAGTACTCCAGGTGTCACCTATCTAGTGACCTATACAATGGCAGGATCACCTCCCCTTTCCTTGAAGATATACTCTTGGCAAACGAGGGAGAGGATTCATTTGTATCGATTGAATTCTGTTGATGAGTGACATTGGCAGATGTATCCAGGATTTTAGATCTTCCTGTATCAGGGAGAAAAGTTTAGGATAATTAAGGGGGAACCTGCTTTAGATCTGCAGGAATATCAGTCCCCAAATATTTAATATAAGTACACTGTCATTTATACTGATATTTGCTTTGCAATTCTGATGATGGATCCCTTCCTATGAATAATGTTTCCGTTTTATTTATGTTTATTTTATCTCCACTTCCATCATGCTCTGTTTGAGAACCTCCAAGGAGGACTCCAGATCAGTAATATATATCAAAAGGTCAACCGTGTAAAGCGCAACCTTGACTTCTTGATCTGAAATGTGATACCCCCTTGTTCCCGACTGTTGTCTGAGAAATTGTGCTATTGATTCGACATAAAGTACAAAGAAATAAGGAGGGAGAGAGGGCATCCCTGTCTTGTTCCCCATGTGAGAGGTAACTGAGAAGAGCAAGAGTCAGTAACCTTGACCACCACCTCATGGGTGGAATAAAGTCCCATAATATTTCTGATAAACTCTTCCGGGAAACCGAATTTCATCAGGGCTTGCTGAAGAAACAGCCAAGACACCCTATCAAAAGCCTTTTTGGCATCAAGGCTAAGAATCAACAACAGGGTATGGATCAGGGATGCGTGTTTAATTAGATAAAGGGTTCTTTTTATGTTATCTGCAAGTTGTCGAGTTTTTATAAAACCTGATTGTTCTGGATGTACTAGGGATGACATTATGTCTAGATGGTGAACAAGAATATGTGTGTAAATTTTGTAGTTTTGATTAAGCACCGAAATGGGGTGGTAAGAATCACACAAATGAGCTGGTTTGTTTGGCTTCCAGGTCCCATGTGGCCTTTTAGAATTCTGCTCCATAGCCATCAGGGCCAGGGCTTTTGCTATTCTTAAGATTTTTAATAGTGGCTTGGATTTCTTGCTGCAAGTTGGGTCAAGTTAATTGTTGGGCCTGCAATGGACTTGGTGCAGGCTGGAGATCAAGACTGGATAAAAAGCCCTCAATGTCATATCAGGGGGAGGCCTTCACTATATAAGCTAGTATAATAGGTTCTGAATGCTTGTAGAATCAGAGATGCTGTAGTAAGTAGTTGTCCCGTCTGTGTTTTTTTTTTATCTTGGAAACAATAACATGGTGAATTTGTTTATGAAGGTGATAAGCTAAAATGCGTGAGGCTCTGTCCTCTCCCTTGAAATACTTCTGATGGAGCCATAGCAATGCCTATTCTGTTTCAGCAGTAAGTAATTTTTGTATGGCTTGCTGCGTGGATGCTATCTGGTCTGTGAGGGAGTTATCCCCGTGCATATGGGCCTCTTGTAAAACATGGAGTTGTGCCTGTAGTCCCTTGAGCTTGGCCTCTATCCAGCATTTTTTCCATGATGCATATGTTATTATATAACCCATAAGCACCATTTTAAGGTGTCCCATAAAGCCTGTGGGGATGTCTGAGAGGAGGTGTTATCCCTCGATATCTCCAGGATTTTCTCCCACAAAAGTTCTTTGAATTCAGGATCAGAAAGTAAGGAGTTATTAAGTCTCCAGAACGTGTTTTTCTGTTCTTTCATGATCACAAGGTCAAGGGTAATGGAGGCGTGATCAGATAGATAGATATTGTGTATGCCTACTGAGTGGATCTGCTCCAAATGTTCACCATACAGAAATAATCCAAGCAGGAATAATGTATGTGAGTGTGGGAATAAAAAGTGTATTTCCTGGCAGATGGGTTGACATGCCTTCAAGTATCTACTAAGCCTATTTCTTTCAGGAGTCTCCTGAGATGTCGTTGGCCAGAAGTAAGAGGCTATGGCCTAGATGCTGATGTGTCTAGTGTAGGGTTCAGGAGACAATTAAAATCCCCTCCCATGATCAGGGTTCTTCTTTTATATGAGATGATAGTATCGATTAGCTGTTGTATCGATGATGCTGGTAACCTCCACAAAGGAGACCCACAGGAGGGTGGCAGGGGACCCCGCAGGGGAAGGAAACAACTCCTGGAAGGGGACTCCATTGTTAGGAAGGTAGAACTGAGGGAGGAAGGGGAGAGGGAGGTAAGGTGCCTGCCTGGTGCCATGGCTTGGAGGGACAGGGAGCGAATCCTCAGGATTGCCAGAGCAGCCACACAGGGGAGGGAGCTGGATGTCATTGTCCACCTAGGGACAAATGACCTGGCTAAGAAAGGGATTAGAGAAGTGCAGGAAGAGTTTGTGGAATTGGGGAAGGGCAATAGACAAGTAGCACGCACGGTAACCTTCTCAGAGGTGCTGCCCATCTATGGTGTAGGAGAGGCTAAGGTATTCCGCACCATGGGATTCAATCAGTGGTTGAAAAACTGGTGTGGAGCTCAGGGATTTGGCTTCATTGGGGACTGGGGGTCCACCTGGAGTGATGCAAGCCTATACTGGCATGATGGGCTGCATCTGTCCAGGAGGGGAACCAGGATCCTAGGTGATAGGTTTAAATGCTTCATTGGCAAGCATTTAAACTAGCCAAGGGGGAGCAATTGAAAGGAGCAGGAAACTTAGCCCCCAAAAAAATCACAGTAGTAAGGGCGGTAGACACCAACATAGAGGTGTCAATAGGGAGAAGGGCAGGGGTAAATGGAGAAAGTGACAAAGGCAAGAAGGACAGGGATGGGGCAAAAGGAGTAAGGCCATCAGGAAATGGAGGGTAATGAGTACCAATGCTCATAGTCTGGGCAACAAGCCCTGAGCTGGTGGCCTTGATGGAAGAGGGGTGCCTGGATATCGTAGCAGTCACAGAAACATGGTACACAGAGAACCATGACTGGGATGTTAACATACCAGGGTACATAACCTACAGGAGAGACAGGCAGGGGAGAAGAGGGGGAGGAGTAGCTCTCTATGTAACGGAAGGGATAAAAGCAACTGAACAAAAGAGTAAACAGGGAGGAGAGGAGGCACTGTGGGTCACCTTGGAGACTGGAAAGGGCAACACAATCCGCACAGGGGTTGTGTACAGACCCCCATGACAGGGGGAAGGAATGGACAAAGATATGATAGAAGGCATTATTAGAATGGCAGAGAAAGGGGAGATACTGTTGATGGGAGACCTGAATATGCCAGATGTTAATTGGAGCACATTTGCTGCAGCCACATCCAAGAGCAGGGCCATTCTTGATGCCCTACAGGTGGCAGACATCAGACAGCTAATTTTGGAACCCACTTGTGAGGGAGCAATCTTAGACCTCATACTCTCAAATGGGGGCAGTGAGAGGATCTCAGATCTAGAAGTGGGTTGCCATCTGGGAACAAGTGACCATCAAACAGTGTAGTTCACGTTAAACTCAGCTACAGAGTCAAGCCATACAAAAGTGAGGGTACTGGACTTCAGGAGGGCTGACTTTGGCAAGATGGGAGAGTGCCTCAGAAAAGCACTAGCAAACAGGCTAGAAGGTGGGGTGGTGCAACAATGGGGAATCATCAAAACTGCCATCACAGAGGCAACAAGCCTTTGTGTTAAGCAAATAAAAAATAAAATGAAAGAAAAAGCCACTATGGTTCTCAAAAGAGGTGGCTGTGAAAGTCAGGAAGAAAAAGAAAGTATTCCGGAAGTATAAGGAAACACAGAAGGAGCAGGACAGACAGCTGTACCAGTTAAGACAGAAGGAAGCAGGAGGAAGTCAGAATAGCAAAGGCCCAAACTGAGGAAAAAGATAGCCAACTCTGTTAAGAAGGGGATAAACCTTTATAGGTACATCAGCGAGCTGAGAAAGACAAAGGAAGGATAGTGAGGCTGAATAGAATGAATGGTGGGTGGGCAGAGGAGACAGTGAAAAAGCAGGGATACTGAACGAATATTTCTGCTCAGTATTCACAAAAGAGGAGGGGGAAGTGCCTAATCCAATTAACAGAAGCACTCTTGTAGGGGGTCGATCCCAGTCCTTTCACAGAAGAAAGGGTTCTGCAAGAACTCCTAAAACTGAAGGTGGACAAAGCAATGGGGCCTGATGGAATTCACCCCAGAATTCTAAAAGAATTAAGTGGGGAACTAGTGAAACCACTGGCAACTCTTTTTAATTAATCATGGGAGGATGGTGTGGTACCAGAGGACTGGAGGAAGGCGGATGTGATTCCCCTTCACAAAAGTGGGACCAAGACAGAGACAGGAAACTACAGACCTGTCAGTCTGACCTCTGTGGTAGGGAAAGTGATGGAGTCACTTCTGAAAGAAAGAATAGTTGAGTACCTAGAGGCCAGTGGGGCACAGGACCCAAGGCAGCATGGGTTCACAGCGGGAAGGTCATGTCAGACTAATCTAATAGATTTCTTTGACTGGGTGACCAAAGTAGACCAGGAAGGGGCTGTGGACATGGCCTACCTAGACTTTAGCAAGGCATTTGACACAGTCCCACACAAAAGATTAATAGTTAAATTAACCAGCCTGGGAGTGGGTCCCAGGGTGGTAGCCTGGGTAAAACATTGGCTGGACAACAGGACACAGAAGGTAATTGTAAATGGAGTCCACTCTGAAGAAAGAGGGGTTACTAGTGGGGTACAGCAGGGTTCAGTATTGGGTCCAGTCCTTTTTAATGTCTTCATAAGTGACATTGCAGAGGGACTGGAAGGAAAAGTATGCCTCTTTGCAGATGACACAAAGATCTGCAACAGGGTTGATACACAAGGAGGCGTGGAAAGGATGAGAAGGGACTTGGCAAGGTTGGAGGAATGATCAGAAGTATGGTAGCTAGGATTCAATGCAAAGAAGTGCAAAATAATGCACCTGGGAAACAAGAACCCAGGGGAAGAATACACAACGGTGGGGAGGTAGTAACAACAACAAAAAAGGAAAGAGAACTGAGGGTAATCATATCAGATGACCTTAAGGTTAGCAAGCAATGTGAGAAGGCAGTAGGGAGGGCTGTGGGTATACTGGAATGCATAGGGAGAGGCATCAGCAGCAGAAAACAGGAAGTTGTTATCCCTCTGTACAGACAGTTGGTGAGACCCCATCTGGAGTACTGTGTCCAGTTCTGGAGACCCCATCTCCACAAGGACATAGACAGGATAGAGGCAGTCCAGAGGAGGACAACTCAAATGGTGCAGGGTCTGCAAGAGAAGCCGTGATGAGGAGAGAGACTAAAGGAGCTTAATATGCATACCCTTGAGGAAAGAAGGGAGAGGGGACATGATAGAAACTTTAGTACCTCAGTGGAATCAACAAAGTCCAAGAGGGTAGCATCTTTCAGAAAAGAGTCGTGCAAGAACAAGGGGACACAATTTAAAGATGGGGGGGGGGCGATTCAGGGGCAATGTGAGGAAGTATTATTTCACAGAGAGGGTAGTGGATGCATGGAACAGCCTTCCTCAAGAGGTTGTGGGGTCTAAAACTGTGGGAGAATTCAAGAATGCATGGGACAGACATAAGGCAATACTTATGTTTCATCACTGCTGGGAGGTATATATAGACTGCCCACTGTGTCCTTCTGGTTCTGTAACTTACCTGCTGCCAAGGCCAATTGGCCCTCTGGGTTGGAATATTGTTGAGAAGTCTCGAAGATAGAGCCTCTTGGCACTGAAACAATTGCCCCATGGCACTGATCTCTGCAATACGCAGACTCAATGATTTGTGAAAAAACAAATTTTAACTTTTGATGTTTGGTGGAGGAGGGAGTGTTTCCTGTAGCGGCAGCAAGTCTGGTTTATGTTTTTTTTAAGGGTCATAATTGTTCTATAGCATTCCACCAGGCCAGCCAGCCCATTCACATTATGTGAAACTAATCCAAATGAGTTACTCATATAAGGGCTTAGTGGCCTATGGGCCAGCCCCCAACCCCTGCCTCCCAACAGCAGCCAAATCCCTGTCTGCCAAATTTAAATGAAAACATAACAGGACCTCTTAATGATTGTCTCAAATACAGACTATACCCTGGCAAAGTAAAGAGTATAGCCAATATCTGGATCCTGTACCAGACTCCTGATTTAACCTGAAAAAAAAAAGAAAATAAAAACGAACAACCCTACACAAGGTGAATATCGGAAACCATGGGAAAGGCCAACTGGGCCTAACTGTCAGTAACGGGTAAACCAATTTGACTTCCAACAAATAGGATGCTATCCAGAGCAGTCCTAAGGCTGGCGACCTAACTGGCTGCCAAGGGAGAGATTCAGTGTTATTCTGTATGTAACAGTGGCTCCCTTAGGGTACCATTTACCCTGAATAAGGGGTAGAATGAGGAAAGTGAGGAAAAAAGGGATTAAAAAATAATACCCTGGTGTTAGGGAGGTGATGATTAGGGTAGATGGGGGACAGCTGAAAAAAGAGGTGCGTCATTCTGAGTGTCCACACGATATCCGCCCCCCCCACTGCACCGTATTTATCAGAATTGTCTTTAAAGGAAATTAAGAAAATAACTCGAAGCTATATGAATTCTACAGCTGGAACCTTTGTGGCTATGTCATTAAACAATCTGCAGTCCACTTCAATATGTAGTTCTAGACTAGGCAAGAATACATTCAAGGAGACCATGTATATATAAAAAAAAAAAAAAACCGGAATTGCCTTCTTGGGGTCTCCAACAGTTCACCTCTTAGATAGTTCCTCTGGACAAGGGATTGCAACAGTGTCTCATTAAGGAAAAGGTGCAGAAGAAAAAAAGTAAGAATCCTGACCCCCTTCCTGAGATCCTTATGAAATTCATACAGATCCCTCTTCTTCTGTGTGGTCTGTTTCTCCGGTCCCATCGCCAGCAACCCGCCCCCAAACCCCAGGTGAAGGAGTGAAACAGTAAAAGGGTAAGGCACTAAACTTATATGGCTCCCCTTCTTTATTTTAGCCAGTAACGGTGCTGGCCTCCACCCAGCAGATCGCTGCCAAGCACAGCCCACGCACAGGGAGGAACCCCCCACCCCAGGGGGAGAAAGCAGCCACACCAGCACAGCAAGATCTGCAGCTCCACAAGCCACAGGTTATCATCAGTGTACTATAATGAAGCCTTATTAAATAGCCCAGGCAGAGGACATACTCAGGAGAGCACCCGCCACAGTGGTAAAGCGCAGTACAGAGCCGCGAGAGCCCTATTTATTTATTTTATTTTTTTAACCAGGAGAGACACACTAAGCTGAAAGCTTGTTTACAGGTGTGACCTGGGAGCACAAGGAAGTTAAGTGACTTGCTCAGGGTCACACAGTATGCAAGTGGGGGCTGTGGGATTCAAACCCAGGTCTCCAGATTTGCATCTCAGAGCCTTAAACCACTGCGTTATACTGCCTCCATTTTTAACAGGAGCACGACTCATAAGGGGGGAGCTCATGAATCAGGCAGGCCCTACAGTCCACCCAAGCCACCTCTGTTCCCCAATCAGCTATTGTTTGGACATTTTATGAGCCTCTCGCCTTCCCCCCGACCAGGCATATTTAAACCCTATCTAATGGGTATGAGCCAGCAATTAATAGGGGATTCACAGCCCAGCACTCGGCCGCCTAGGGGCTCAAGTCACCTCTGTCTCCCATCTAACTGATTAATGTCTTGGTCAGGGGGTGCACTAATCAGACACAGTTTAAGGGAGAGCTGCCCTATCTAGTGGGCGCTCATCCCTATATTCCACTCCATGGCCATGGCCCCCCCAGTGCATGCTCCCCCCAAGGCATTGCCTCCATCTTCAGCCAGAGTCACAGACAGCCCTCTGTTGCAAAATAAAATACCTCCAAAGGGCCATGATGGTATGCGTGGTGGCCACTCCTCCCCTCAGAACAGAAGTCGCCTCCCCCCACGTGTAGATGTGCACTGGACCTAGCCTGGCCCACCTGAAACCAGCCAGCACAGTTCCACCCTTAACCCGCCCCCAACACCAAGAGCTGAGGAACCCTAGCAGGGAGCTGACAGTTAGACCGAGTACTCACCACACCACACTATGTTGAATCAGGAATCGAGGTGGCAAAATTCAGATTGAGGAGGAGACTCATTGCAGCATGTCCCTCAAAAAGTCCATGGTAACCTGTGAAGAAAGTAAGCCAGTCAGGAGGGAGCCATCATCTGGGTGGGAGCCATGGGTCTCTGTGGTAGGGTTATTCAAGATGGTATTTCAAAGGCCCTCTTGCAAAGATCTAACAGGGCTTCAGCAGCTGAGGTGTAGGAATGCTGTCCGATAGGGAACTGAACAGTCAAGCTGGAGGTGTATGGGGTTCTAAACTTAAGCTTATGCTGTCTCAGGATTACAAACAGAGGGATGTATTCTCTGTGGTGTTTCATGGTGTATGGCGCATAGTCGTTATCTAAATAAATGCGGGTGGTGCCTTTCGCTGTGTCCAAGCCTTTCTGAGGATTAGCTCCTTCATTTGAAAATGGAGGAAATGAACAATTGTAGATCTTGGCCTGGCATTGGGTGCAGAGGGCTTGAGCCCCAATGCCTGATGCACCCATTCAGTTTCAAGCTGCATGTCCGTGTCCAGCATTAAGGAAGTGGGGAGGAGGGTGTCCACAAAGTCCTGGATGTCGCAGCCCTCTGCTCCCTCTGGAACCGAGTAAGTACGAATATTTCGGTGTCTGTGATGGTTCTTGTCATCTTCTTGCTGTTCAACCATCAATTGGCACACTTGAAATACTTACTGAAGATGTGTTTAAAACTGAGAAACCTGAGCCATGGTTGTTGTCTGGGAGTCCTCTACCGATCGAACCCTCCCCTCCAGAGCAGTAACATCAGAACGGAGCTCGGTGAGGGATTCCTTGGAAGTGCAAAAGTCTGTTTTGAGTTCAGTGAGGTCTGCCAAAATCTTATCCAGTTTAGTGTCCAAGTTTTTGTCTGTAGAAGCAGGAGCTTTTCTGGGTTTGTGTTTTGCCTTGTTTCTTGCGGTCTTCGGGGAGGATAAGTGCGTGGACTGCTGTGATAGCTCAGACGCCACTGAGTCTGAGCCATCCTGATCTATATCTTCGGCATCCCATTGCAGAACCTCGAAAACAATTTAGTATTTCCTTTGTCTGGAGGGATTGCCATCCCTCACCAGTAGTTTTGAAATGAAAAGTGAGCCAGAATAATAGGTTTTGTGAGGGTTAGGGTGATCAGAGTGAGGAGCTCAGCAAACAGGCGGCCATTACCCGGGTGACGTCATTGGAAGTCTCTCGTCATCAAATGGTTTGAGTCCTGTCTCTCGGACAGGAGGCAAAGAGTAGTGATGGGGAATTTCTCCTCATCCTCGATACCCCTGTCATGTGGAGTGCCACAAGGCTCAATCCTCTTGCTGTTGTTGTTCATGGTGTACATGCTGCCCCTTGGGGATCTCATTAGACAACATAGTTGATGGCCTCCACCTGGGTGAAAAGTTGGGGAGTCATTTTTGATGGCAGATTGACTGTGGAAGCCCAGGTGTTATCTGTCATCAAGAGTGGGTTTAATCGTCTCAGGACTGTCACCCTAATTAGACCCCTGATCCTGCCCAAAGACTTTCCATCACTGGTGCACACCTTTGTGACTTACAGGCTGGACTACTGTAATGCTCTGTACTTCAGGGCCAATGGAGGGACCATATGCCGGCTACAGCTAGTGCAGAACATGGCGGCCAGGCTGCTGGTGGGCTTACCAAAGTCCTGTCATGTGACCTCGGTCCTGTGGGATCTTCACTGGCTGCCTGTCAGGTGGAGGATCCTCTTCAAGGTGGGCTTGCTCACCTATAAGGCTGTATACAGACTGGGCCCTGGTTACCTGTCTGACTTCTTAATTCCATCAATACCAGTACGTTCCCTTCGCTCCTCCACTGAGGGCCTGCTGGCAATTCCGAGGGCCTGGCTGAAAACCTCGGGGGATCGTTTCTTTGAAGTGGCCGGCCCAGCCTTCTGGAATTCACTGCCAAGATCCTTGAGGGAGGCCCCAACAGTGGAGGTGTTCAAGGGGGCCTGAAGACCTATCTGTTTAATAAAGCTTTTCAGGATAGTTTTTAACTGGGATTTTATAGATTTTGTTTTAGTAATTAATATGATTTATGTTATGAGGTCTGTTGCCTGCTGTGAATTGTAATGGCACCCAGAGTCTTTGGGATTGGGTGCCACAATATAAATAAAGCCTACTTTACTTACATATTTTCATATCCCAGTCAGGCCATCACACAAGAAATGTCTCAGGTTCAAGCTAGAGAACTGCCAGTATCAGTTCAGAGCTCTTCCCTTTGGCCTCACCTCAGCATGAAAGGTGTATACAAAGTGCTTGACTGTGATGGCAGCACACCTGAGAATAATAATAATCATAGTAATTCTTTATTTGTTAAGCGCAGTTCACGGTGTATCAAAAAGCAGCTTTAAAACTCTCCACTGTCAGGCACTCTCGTATCTGACACGGTAGAGAATTCCACAGGGTGGGGGCAACAAAAAAAAGGCCCGAGCTCAAGAAGTTTTCAACTGTACCCTGGGAATCTCCAGCAATTCCTCATTGACTGAGCAGAGCGGTCGGAGGGGACAGTAGGGGTTCAGAAGTTCTTGAAGATAACTCAGACCCTGTCCATGTAGGGCTTTATAGGTCAGCAAACCAACCTTGAAGGTGATCTGCCACTGCACTGACAGCCAGTGCAACTCATGCAGCGTAGGTGTAATATAACTGGATCGAGTAGATCCAGACAACAACCTGGCTGCAGCGTTCTGCACCAGCTGCAAGCGGTGGATATCAACCCCCCCCCAAAGTCCTTGGTATAGTGAGTTACACTCGGCTATGTGTGAGGTCACAAAGGAGTGGACCAGGGTTCAAAGATCACTGGATGGAACAAGATACTTAATCCATGCAATGTTCCTCAGATGGTAAAGGGAAGGAAAGGTGTGGCGGTTTTCCCCTAGCTGGATGACGGGATAGTCTCAGAGAAAGCAGAACAAGAGACAAGGTGCTCTCTTCAGACAATAAAGGAACCTTGGGGAACTTAGAATGTTTGCTAAATCTGCAGAAGTCTTAAGCAGAACCTGTTCAAGTACTGGGCTTCATACAGAGCTAAACACCATGGAGGGGAAAATCTTCCTTGTGCAGAGCAGAGTTCCAGCTTTGATAGCTACAGCAGAGTCTTTCACAGCAGCAACAACCTGCTAGGAACTTCTTGTAATTACTGGAACACGTGGCTGCATCCACAGCTGTGGTTCCATGGGCCAGGTTCCAAATGAGTGACATACAGTACCACTTAAGAGACACATGGGAATGGGACCCACTCTCAAAACTAGTGTCAGTGAAAAAAGCGCTGGTAAAGACACTAGAGCGGTGGAAGGAAAAAAGCAACCTCAGAGAGGACATTCCCTTCCTTCACATATCTGTACTGTGTAGTACAGTACAGGCTGCATGCCCATTGGCTCACGCTGTGGACCAATGGCCGTACAGCCCTACCGTATGGTGACAGTCGGCGGGCAGCGGGCGTGCAAGCGGGTGGAGCAGCTGCCGCCCCGCCGCTGGACCGTGGGAAGTGGAGGTGGTGGGGTTCAGTGGGCGGGTGGGGAGGGGAGTTCAGACCTCCAGGGTTGGTGGTGTGGCATTACTTTGTACTGACGCCCGCAATCTGGCTGTGAGTGGTCCACCGGACCACCAGGGATACTGGACATTTTAATATTCAGCTTATGCCCGCGATCGGGCTGCAAGCGGTCCACTGGACCACCAGGGATATTGGACACTTATTTTATTCTACATATGCCCGTGATCGGGCAGTGGGGCACATTGCTGCGATGTGCAGGGGGCGTCAGTCCCCGACGGCTGCAGCCCGGCAGGGCGCCAGCTGCAAGTCGCCGGGGATTGGCGCACCTGCAATGCTAATGAACGTAATGATATGCAAATGGCCCCATTTGCGCCTTGCATGCATTATGGCCCCATTTGCATGTGCACTTTTGAATATCGCGGCTGGCACACCTAGCGCAACAGAACTTGGGCTAGCGCATCCCCCTGCTCCACTCTGGCCACTTGCGCTGGTGTAGTGCCACTGCATCATGCACACTGCGGGTGGCCAGGGTGCGATATTCAATGCTGCTGTGCCATGGGGCAGCTCCATTGAATATCACCCTGTCAACGCCCCTGTGCAGCCATGTTGCGCTGCGCCCAGGCTTGCGCCACAGCCTGGCGCAGTCTGAATATCCGGGCCCTTGCATAAAACAGTCCTGTGGTGTGGAGCCCCTGTTCTTTGGTTTCACCCACTTTTTCGGAGATGGCACATTTTCACAGATTTTAGCTCAGCCAAGTAGGTTAAGAGGTTCTGGATAGTAGTCTGGTTATGAAGTCTCCTACCCCTTTGATTATATTCTTTATTTATTTTTTACTAATGTCTTCAGTAACCGGGTAAGTGAGCTGATCCGAGAGACCATTTTCAGTCACGATCTGGGACAGATGGTGGCACAATTCAGGTAATACAGTTCATACAGATACATAGTGAATAGTCACACCTCAACATGAGGCGAAGTAATAAATAATCAATCAATCAATCTTTATTTATCCAGGCGAAACATCATTGAGACAACTCATTTACAAGATGGACCTGGGTCAGGTACTAGACACATAACAGGCAAATAAAGGGTACACACAATAATAAGTACAATATTACATACATAATGCAATCTGCAGATCGTATCCATAAAACACATGAGGATACATGTCATAAAATACAATTTTCCCACGGGGTAAAGATCATAAAATAGGAAATCAATGGGGAAAAAAACAGAAAAAGGGAATATGAATGAGATGGGGGGAGGTGAGCTCCAGTTATTAAGAAAATTAGCGAAAACAGTCACATGTTTCTTTAAAGGCCCTTCCAAAGAGAGTTTTGAAAAAGGGTATTTTCACTGGTAATACAATTTTTAGGGGTTTTTTGCATGTTATTCCAGATGACAGGGAGGAAGTGGCTTATGGCGCTTTGCCAAAATGTGTTTTTACCTTGGGAATAAGGAGAGTGGAATACAAGAGACTTCTTAGAAGGTAACTCCCTGACTGGGAGAGAGGAAGGGAATCCGAGATGTAATTTGGGAGCTTGTTAGTTATGGCGCGGTGGTGGATGACCTAGGGGGATGGCAGGGGTTGCAGGATGATCTGGCAAAGCTTGAAACCTGGTCAGACACCTGGCAACTGGGCTTTAATGCCAAAAAGTGCAAGGTGATGCATTTTGGGATGAAGAACCCAAGGAGGACTTACCAGCTAGGGGAGTGCAGCTAGCCCAGACAGAGGAGGAGAAGGATCTGGGTGTGCTCATCACAGGGTCAATGAACAACTCGGCACAGTGTAGGAAGGCAGCTGCAAAGGCCAACAAAATGCTGGGTTGTATTGCAAGGGGTATATCCTCGAAGAGGGAGGAGGTGATTCTGCCACTGTATAGGTCATTAGTTAGACCACACCTGGAGTACTGCGTGCAGTACTGGCGTCCGTATCTGAAGAGGGACATTAAGTTACTGGAGGGAGTGCAGCGCAGGGCGACAAAGATGATCAAGGGTCTGGGGGACTTATCATACGAGAGGAGGTTGAAGGAGTTGAACATGTACTCACTGGAGGAGAGGAGAGACAGGGGGGACATGATTGAAACCTTTAAATACATGAAAGGAATAAACAAGACAGGTACAGAGGGGCTGTTCAAAGTAAAGGGAGGGAGGCCACCAGGGCCATGATATGAGACTGGAGCGAGGAAGGTTCAGGAGGGAGATGAGGAGACATTTTTTACAGAGAGGGTGGTGGCTGGGTGGAATGCTACCTGCAGAAGTGGTATGCAGTAGAACAGTGGACTGCTTCCAAACGAGGATGGAACAGGACAAGGGGGAGGGTTAATGAAGGGGAAGGGTGGAAGGGAGGGGCAGCTGCAGAATAAGGGGTGCTAGCTGCACATTCGAGCAGACTTGATAGACCTCTAGGCCTTTATCTGCTGGCAAATTTCGTATGTTCGTATGTTCGTAAGGCTTTAAGTGTTCAGAGGATTGCATTTTTGTGCCGCCTATAGAAAATGTTTTTGCAATAAAAATAATAATGCAGTTACAGAAATACTGAAAATACAGAACAAAAACTGAACATGCAGAAGACGGAAAAATACAGGAAAAAAATCACAGGGAGCCTTAATTTGGTTAACATCAAGAGAAGGACAGTGCAAAGAGAGGGGGGCTAGAGATGTAGAGCAAGGTTCAAATAGTCTAGCATAATGGACATTCGAGAGAAAATACAGTAGTCTAGTGATTAGTCAGTAAACAGGTGCATCTCAGGTGTGGGGGTGGTGAGAAGGACCCCAGCGTAAGTTGGAAAAGCAGTGACAGGTGACTTCGGATAGGAGCTAATCTTTTACATTTTTCTTGAAGGACAGGTGAGAGGAGGTCGAGCGGATGAATAGAGGGAGTCTGTTCTATAGGGAGGATGCAGAGATGGAGAAAGTCTTGCTACCCATGAAAGAGGAGGTGCACAGGACATCCAGCAGAGGGACAGAGGATATTCAGAAGTTCCTGGGGCTACTCTGCTTGTTACAAAAGATGAGTAGGGGGACTAGAGGATGCCCCTAAGCATATTGTCCACTATGCAGACAAGGGCATAATCAAAATGGAACTGAAGAGGGAGCCACCCTAGGGACTGGAAGAGTATGCAGTGGTAAGTGGAGTAGGGAGCTTGAAGGACAAAGCGACAGATGCTGTTGTACACCGTATTCAGTCATGAGCACATCGCAGGGGACATGAGGGAGTAGATAGGGGAGCAGTATTCAAGTAGGGGTAGCAGGTTTCCTTGTGCGATAGCAAGGCACGCTTCATCAGACAGAAATTGCTTGAGTCTGTAGGCAACACCTAGCTTCTGGTTGACTCACCGCACCGAGTTATTTACGTGTGCAGAGCAAGTAAGGAAGGGGTCAAGGGTAACACCTAGGTATTTAAAGAAACAGACATTTTTGAGGGGAGAGCTGGCTGGGGTGAGTACAAGGAGGGAGGAATTAGTTTTGGCGACCCAAAAAGCATAGACTTTGTCTTCTTTTTGTTGACTAGGAGCTTACTGGAGAGAAGCCACTGATGGGCAGCACCATAGTTTAGAGTGAGGGTGGAGGAGATGGAAGCAAGGGATTTCTCACTATGGTAGAGGACTAGGTCGTCTGCACAGAGGAATGCCTCACAGGTAAGGCTTTCGGCAGGAAGTGCATTTATAAATATAGAAAAAAGGAGGGGGCCAAGTATGGAGCCTTGGGGTACTCCAGTGAATACTGGTAGGGCAGTAGAGGAAGCCTTCCCTGTCATGACAGATTATGATTTGCCGGAAAGATAGCTTCTGAACCAGGTAGAAGTTTCTGGGGAGCTGCCAAAGCGAAACAGGGTAGAGTGGAGGAAGGTGTGGTCAACAAAATCAAAAGCCTTTGACAGGTCTATGAACACAGCACCTGTGGCCTTTCCTGCATCCATGTTTATTAGTACATAGTTGATGAAAATGGTCAATGTCGAGGTGGTACTGTGGTGCTTGTGGAAGCCATGCTGGAGGGGGGACAGGAGCTTATACTTGTCCAGGTGTTCCAAGAACTGGAATTGTATAATTTTTTTCCAGTAACTTGCTTAGGTGAGGGAGGAGGGAGATGGGTCTGTAATTGTCTGGTGATAGGGGATCCTCTTCTTTGAAGATTGGTACAGCAATTGCATGTTTCCAGGGGTCAGGCACAGTGGATGTAGAGAAGGCGAGGTTGAACATGAACTTGAGGGGTTTGACAATTTCAGGGGAGATGAGTTTTAAGAACGTGGAGAAAAGTCCATCACTGCCTGGGCTACCTCTGACATGGAGGGATTTCAGGAGTTTTGTGGACAATTTCAGGGGAGATGAGTTTTAAGAACGTGGAGAAAAGTCCATCACTGCCTGGGCTACCTCTGACAGGGAGGGATTTCAGGAGTTTTGTGGTGCCACCATGTCCAGTGGCTCTAAAGTAGAAAGGAGGGGAGTGCAGTGTTGGAGGAGGGGGAGGAACAGTTTGGCTGGCTGTTATGGCCTGTGGAAGGCAGGGGAGGGAGTTTGCTGAGACAAGAGGAAAGATCAGTGAATTTTGTGTTGAAGATAAGGCAATCTCAGCAGGATCAGAGATGGGGCCAGAGGGGGATGCCAGGCAAGTTATTTGACTATGAGTCTTAGGATTAAGAAGAGCCCCAATGGAGGCCCAGAAACTGCAAGGATTTCCAAGGTTTCTCCTTTGCTGGTTAAGGTAATATTTATGCTTCAGGCATTTGACTGTTTGCTTACAGGTGTTGCACAAGCATCTATAGGCGTTCCAGAGTTGAGGGGTGGAGGAGGCTTTGTATGCTTTTCACTTATTGTCTCTGTCTTTCATCAGAGACAATAGTTCCTTGGATAACCAACGTGTACAGCCCCCCTTACCCTTCTGGTTGTGAGAGGGAAATGGAGGCCCCTTTGATTGGTGTCTAAGCAGAGTCTTAAGGCCCATCTCTTCTGCCAGGCTTTTGGGGATTACGTTTTCTTCCCCCTACCCTCAGTTATTTCACATTTTATATTGTATATTTAGATTTTTAAGAACATTGTTTTAAAGATTTGCTACTGCACAAATGTCATTTTTGTATTTTGTATTTGTTTTTATTGTGTACGGTGCCCAGAGCCTCCGGGATTGGGCGCCTTAGAAATAAAATAGCCTTGCCTGTAGTTTAAGGAAGGTAGTTGTAAAAAAGCTGACCGCAGATGTTATATTCTTGAGGAGGTAAAGTGGAGCCCAATTTGTGGCCCTTACATCTTCGAGGACAGTTGTGAGATCTGGGCATTTGAAATTTCTGGAAGACAGGTATTTGTGAGGAGGACAAGTGGTTTTGGTGGCTAGGATGATGTAAGTTGGGGAATGGTCACTAATAGAACTGGACATTGCACCTGCCTGAAGGACCAAGTCTATGCCATTTGTGGCAAATCAATCCAGTAGGGAGCGGTTCTGAGTATGGGCATTCAAACAACATGAAGTCTTGCTGTATTCTGACTATTGCAGTTAGGTCCTGCCTGTCAACTGCCCCGGAGAACAAAGAGTTAAACTTTCCATGGCCAGCATGGAATGTTCACTGTGTGCTCGGTTGAAGCCCCTGTCTGCTGTTGTTTAAACTCCAACCGTCAGATTCTTTTACTCTGCCTCACTGAACAGTCGCTCTGGAGAGTTCTCCTTTGCTAGGTTCAAAAAAGTCGGTTGAAGTGTCGTTTTTCGCTCTGTTTCTACCGAATTTGTGCTACCGAATCTGTCGGTTTAAGTCTCTGTCTGTGGTACCGTGGGTACTAGGTAGGTTTTGCATTTAGTTTCTGTGTGGAACTAGTAAATGTTGGATCGGTTCGGCTGAACCGATCGGTTTAGGTAAAAAAGTTTGTGAATTTACTTAGAGTGTGGTAACCGGTCCGCATCGGTTCTAAAAAAACCTGATTTTATTAAGTTTTTTTCCAAGATCCGTAACACGGTCAAGAACCGATAGGGGAGTCTTGCCTGGCGGATTGCCGAAAAAAGGGTAAGTTTTGGATAGGATTGGCCATGTCTGAGAAACCCAAGAAAAAAAATGGGCCCACTGGGTTTCAACACTGCAGTGTGTGTGGGGAAGCCTTTGCTAAGGCTGATCCCCATACCACCTGTGTTTATTGTCTGGGGTTTGACCACCTCAATTCAGACTGCCAAATTTGTAAGAATTTCCCCAATTTACCCTGGATAAGAGAGTAGGTAGACTGAGGGAAAGGGAGGCCGAGAAGTCCGCTGATCCAGATGGCTAGCCTGGTTCACTTCCGACCGAACCAGAAGGAGTGCCTTCTGACCAGGGCTATACTTCTTCGGGCAAAAGGAGAGCCGATTCTGAGGAGTCGGTTCTGGTTAAAAGAAAAAGAAAAGATAAATCGTCCAGTTCCAATCCAGAAATTCATACTCCACCGCTGGTGAGATAGCTGGCGATAAGAATAGTGCAATCGCTACTTCGTTCTACTTCTAACTGCACCATCTGGTAGGGGTTCGGTTTGGTCGGTTCCCCCGGTTCCGGATTACACTTCAGAAGAATTTTATGAACTGGATGAGGAGGAGGGAGAGTATGAGGATGATGATGGTGATTATGAAAGTCTGGATGTGCCTATTGACCCAGACATCTCCCCAGACAGACCTTCAGGTGTTTCTCCTCCTAGGCTTTCTGAGTCCCCTTCCCACTTTATGTTTTACAAAAAAGTGGCTGAAACCCTCCAGCTTCCTATGGAAGAAGCAGTAGAGGATCAGGAGGAGCCTGATTTTGTTGAAATGATGGATATCCCACAGTCCAGGAGACTGTCTATTCCCCTCCATAAATCTTTTGAGAAACAGACAAATAAAATTTTTAAGACTCCTGACTCCATACCTCCTATGGACAGACGAATGGACAAGAGGTACACTCTTTCAGGCTCAGACATGGAGTTCCTTTCTCAGCAATGCAGCCATGTTGGAGTAGTGCAGGCTGCTGCCTGTGATAAGGCAAATATCCCCTTGGCATCACACCCCCCAGATAAGGACTGCAGGAGGATTGATGCCATGGCAAAGAAACAGTACATGGCAGCATCTTTGGGACTCAGGCAGGCTAACTATATGGCCTACACAGCTAGATACCAGAAGTACAGATAGGACACTATGCTGGCTCTGGCTAAACAAGCCCCTGACCAGCTTGCCAAGGAGCTGGAGCAGGTGGCTGCAGTTGGGATTGAGGCATCCAAGGTGCAATTTCATGCTGCTGTGGACTCCAATGATGTTTCATCAAGAGTCATGGCTACATCTGTGGCCCTTCAGAGGATGGCTTGACTCAGGTGTACTAGCCTATCACAGGATACCCAGGCTAAGGCCATGGATTTCCCTGTTATTGGTAATTCTCTGTTTGGGGAGCAGACAGAGAACTACATGAAAAGATGAATGAGTACAGGACCACCTACAGGAGTGCTCAGGCCAAAGAAAGGCAAGCCACTCCTCAAAGGCAGCAGTCCAGGGGCAGGGGCAGGCCTTTCCAAAGGCCTTTTTACCAAGCCCAGGCCTCTTCTTCTTCTTCTTATGCTCAGAGGGGGTTCTTCAGAGGGAGAGGCAGACGGGGAATGAGCAGGCCTGCATCCACCCCTCAGCCAAAGCCCTGCCAAGCAGACACCCTGGTGGGTCTGCCCGGCCGATTCTCCAATACCTGTAGGGCAGGCTGGCTTACTTTGTCCAGGACTGGAAGTCTCTGACATCAGAAAAGTGGGTCCTGGAAGTAGTAAGCAGGGACTGGTTCTCAGCTTCATTTCCCAAGATAAGAACCAGATCCTTTCCACCTGCAAACCATCAGAGACCCTTGCCCTAGAGGCAGAGGTTTTTCCTCCTGGCTCTCAGAGCCATAGAGAGGGTTCCCACCCACACAAGGGCAAAGGATTGTACTCAGGTACTTTCTAACCCCAAAAAAGACAGGAGAATGGCGGCCCATCCTGGACCTAAGACATCTGAACAAGCACTTTTTAAAACCAAAGTTCAAAATGGTGACTCTGGGAATAATCCTTCCTCTCTAAGGCCAGGGGACTGGCTAGCCTCCCTGGACCTCAAAGATGCCTATTTCACATTCCCATCAGGTGCTCCCACAGAAAGTACCTCAGGTCTGAGTTGCCCTCAGGCCACTATCAATTCAGAGCAATGCCCTTTGGTCTAACATCAGCCCCAAGGGTTTTCACAAAGTGCCTGGCAGTAGTGGTTGCTTTCCTAAGGAGAAAAAAGATCTCCATCTTTCCATACTTGGACGATTGGCTCATAGTGGGTCAGTCTCCAGGCCAAGTCAAGTCACATTTGCAAATAACTCAGCATGTGCTCACTTCCTTAGGATTCCTCCTCAACCTTCCAAAGTCAGTTCTCGAGCCAGTACAGCTCCTCACCTTCATAGGGGTGGAGCTGGATACAGTAAGGGCAAGAGCCTTCCTTTCCCTGGACAGGGCAAGGACCCTTATGGAACTGGCTTTTTCATTCACCCTACAGGTGTCTCGACCAGCAAGGCATTTCCTTCAGCTTCTGGGCCACATGGCAGCCACCACAGCAGTGGTCCAGGGAGCAAGATTCCAGATGAGGAACATTCAGTTCCACTTAAGAGCCTTCTGGTCCCAAAGAATGGATTCCTTTACCAAACCAGTCCCAGTGACTCGAACCCTGATCCAGGCTTCGCAATGGTGGCAGGATCAGGACAATTTGAGACAAGGAGTTCCTTTTGTCACTCAGCCTCATTCAGTGATACTCACCACAGATGCCTCCCTGCAGGGCTGGGGAGCCCACCTGGGGGATCTTACCACCCAAGGGCTGTGGTCTTCAAGAATCTCTGCTTCACATCAATCTCTTGGAACTCAGAGCAGTGTTTCTGGCACTGCAAGCCTTTTCCAAATCTGTACAGAACAAGGTGGTCCAGATCAGAACAGACAGCACCACCACAATGTGGTACATCAACAAGCAAGGAGGCACTCGGTCTATGGCCTTGTGCACAGAAGCAATGAAGTTGTGGTCCCTGGCCTATTCTCTGCAAACCTCTCTGATAGCAGTTCACCTCCCAGGGAAGGACAATGTCCTAGCAGATGCGCCAGCAGGATATCCCAGGGCCATCACGAATGGACCCTAGATCCCCTAGTTTTGAAAGTGATTTTCTCGAGATGGGGCACTCCACAGATAGATCTTTTTGCAGCCCCAGACAATCACCAACTTCCTCTCTTTTGTTGCAGACCCCCAGTCTTGGGCTCAGTCCCCCTGGATGCTCTGATTCTGAATTGGGAATGGACATTTCTGTATGCTTTTCCCACCTTCCCTCTCCTGTTCAAGGTGTTAGTCAAGATAAGGTCACAACTATGCAAAGTGATTCTGATTGCTCCAGACTGGGCCAGACAGCCCTGGTACCCCCTGTTGCTGTTCTTAGCAGTCCACCTTCCCCTGTCTCTTCCCAGGAATTACAACCTGTTGACATCCTCTCAGGAGAGGATTTGGTACCCGAACCTCAGTTCTCTCAATCTCAAGGCATGGCTCTTGAAGAGTTAGAGTTTGCTGATCTGCATCTTTCTCAAGGGGTTCTGGATATCCTTAAGGCTTCTCGAAATCCTTCCACCAGAAAGACTTACAATTCCAAATGGAAAAGGTTCACTATTTGGTGTTCTAATAAGGATATTTCTCTAGAATCTGCTGGGTTGCCTACGGTTCTGGACTATATGGTCAATCTCAATGGCCTAGGCCTTAGGCCAGCTACACTTAAAGTGCATTTGGCAGCAGTTTCTGCCTTCTTGTCAGTAGGCAAGCCCTCTTCTCTATCAGCCCATCCTGTGTTTTGTAAGTTCTTCAAGGGATTGCTGCACACCAATCTCCCCATTTAAGGACCCTGCTCCTGCTTGGGACCTTAATGTTTGCATTGCTCAACTTATGCAACCACCTTTTGAGCCTTTGTCCTCTGCAGAGCTTAAGTACTTGACTTGGAAAACTGTGTTTTTGGTAGCCATTACCTCTGCCAGGCGTTTCAGTGAATTGCAAGCCCTGTCAGTGGAGCATGATTTCATCTCTTTCCATAGAGATAAAGTGGTCCTAAGAACTTGCAGGAAGTTTTTGCCTAAGGTGGTTTCAGATTTCCACCTTAACCAGTCTATGTCTCTCCCTGTTTTCTTCACTGACCATTCCTCCTCTGGAGAGAGGAGGCTGCACAGCTTGGATGTTAAAAGGGCCCTCAGCTACTACATAGAGCTCACCAAGGGTCACAGGTTTGAGTCCCTCCAATTGTTCCTCACATATGGAGAGGTTGGTAAGGGCAAACCTACCACTAAGAGATCTATTGCCAGGTGGATTGTTTCTTGTATACAATTCTGCTATGAAAAACTGGGTAGAACTCCACCTTCAGGCCTGAGGGCTCACTCTACTAGAGGTACAGCTGCTTCCCTGGCTGCTGCCAGGGATATTCCTATCTTAGAAATTTGTCAAGCAGCCACCTGGAAAACAGTCCATACATTCACCAAGCATTACTCTCTGGATATCCAGGCTAGGAGTGATGCTTGGTTTGGCACAGCAGTACTTCAGAGCCTGTTTCCAAAGTAGGTTCTGTCCCTCCTCCATGGATGTACTGCTTGGTAGTCTGCAATAGTCAAAATACAGCAAGACTTCATGTTGTTTGAAGGAAAAAATACTCACCTTAGTAATGTTGTTTCTTCTAATGGAGTCTTGCTGTATTCCGAACCCGCCTCCTTCTCAGAACCTGTTTTTGGGATGTGGGTGGGCAGGAGCAGTGTTGGCACCCTAGGGGTGTCCCCTTTTTCACCCTCCTTTATTTTGGGCGAGTGTTGTGTTTTGGGATGTGTTTTGTTTTTTGGGTTTCCTGACTTGAGTCTTTGCTTTGTAACCAAAAAACCCTTTTATATAAATTTAGTTACAAGTTGCCTAGTGTGAGTTTTACAGTTTCCACACAGAACTTCTAGTGAGTATTGCTTGAAAAGATCTGACAGTTGGAGTTTAAACAACAGCAGACAGGGGCTCAAACCGAGCTCGCGATAAACATTCCATGCTGGCCATGGAAAGTTTAACTCTTTGTTCTCCAGGGCAGTTGAAAGGCAGGACCTAACTGCAATAGTCAGAATACAGCAAGACTCCATTAGAAGAAACAGCATTGCTAAGGTGAGTAATTTTTTCTTGTGTCTGGTGGGGGAGGAGATAACTTGCTCAAGTTGGTGTGCTTTCAGAAGGTTAGCATAGTCAGGCTTAAGAGCCCCCTACCAATTGAGGTTGAAATCCTCAAGCATAATGGTGTCCCTTGAGGGAGAGGTTAGCCTGAGGCCATCCAGAAAGTTGAATAGGCCCAGGATACCACCAGAAGGGGGGGTTGTAGCAGCAATCCACATAGAGTATTTTTGAGGCACCCATGGTTATTTCTGCAAAGAGCCATTCACTAGGCCCTGGTGACTAGGGGATGGGGGATTTGAGCAGCTGATAGTGGTGGCAGCGATGTGGTCTTGCATGTAAATTTCTACTCCCGCTCCCTTTTCCCCCACAGTCTCTCTAGACTCAGTAGGGAGTAACTGAGGAGATAAAAAGGAGAGTCGGAGTGGCAGGGTTTTAACCAGGTCTCGGTGAGCCCCAGCACATGTGGTTTATAAAGGGATACCCAAGTCTCAATTTCAGGGAACATGGATGAAAGTGTACAGATGTTTAGCTGGGCAACGCTGAGGCCAGACGGCCATACCCAGGTGGTATTAGTGTGGTCAGTGTGGGTATTCATGGGACCAGGGTTGCTTTCCATATCTCCAGCAAGGAGAAGAAGGGAGAGGAGAGGATAAATGGAAGGGAGCCGGGGGCAGGACTGAACAGTGAGGGAGTGAGAAACAGGCTAAACATATGCCAGTCAGAATCAGACAGGCAAAGAGAGCTGGGCCCATGGAAGGCAGCTCATATCTCACCGCAGAGGGTGTGGGTTCTGTCGGCCTGTTATGGGGTAAAGAGGACTAGGCATTGTTGATCAATGCAAGCACTGAGGCACAGAAATCAGATGCAAGTAACAGGCTAGCTATACAAGTGACCAGAAGGGGGAGCAAGGATACCTTCATTTTCAAGGTGTTCTGTTTGCAGATGACCGGGGGAAATATTGTGACAGTGTTGGTCAAGTGAAAAAATGGTGTTTCCCACTTCAGTCGGCGCAAGGGGTTACAGAGTAGGTTAAGTCCTTGCACTCCCACAGAGTCAGGGGAAGATCACATAGGGTGAGAATCTGGTAATGGGAACATAGGGAAACACAGAGAAGAAAAACACTGGATTTGAGAGGGCTTGGTCCCTCTAGTAGGGAATTTGTATAAATTACTAATGGAAAATCGGACACTTAGTAATTTAGCCAATCAGCAAGAAATGTGTCATGTATCATGTGACTAAGTAAAGGTATAAATAAAAAGCGCCAGATAGGGTGGTTGGGGAGCAGGTGCGCAGCACTGGTGGGACCACTTGCAGGGCACAAAAGAGCTGAGCAGTACCTTGGGGCGGCTTCGTAGGGTTGGGCGGGTCAAGCCTGATGGAGTCATTGGAGTAGCGGCCCCCTGGCAGAAGAGAGGCAGGATGGCTGTGTGTTCATGCTAAATCATTGTTGTTTGTTTTTTGTATTATGTTAATTATTGATTGTGTTTAAAATCGTGTTTGCTTAAGTATGTTTTGTAACTTGTCACTGGTGAAAACAGGCAGTTTTACTCATCCTGCTTACAAGTATAAAAAATAAAAAATGAAATGAAAGAGAGGAGCAGTTAGAGTTATTCAGCAGGGACAGATTTAGTCACAAAAGAGCTGTGATTGCAGTGGGCAGGGATGGGGAGGTAGTTACAGGAAAGGGCTGGCTGAAGGGGAACAAAGATTTTCTGAGAGCAGTTAGAAAAAAAATGAGCAGAGATTTGAGGGGGGGGGAGAAAGTACAGAGAGATTCACAGAAAGGAAACACTTTTTAGGGCTGCAGGTAGGCAGATCCTGCAGCACTATTGCGTCAGCTCTGAAAATGAGCTACAGGATTCAGACCGTAGAACGCTTCCTTTGGACTTTTCAAATGATCCTTCATCGTTCTGCATTCCTTCAGTTTAACCCTTGTAGTGCTACAGACTGAACATCTCTCCAGGGCTCAATCAAATAGATTCATTTTAGTTCTTTCGGCAGCTTAGGAATTAAGAAACAAATGCTGTGGACAATCGCCTCTCCTCCCTGCCTGCAGTATAGCACTGTTTTTAGAGCCCCTTAAATAATCATGCCTCTTAAAAGAGCTTAAGGCAGTAATGGCTGTAATTTCTATTGAAACACATTCATCATTTCAAGAGCATGTAAGATAAATAGCTATGGAACAGCTAACTTCCATAAACAAGGAAAATATTATTTATTTTCAGTGACATGGTGGGCATGGCTGGCTGGGTGACTACTGATTCAGACAGCTAGACAGTCACCAGGAGTCAAGCAACAGTGCCACTCCCTGCCCCAACACTGGGTGTCCAATTATGGGGTAGGGTGGCAAAATAAAATGAAAGCAAGTAGCCACTTGCTGCTCATTCCTGTCCCACCAGACTTCCTCAATTCTGACGCAAAGTGCCTAAACCTAGAGTCAGACAGTAAATGAAAAAAGTAAGCAAACAATGACAGCCAAACCCCAGTGTCCAGTGCTGCCAGTCCTCCATTCTAACACTAGGTGTCCAGCCCCCCAGTCCAACAGTAAATGAAAAAAGTAAGTGGACAATGGAAGCCCATCTACAGTGATGTTTCAGAAAGAAACGTTGTTGTTTTCTGCATTAATCTATTGTAGCATTGCCTCCTGTTATTCATTGTACTACTGCACATGTGTGTACTTGCCACTTGTACATCAAATAAAAAGCAGTGTTATGCTATAGTCAACAGTAAAACTTTAACCCGCATAATAGAAAAGCGTATGAAAATTTATAGGATGAATACTAAAACAATAAGAGTGCAGTGAATATCAGGGAGCAATGCTATGCCATATTGGGGCAAAAACAACTAACGTCCCACTCCAGAAGCAGAGTTTTATCAGAGTTAGTAATGTAATTCAGAAATGCCCTTATATTATCTATCACTAGGTCTGAATAGCACATGCATGAACAGCGCTGTCAATAACAGCACCTTCAAGGAGGGGAACCAGAATTCTAGGTGACAGGTTTAAATGCATCATTGGCAAGCATTTAAACTAGCCAAGCAGGGAGGCACTGAAAAGGAGCAGGGAAAACCCAGCCTTCCCCAACAAAACACAGTAGTTAGAGAAGTAAACACCAAGGTAGAGAAGTTAATGGGGAGCAGGACAGGGGTAAATGCAGAAAAAGGCAGTAAGGACAGGAATGGGGCTAAAAGGGGTAAGGCCATAAACAAATGGAAGATGATGAGTACAAATGCCTTTAGTCTGTGTAACAAGCTCCCTGAACTAGTGGCCTTGATGGAAGAGGGACATCTGGATATCGTGGCAGTCACAGAAACATGGTACACAGAGAACCATGACTGGGATGTCAGCATATCAGGGTACACAATCTACAGAAGGGACAGGGAGGGAAAAAGAGGAGGTGGAGTAGTTCTCTATGTAAGGGAAGGGATCAAAGCAATGGAACTAAAGGATAAACTGGGAATAGAGGAGGCATTGTGGGTTACCCTGGAGATAGGTTGTGGCACCACTATTCACACAGGGGTTGTATACAGACCCCCATCTCAGGGGAGGCAGTGGACAAGGAAATGATAGAAGGCATCCTTAAAATGGCAGAAAAAGGAGAGATATTGTTGATGGGGGACCTGAATATGCCAGCTGTTAGCTGGAGCACCCTGTCTGCGCCACATCAAAAAGCAGGATTATTCTCGAAGCCCTACAGGGGGCATGCCTCAGACAGCTAGTGGCAGAACCCACTAGGGAAGGAGCAGTCTTAGACCTGGTACTGTCAAATAGGAATGGAGAAAGGATCTTGGATTTAGAAGTGGGTAGCCATCTGGGAACAAGTGACCACCAAACAGCGGGGTTCACGATAAACACTGCCATAGAATCGAGCCATACAAAAGCAAGAGTTTTGGACTTTAAGGAGGGCTGTCTTTGGGAAAATGGGAGAGTGCCTCAGAAAAGCACTAGCAAATGGGCAAGGAGGGGTGGAGGAACTAAGGGTGCCGCGGTTTACTGGTTTGAAACATTATCGCGATATGAGCAGCTTGCGATATGAGTATCATGACTTTTTATCTGAACCGCGATAACCGTTTCAGCTGGTAAACCATGATAATTCCACTTGCCTTATAGCTGGCTGTGACGGATTCCATTCTGTCCCCTATGTTCTGCACGTCCTCTGCACTTTTTCCCGCTGTTTCCAATGACGAGAAGGGGAGGGTAGCCCATCTTAACTGAATTTGCTGCCTGTCAGAAACACTGTGTCCAATCCCCTTCTTAGATGCCTCTCTGCCAGCGCACAGTTAAATGGTGAGAGGCATCTAAGAAATGCCCTCTTTCTTCTGCAGCCTGAGAGAGTGCATGAGCAGCAGTTTCGGCAACCAGAAAATCGAAGGCCCATGCTCCATCCTCTAAGATGACGAGTCCGACTCTGTCCCGTCCCTCCTGTCCCACAGTAGAGTAAGAACACTAGTCAAGGGGAACCCCAATACCAGATCACCCTGGTATGCCCCCTAACACTGCATAAGCAGAGGTGGAACATTTTAGTGCTTTTATAGCACCTTGGAGTACGTATCATGCTGTGCGAGTTGGAATGGAAGGCCAGTAGGCCACCCTGCCACCCCCCACCAGTCAGAGTCTTCTGTGGTGCACAACTGACCCACCCGACCACCACACCAAGCAGGCTACTGCTGGCCAGTGGCTACTACCATACCACTGCTGTACTGTAAGTCTGAGTGTCTCTGTCTCCTCCAGTCTGACTCGTCTTGGACCGAGTTGCCACTGGTTAGTCTGTCCTCCTGCCTCCGGTCCCACAGTGTCCCACGCCCTCCCACATCGAGAGTCGGGTTCAAGTCAAGAAGACAAAGCAGAGAGAATTGATGTGATGAGTGACCTGCTGCCTGGTGCCTTCTAGTAGCTACAACAAAAGGTAGGTGTGTGTAACTGTAAGGTTTTTCTTTTTTTAAAGAATTCATCATGGTACTGACACCATACAGCAGCACGCCTGTGTAAATGTCTGGTTAGGCCGGGTGGGTCCTCCTGTGAGAGCAGTGAGAGTAGTTGGATTGGGAGGAGTGGGAGGACCAGTTAGTATCTGTTTTTTTGACCTCCCCAAGTCTCTCACCACTGGCAGTGACTTGATGACTTTGTTATGCGCCCAAGGTAAATGTGACAACCTCCTCCTGAGTGACTCCTGGCCTCGGGGGGGGATAGTTTTCTACAGTGATCTGAGGCACAGTAAAGTTACCGATGGGTGGGAGGGCTATCCTTGATTCTGCACATGTGGGGGTGGACAAGGTTAGGCAACAGTCACAGAACTAATGCCTGGTATTTCTGCTAGCCTGATGATCCCTCGCAAGTTCCTGCTTCATTCAAAGTAATTCCAGAATCAGATCAAAGCTGATGCTATTGCTGCTGAGTGCTGCTGTGCACTGCTGCTGAGTACTGCTGCTGAGTGCTGCTGCTACTGCTGCTGAGTGCTGCTGTGCACTGCTGCTGAGTGCTGCTGCAACTGCTGCTGAGTGCTGCTGTGCACTGCTGCTGAGTGCTGCTGCTACTGCTGCTGAGTGCTGCTGTGCACTGCTGCTGAGTGCTGCTGCTACTGCTGCTGAGTGCTGCTGTGCAGTGCTGCTGAGTGCTGCCGTGCACTGCTGCTGAGCGCTGCTGCTACTGCTGCTGAGTGCTGCTGTGCACTGCTGCTGAGTGCTGCTGCTACTGCTGCTGAGTGCTGCTGTGCACTGCTGCTGAGTGCTGCTGCTACTGCTGCTGAGTGCTGCTGCTACTGCTGCTGAGTGCTGCTGTGCACTGCTGCTGAGTGCTGCTGCTACTGCTGTTGAGTGCTGCTGTGCACTGCTGCTGAGTGCTGCTGTGCACTGCTGCCACGCAGTGTCTGAATGAGGGGAAGGGTGGTGCAGGTGGATGGAGGATGAGGGTCATTCACGGCGAGATGAGTCCCAGCTATGAGTGATGTTGTAAAGGGTGAGGGTCACCACCAATCACCCCTCTAGAGTCTTGTGAGAGTGATGATGTGAGGTGGGGGAGGGACTAGGGAGGATGAGGGTCACTCCGAGTCCCCATGAGTGATGTTGCCTGATAGAATCAGGGCTTGGAGAGAGTGAGGGCTTCCACTGATTTAGTTGACTACTGTTGTTAACTTGAAGTTGTGTGCTTGGCTTACTCAATGCTCACTCAGTCAGTCAACTCTGTGTGTGTGTGTGTGCACTGTGAGTGCAGACAGTTGCTTGCAACTTTTAGACAGTCACTCTGTCATCATCGTGGGTGCAGGGCTGCCCAGCCTGCAGGCTACAGCAGGCATAGAAATATAGAAACATAAATTTTGACGGCAGATAAGGACCGCATGGCCCACCCAGTCTGCCCATTTCCCTACCTAATGGATAAGCTGCAGATCCTAGTTAACCAGCAGCCTACTTCTTCCTACCCCCAACCCCTAGATTTGCCTTATGACTGTCCCATGCATGTTTGAATTCCACCATTGTTTTTGACTCCACAACCTCCTCCGGAAGGCCGTTCCATGCATCCATAACCCTCTCTGTGAAAAATACTTCCTAAATTACCTCTGAGCCACCCCCCATTCTTCAGATTGTGCCCTTGTTCTTGCACACCTCTTTTTGAAAGATGCTACCCTCTTGAACTTTGTTGATTCCCTTGAGGTACTTGAAAGTTTCTATCATGTCCCCTTCTTCCTCCTTTCTCGAGCTATACATATTAAGCTCCTTAAGTCTCTCTTCATATGTCTTCCGGTGCAGATCCTGCACCATTTTAGTTGCCCTCCTCTGGACAGCTTCCATCCTGTCTATGTCTTTCTTGGAGATTGGGTCTCCAGAACTGCACGCAGTACTCCAGATGGGGTCTCACCAGCTGTCTGTACAGAGGCATAATAATCCTTGTTTTCTACTGGTGATGCCTCTCTATGCATCCCAGTATCCCCAAACCCTCCTTGCTGCCCTCTCCATTGCTTGCCCACCTTTAGGTAATCTGATAGACTACCTCCAGGTCCCTTTCCATTTTTGTTGTTGTTAGTATTTCACCCCCCATTGTGTACTCTTCCCCTGGGTTTTTGTTTCCCAGGTGCATTACCTTTCACTTCTTAGCATTGAATCTAAGTTGCCATACATTTGACCATTCCTCTAACCTTGCCAAGTCCCTTCTCATCCTTTCCATCCCACCTTGTGCATCAAATCTGTTGCAGATCTTTGTGTCATCTGCAAAGAGACATACTTTTCCTTCCAGTCCCTCTGCTATGTTGCTTATAAAGACATTGAAGAGGACCGGTCCTAATACTGAACCCTGTGGTACCCCACTAGTAACCACCCTTTCTTCAGAGTGGACTCCATTTACTATTACTCTCTGTGTCCTCTTCTCCAGTCAATTCTTTACCCAGGCTGTCATCTTGGGACCCACTCCCAGGCTGGCTAACTTGTATATTAATCTTTTGTGTGGGACTGTGTCAAATGCCTTGCTAAAGTCTAGGTAGGCCATGTCCACAGCCCCTCCCTGATATACTACTTTGGTCACCCAGTCAAAGAAATCTATCAGATTTGTCTGGCATAACCTTCCCACTGTGAATCCATGCTGCCTTGGGTCCTGTGCCCCTCTGGCCTCTAGATACTCAACAATTCTTTCCTTCAGAGTGATTCCATCATTTTCCCTACCACTGAGGTTAAACTAACAAGTCTGTAGTTTCCTGCTTCTGCCTTGCTCCCACTTTTGTGAAGGGAATCACATGCCTCCTCCAGTCCTCAGGTACCACCCCATCCTCCCATGATTTGTTAAAGAGGGTAGTCAGTGGTGTCACTACTTCTACCCTTAGTTCTTTTAGAATTCTGGGATGAATCCCATCAGGCCCCATTGCTTTGTCCACCTTCAGTTTTAAGAGTTCTTTCAGAACCTTTTCTTCTGTAAATGGGCTGGTATCAACTTCTGTATCCAGACTGTTTCTACTGTTTGTTTTATGTATCTCCCCTCTTCCCTTGTAAATACTGAGCAAAATATTTGTTTAGTATCTCTGCCTTTTCACAGTCTCCTCTGCCCACCCTCCCTCCCTTTATTAAGCCTCACTATCCCTCCTTGGTCTTCCTTCGCTCCTGATGTACCTAAAAGGTTTTATCCCCTTCTTAACTGAGTTGGCTATCTTTTCCTCGGTTTGGGCCTTTGCTGTTCTGACTGTTTTCCCAGCTTCTCTTTGCTTTAACTGATACAGTTCTCTGTCCTGCTCCTTCTGTGATTCCTTGTACTTCCTGAATGCTTTCTTTTTCTCTTGAACCTTCACTGCCACTTCCTTTGAGAACCATAGTGGTTTCTTACATTGTTTTGTTTTGTTTATTTGCTTCACACAAAGGCTTGTTACCTCTGTGATGGCAGTTTTTATTATTTCCCATTGTTCTTCCACCCCTCCTTCCTGCCCATTTGCTAGTGCATTCCTTAGGCACTCACCCATGAATAAACAAATAAATCCTAGGCCCAGGCTAGAACTGGTGTGCTCCTCAGGAGGACAGGATTACCAGGAGGAGGAGGACAGGACAGAGCTGCTGCCTTGGTTGTGGTCGGATCTTGGATGTGGACCAGTGGTGCACTGGACTAGTGCTTTAAAAGCTGAGTGAAGGTGGTCCTCCAGGTCTTGGCGTGGCAGGCCAGGCCAGCCCAAATGTTAATTAAAGATGACCTGTAAATTGAACGCTGCAGGCCGGTCCCATCCCACATACCTTTCTGTGTTGTGGCAGGAGTCCGTGGCTGCAAGGAGGATCCTGTTTTGAATAAAGTCCATAATTTAAATCCCTGCCAAAACTTTTTGAAGAACATGGAAGTGCAGCGCTGGTACCATTCCCGATCGAGTTTTCATGGGTATTCCACCCATTTAATGACGCTGCAAGCACCACTGGTATTAATGTAGTAACAGTAGCTGGTGATAACTATTCTTAGTTTATTGCTTCCACAGGGGGTCTTGAGGCTTAAAATAATAGTGACAGCAATGGCCTGTCCAGGTGTTGCTGTCAGTATTATTTTAAGCCTCAAGACCCCCGTGGAAGCAAAAGGTAAGGAACAAGTGTAAAGCATGCCAGGGCCCAGGTGAGGATTCTCTCTGTCTGGCATACAGCTGCTGGTTATCTCATTATTATTCACTTATGTTATTGTTTGCAAACACTGACCTACTAGTAGCTATTATGGTGGTCACTGGGTGCTGGGATTTGGGTCAGTGGAGGTGGAGAAAGGGAAGGGGAGGCAGGGATTACGTGTGAATTTGAGATGCAGACAGAGGGCAAATTCGTTATTGCAGTTTGTACTGCTGCTGCTGGTGCTCACTGCACTGGTGTGACATTGTTTATTTTATATTTGCATAATTATGTGTTGCTAACTTGTTAAACGTTAGCACATGGTATAAATTGTTTCTCTTCAGGTGTACCGGCCGTGAACTGTATATGCGAGTGCGAGAAGTTCCTGACCTTGACCCTGCTGGTAATGGTAAGTGTGGTGTCTGTGTGAGCATATTATTAGTGCTCAAGTCAAGTCACTGCTCGACTCACCAATAATACAGGTAATGTTAAACACTGGCAAACCTGTGTAAAGCACAGGTGAATGTGGCAACCTGTGGTTATCATCAGTAGCCAGTTGAGCCAGTCACGCCATTTGTAATTGTAGCCAAGACTAGTTAGATAGAGGGCACATGTGTTAATGCATTGCTTGTGCTGCTGGTGGCCACTGGCTGCACAGTTGTGTGTTTAACTTGTCAAATGTTTAATATATGGTAAACTGTTTCTTTTCAGGTGTAAGGCCGTGAGTCCGTATGTGCGAGAGCAGTGAAATGAGGTTCCTCCTGACCTCAGGGTCAACCTTATTGGTAAGTGTCATGTCTTTTGAGCTTATTATTTTTTTTAACCCTCCTATGTGCTACCACGTCCTGCCACTCCTTCATGCTGCCAAGGCTCCCTCCAACCCACCTGTCCCCTGAGCCTCAGACCTCACATAGCCACCCTCAGGGTAATCTGGCGTAACCCTTCACCAGATGGGTCCCTCATCTCCTCCGAGGGGGAAGGCGTTGGGGGGGGCCAGTACAACTACTTGGCCCCTGGGAGCTGCCAAGGTGGACATGGCTCGTTGGTGGCGTTGGTGAGCCAGGCAGCTGTCATCCGGCTGAACATGGAGCGAGTTTCCATTTTTCTGGTGTGTTCTCCCTCCTTGCGCTGTTGTGCAGTGCTCCTGGTCTCCACCAGAGGCCACTGTCGAGTGACGCCATCCCACAACCCACCCCAGGAGAGGAGAGTAGTCCCACGGACACTCAATCCTCTCCTTCCTCTGCCAGCCCCTGGCATCCCAAGTCTGTTCCCAAACCTGGGTTGGCAGGCAGTGTTGTTCGAGGTAAGGTGCCAGGCAGCGTCTCAGCCCTGTGTGCCTCCGGGCCAGCCTGTGAGCTTATTATTAGTGCTCACTGCTCACCGATAATTGTGCCAGGTTATACAAGTAATGTCATATATACAGGAATGTGCAGGTAATGTATACAGGTGTGTACAGGTGGGAGTGGCTGTCTGTGGTTATCCAAAACCATACCATTTGTATTTGTAACCAACGAATGACTGAATAGAAGCTGATGGAATGGGAATGCGAGGGGACGAGAGGATGAGTTCAGTCGTGATGTGTGATGTGAGCCTCCCGTCCATCATGATGACCAGGAGAAATGAGAAGGTGTGAACTTCAGTGAAGTGCCGCTGTGTTCTCTATCTGAGTGCCTGCTGGCTCACTGCTCTGCTAATCTAGTGTAGTGGTCTAGTTTGTAGTGTGTGTACTGGTCTGGTGGTGGGAGTTAAAATGAGACAGTACGTACAATGTGGCACACTGTGGTTTGGTTCTCTGAGCTGCAAACCTGGACTGGAGCGTTGGAGACCTGGGTTTGAATCCCACGAGTCTGAGCCCCACTTCCATGCTGTGATGAGTGAGTGACCCTGAGCAAGTCACATAACTTCATTGTGCTCCCAGGTCGCACCTGGAAACAAGGTTTGGCTTAGTGGGCTTTTCCTGGTTAAACAATTCCCCCTCCCCCCAACTCCCTCCCTAGATCATTGGGTTGGCTGGGCTGTCTGACTCGGTCTGTCACTCTAAGACATGCACAGTCTGATTCTGACCGTCTCACCTGACCTGGCCTTGCTACTGTCTGGTCATTGAATTCACTGTGGACAACGGGGCGTGGGGGCTTGTTGACTAGGAACAAGCGGCCCCTTTGTGGTGGCCTTATGTGGGCAGACATAAGCACATAGCCACTTGTTTGACTCTGGCAGTTGACGTGGAGGTGTCATCACTATTATCAATGCCCAGGTCCGCATGGGAGCTTGTTTGGTTCATCCATCTTTCTGACGGGTCTCAATGACCCTTGCCTGATAGGCATCATCTTTTTTTTTTTTCCTTTTTCCCTGCCCACACCACAGCCGCTGGTACATCAGCCTGATCACGGATCCTTGAACTCCCACTTCTGTCAGGTGCCACTCCCCCAACACCCCCAGCTTTTCTCCCAGGGTGGGGTTCCGGCACCGGTGCTAATACCGCAATTGTGGGACTGGATCTGGGAGTCTGGCCTGGAAGCTGATTACAGTCAAGGGCGGGCTTCACTTGTGGTGGCCGTAGGCAATTTTTCTAGTTTTCTTTTTCTGGACGGCAGGGACGTGCAATGATGCCCTGCATCTGCCCCGCCCCCTTAGCTTACTGGGCGCCGGTAGCTGCGGGAACCCCAGCCTCTGCCAGGGGTTTGTCAAGTACCAGGTGCAGTCCCCCCCAGAGAAGGAGAGCAGTCCTCAGGACTCTCCATCCTTCTCCCCTCCCGGCTGGCCCTCTAGCAACCCGGGTCCGTTCCTGAGCCCAGGTTGCCGGTGTCGCAAGCAGAACTCCAATCACTGCTCCAGTGGGCTGGCTGTGATAGGCATCATCTCACCAAAAAGAGTAAGACCACCATCCACCTATTAGGACAGCACACTATGTGGTGAGGGCACTGGGCAGGGGTATGTAAAAAAAAAAAAGGGCAATACACACAGCATGGTCTCCTCCACTCTCTTCCACTTCTCACAGGTGGAACTTTGAAAGACAGTCCCACTCCCTCCCATCCCAAGTTCCAACCCAGACTCGTTGTCCCATTATCAGGTGAGATGCAGTTTAAATGTGGAGAAAAACAGAAAGAAAAAGCAGTACAATCATGGAAAGAACTATAGAGCTATGATGGTCCTTATCAAAAGACTCCCACTCCCCCACCACCCAATGATGATTGAATTATTGAAATATAAAGTAAAACACCTTTTACTTTTGCAAGAAGGAACTTCATAAAGTTCTGCCAGTCAGTCCAAGCTGTAAGTTGTCTGCAGCTGAAACATGAAATTGACACAGAAACTTCCTGCAGCAGTCCCATTCTCTGTAGCAGACTATAAGTAAACCCCTGCTTAAAATGACATTAAAGTATGTAACTTCTCATTTTTTTCTTAATTTTTTATTGTTGTGCGTGCCCCCCCCTTGCCCCGTCTGGTCACCTAGCAATGACCTACAGCCATGTACCTCCGGTTGGCATCCTGCTGATCCTGTGTCCATCAGTGCCCCCCCGTGAACTGACCCAATGTAATCATTCTCTGATGGTTCTCCCGCCCCGCACCACCAGGGGAGAAGTGCCCTTAGGCACCTGATTAGTCCATGAGTTGGATTGGATCGGTGACGGTGTGCCACTGCGTGGCATGAGGCTTTCTTGAGCTACTGTGGCATGGGTACTGATTGCATCCTGTGTCCCAGACAGTAAGTGGTGATGGTCATCCTGATGGAGCAGGGTCATTTTCTGGTGAGCGTGATGTGCCACTTGATGTCAACAAGGGCAGGCTTCACTTATGCTGCTTAAGTCTGTCACGCTCTGCCTTCCACCCTGGGCTGCAGTGTGTGTGGCATGCTGTGCAGCGTTGCCGTGCTCTCAGTCTCTGCCATACCACGGGTCAGCAACTCCTCCTCCTTCACAGTAGAAGTGGAACGGTTGGGTAATGGTTGGATGCTCAAGCTATCACTTCATTCCTGTGTGTGTTCCCGTTTGGCCCGCCCTGGTCCAATCTATCCACCCTGACTCTACCAGCATGTTTTGTGAAGACATTATATGGATAGTGTGGGGGGCGGGTGGTGCGTGCTCCTCCATAGATGTGAATGTGCCGGTCAGTGTCAGGGCTGTTTTTCAAAGATTTTACTAGACCGTTTGGAACTGGAACAAATCATCATGGCCATTGGCCACTACAGCATAACTAACCAGCTCTGCCAGCCTGATCATACTATCTGCATAAGGATTTCCCAAAACATGGTAGTGTCAGCGCCGATGGATGGATCACGGCAAGGCGGACAGCAGAATGAAGTGCTACCAGGGATGTACATGAAATGGAACATTGCAGCTCAGATCCAGGTAGCCCAATTATGAGCCCATCCCTTTCGATGTGGAGAGGGATACTGAAACCTAAAATATGTTCAGAACTGGATTACTGTGACTTCTGCATGTGAAAGAGTTCATCTTGCTTCTTGTGGCAGTGAGGGAACAGTGATTGAACCACCATACCAGTACCACCAGGTTAGTTATTGTTGTTCTATACAGTAGTCATACTCCGTTTTACACTATGATGTACGGCCTGATCACAGTGGTATTGGCATCAGGGCATACAAATTCTTCCTGTTAGCATTTTCAAGACTCTAGCACATGAATTTTCTGATTATGAGGCTTAAGTTGCAGCATTCAGAAACTTAGAAATATAGGAAGGAACAAAGGAAAGTGATAGCAGAAAAGGACCTCCAGGACCGCCTAGTCTGCCCATTTGCCTAGCATCCCCTAGGCCTGCCCTATCCTTTCAACAGCCCTCTATGTCTATCCCAAACCCTCTTGAACCCCCCCCCCACTGAATTCTCCCCTAACACTTCCCTAGGCAGCCCATTCCCAGTGTCCACCACTCTCTCGGTAAAGAAGTTCACCAGGACAAGGAGCTGCTGTTGTGACTGGACTGCTCTACTGGGACTAAATAAGCAGAACTCTGCTACTGGGACCTTCAATTTACTGGGACTTAAGAAGTAAAACTCTACTACTGGGACCCTCAATTTAGGGTAAAAAAAAGTTAATGTGTTTGTCTGAGTTGCCTGAAGTGAATTATCTGAGCAGTTGTCTAGGTGTTAATCTCAGGCAGCTGAAAGGGATTGTTATCTGTGCAATTTAACGAAGTGTAGAAAGATCTGTTAAGTAGGGGGAGTGGCTTAGCTAGAAGGAAGCCAGGTTAAAGCCATATTTAAACACTGCCCTAGACAGCTTCTGCCAGAGAATTGGCAGAGAACACCAGGACAAGGAGCTGCTGTTGTGACTGAACTTCTCTACTGGGACTATATTGCCTTCCTTCCCCCCCACCCTCTACTCAAAACCAGTTCTACTTTTATAAGCACAGGATTTGACTGACAACAGGAACTTCCTGTTTGGGAGCAGGAAGTGAGTGATCACAGAGCCACCAAAGACTCACCATCCTAGAAGGACAAGAGTAGCTCTCTGTCCCCCCCCAGCTGCTGGAGGTCTGACTCTGAGCAAGTAAGGAGACTACTGAGATATATAGGATCTTCTTGTCTCAGAACAGGAAGATCAGGTGCTTAAAGGGCACAGAGGCAGTAACTAAGTAGGGAGAAAAAAAAATAAAGAAAAGAGTAAGTATTCCAAACAACAGTGAAGGGACCAGAAATAAGACATGATGGGAGTGGTGCTGTGCAGTGGCTGTGGCCACCAGGGCCACTGCCATTGCCTTAGAGGTTGCCAAGAGAGAGGAGCAGTTGGACCACAGTGGGTTCAGGGATGGTGAGGGTGGTGGAAAAGAGGTGCATCCCTCCAGTTGTACCTCTCCACAATTCATATGCCATTCTGGCAAAGTGTGGTTCCTCTGTGGAGGCACCCACAGTGGAGACCAAGGAGGATGCTGGGAACCTCCACAAAGGAGACCCACAGGAGGGTGGCATGGGACCCCACATGGGAAGGAAACAACTCCTGGTGGAGGACTCCATTGTTAGGAAGGTAGAAATGGGGGAGGAAGGGTAGAGGGAGGTAAGATGCCTGCCTGACGCCATGGCTTGGAGGGACAGGGAGCGAATCCTCAGGATCACCAGAGCAGCTGCACAGGGGAGGGAGCTGGATGTCATTGTCCACCTAGGGACAAATGACCTGAAACATAGAAACATAGACTTTGACGGCAGATAAGGACCGCTAGGCCCATCTAGTCTGCCCATTTCCCTACCTACAGGATAGGCCGCAGATCCTAGTTCACCAACAGCCTATATCTTCCTGCCCCCCACAAGAATTGCCTTATGTCTGTCCCATGCATTCTTGAATTCTCCCACAGTTTTAGACCCCACAACTTCCTCAGGAAGGCTGTTCCATGCATCTACTACCCTCTCTGTGAAATAATACTTCCTCACATTGCCCCTGAACCGCCCTCCTTCTATCTTTAAATTGTGTCCCTTGTTCTTGCAAGTCTCTTTTCTGAAAGATGCTACCCTCTTGGACTTTGTTGATTCCCTTGAGGTACTTGAAAGTTTCTATCATGTCCCCCTCTCCCTTCTTTCCTCAAGGGTATACATATTAAGCTCCTTTAGTCTCTCCTCATATGGCTTCTCTTGCAGACCCTGCACCATTTGGTTGCCCTCTCTGGACTGCCTCCATCCTGTCTATGTCCTTGCGGAGATGGGGTCTCCAGAACTGGACACAGTATTCCAGATGGGGTCTCACCAACTGTCTGTACAGAGGGATAACAACTTCCTGTTTTCTGCTGCTGATGCCTCTCCCTATACATCCCGGTATACCCCCGGCCCTCCCTACTGCCTTCTCACATTGCTTTCTAACCTTAAGGTCATCTGATATGATTACCCCAAGGTCCCTTTCCTGTTTTGTTGTTGTTACTACCTCCCCACCCATTGTGTATTCTTCCCCTGGGTTCTTGTTTCCCAGGTGCATTATTTTGCACTTTTTTGCATTGAATCCTAGCTGCCATACGTCTGACCATTCCTCCAACCTTGCCAAGTCCTTTTCATCCTTTCCACGCCTCCTTGTGTATCAACCCTGTTGCAGATCTTTGTGTCATCTACAAAAGGCATACTTTTCCTTCCAGTCCCTCTGCAATGTCACTGATGAAGACATTAAAAGACATTAAAAGACCTGGCTAAGAAAGGATCAGAGCAGTGCAGGAAGAGTTTGTGGAGTTGGGAGCGACCTTAGACAAGTAGCATGCACGGTAACCTTCTCGGAGGTGCTGCCTGTCTATGGCGTAGGTGAGGCTAGGGTGCTTCACACCATGGGATTCAATCAGTAGTTGAAAAACTGGTGCAGAGCTCAGGGATTTGGCTTCATTGGGGACTGAGGGTCCACCTGGAGTGATGCAGGCCTATAATGGAATGATGGTCTGCATCTGTCCAGGAAGGGAACCAGGATCCTAGGTGATAGGTTTAAATGCTTCGTTGGCAAGCATTTAAACTAGCCAAGGGGGGAGGCACTGGAAAGGAGCATGGAAATCCTAGCCCCCCCCTAAAAAAGTCAGGGCAGTAAGTGAGGTAAACGCCAAGTTAGAGATGTTGATAGGGAGAAGGGCAGGGGTAAATGGGGAAAGTGACAAAGGCAATAAGGACAGGGATGGGGCAAAAAGGGGTAAGGCCATCAGGAAATGGAGGGTAATGAGTACCAATGCCCATAGTCTGGGCAACAAGCTTCCTGAACTGGTGGCCTTGATGGAAGAGGGATGCCTGGATATTGTAGCAGTCACAGAGACATGGTACACAGAGAACCATGACTGGGATGTTAACATACCATGGTACACAACCTACAGGAGAGACAGGGAAGGGAGAAGAGGGGGAGGAGTAACTCTCTATATAAGGGAAGGGATAAAAGCAACTAAACAAAAGAGTAAACAGGGCATAGAGGAGGCACTGTGGGTCACCTTAGAGACTGGAAATGGCACCACAATCTGCACAGGGATTGTATACAGACCCCCATGTCAGGGGGAAGGAATGAACAAGAATATGATAGAAGGCATTCTTAGGATGGCAGAGAAAGGGGAGATACTGTTGATGGGAGACTTGAATATGCCAGCTGTTAAGTGGAGCACATTTGCTGTAGCCACATCCAAGAGCAGGGCCATTCTTGATGCCCTACAGGTGGCATGCCTCAGACAGCTAGTTTTGGAACCCACTCATGAGGGAGCAATCTTAGACCTCGTACTCTCAAATGGGGACAATGAAAGGATCTCAGATCTTGAAGTGGGTAGCCATGTGGGAACAAGTGACCGCCAGTGTGGTTTACAATAAACTCAGCTACAGAGTCAAGCCATACAAAAGTGAGGGTACTGGACTTCAGGAGGGCTGACTTTGGCAAGATGGGAGAGTGCCTCAGAAAAGCACTAGCAAACAGGTTAGAAGGTTGTGCTCCCAGATTTACAGGGATTCCTGTATTTTAAGGGAATTTTACTACAAAAATGGGATACGGGAAGGAAATCTTTTATTTTTAAAATATCTGGGGAAATGGACAAACACTACGGGAAAATGCCCACTGTGAATCTCATGGCTGCCAGTATCCAGACAGAGCCCTCCAATTGGTGCTCAGTTTGCAGACTTTGCTACACTAAGCAATTCTGTTGGTCCATTTGCAGCCTGTATTTCTCTGGGGTAGTAAGGTAGTGTGTTGGCAGTGCATCTTTCTGAGGATGAATTCAGATCTTCTGATCAAGAACCAGTGAGCTGCTGCATGATCCAAACACCTGCCATGTGGCTCCACTCAAAACAGCAACACCATTGAGTTAGCCGAGCTACATCTCAAATGCCACTGTTCTGGACTGGCAGAGAGCCTAAGCCACTGAAGGTAAACTAGCCTTCTTGTGGGCAGCCTCAGGTTAGTCTATTTTATACTCATTTTAAGTGCAAAATGAGTCAGACAAAAGACTGACCACTTGATGATGATATGCTTTGGGTGGGTGCAAGAAAGAGTGCTTAAGTGTTGCTTGAGGGAAGCAGCGCCCCAAACCACCAAGGCAAACAAACCTTCTGTTTTGCAAATTTGTCTATTTTAAACACATGAAGTGCAAAAAGTGAGCCAGACAAGAGACTCAATGATGGAGGGCTTTGAAGGGTGACGTGGACACAAAGAGTGCTTAAGTGCTACTTGGCTTGTTTGGTGCACAAAGCAGAGTTGTGTTTTTAAAAAGATCACTAAGACAGCACTTCTTCTGACCAGCCTAGAGGTTGAGGTTATTTGAAAAAAAATTAGACAGTGTTTCTATTTAATTGTGAGCCTGGGAAAGGTATGGGGGTGTCTTCATCAAGATAAGCAGGAGTTATGAATTATATGTGTGAGATCAGAAGGAACCCATAGACCCTGGTCTGGCCTAAGGTTAGTAAAATAAATGAAAAAAAAAAGGGAATAGTTGTTTTTACCTCTGAGAGTTCAGTGCACAAAGCTGTGTGTGTGTGTGTGTGTGTGTGTGTGTGTGTGTAGGGGGGTGCTTAAGCATGCCAATGAAAAACACAACAATGCACTGAAACAATGTTTATTAATAGAGCACTACAGGTACACAGAGCTGTAGGCCCAATGCACAGTTGGTGTACAGTGGCTATGCACGCATTTCTGGAGCGAGTAGCTACTCCACACCCCCTGTGCCCCCCGCATGGCATGCATGAAGGGGGCACATACAGACCCACCGCACCCGATCCCCCATGTCTGCAGACAGCTCCGCGATGGGGACGTTCTGGGGGTGTGCCAGCACTACGTTGTATTCACTAACATGCATAGTTCTGGCCACATGGGTGCAGAGGGTGGTGCAGGGTACACCAGGGAGACCCTGCCATAACCCACAGCATGCCCCCATGAACACAGGTATTAGGTCACTGGGGGACCAGGACAGGGCACATTGTGCTCCTTCCAGCTGCTGGGCAGCAGGAGTAGGCAGGGGCAGCTGGATGGATGAGTGCCCAGAAAGTTTATGTGAGGCAGCACTGGGACTGGAGGGTGCCGCGCTGGTCTGGGTGGATGCTATTGGCATGCACAGCCCCAGACCCATGCCACCTTATGTGTGAGATCCACTATGGGTCCCAGGGGGGCATCCCATTGGATGTCTGCCTGGGACAACTCCTCCCCTGGCCACCCTGCAGAATCCTGTACGTTGGGAGAGGAGCCGTGGATAGGTGGTCGGCATTGGTGAATGCCAGTATGGGTGCATCTGTCCACAGGGTGCAGGGGCAAGAGTGGGGTATGCACATTTTGTGCATCCCTGTGCCCCTTTCATGCATTGTGAGCAGAACACAAAATGTATCAGTCTGTGATTAAGGGGTAAATTTAAAGTTAAGGCATTTCATACTATAAATAGAATACTGTATAAGGGACTGTACTATTACTAGGTTATAATACCTTCAGGAGGTTCCGAAGACATGTGACCCTTGAGAACTGAGCTTTATATGTTCCAACATGTCCCCAGCACCTCAAGATTGTATTATATTGTTACATATAAAGTTCTTATAGTTGTAGAGTAGTTATGTGATACGTTGTAGGTGATTTTTTTATATTTAAAATAGATAAGGACACATAAAACATAGAAACATAGACTTTAATGGCAGATAAGGACCACTAGGCCCATCTAGTCTGCCCATTTCCCTACCTACAGGATAGGCCACAGATCCTAGTTAACCAACAGCCTATTTCTTCCTACCCCCCACAAGAATTTCCTTATGTCTGTCCCATGCATTCTTGAATTCTCCCACAGTTTTAGACCCCACAACCTTCTCAGGAAGGCTGTTCCATGCATCCACTACCCTCTATGTGAAATAATACTTCCTCACATTGCCCCTGAACCGCCCTCCTTCTATCTTTAAATTGTGTAGAAACATAGAAAAATAGACTTTGACGGCAGATAAGGACCGCTAGGCCCATCTAAAACAGCCGGAACATTTGTCCTAGTGCTTTTATTGACTGGCACAATGACACCAATTGCGTACTTACATTGATTTGTGCATACAGGAAAATCTACAGGAATTTCATCCCAGTTTTACAGGGAAAATACAGGGAAAATTAGGGTGCACTATAGGAAAATGCTTTGCCTGATCTGGGAGCACTGAGGGGTGGAGCAACAATGGGGAAACATCAAAACTGCCATCACAGAGGAAACAAGCCTTTGTGTGAAGCAAATAAACAAATCAAAATGAAAGAAAAAGCCACTATGGTTCTCAAAAAAAGTGGCGGGGAAGGTCAGGGAGAAAAAGATAGCATTCAGGAAGTATAAGGAATCACAGAAGGAGCAGAACAGAGAACTGTACCAGTTAAGGCAGAAGGAAGCAGTGAGGGAAGTCAGAATAGCAAAGGCCCAAACTGAGGAAAAGATAGCCAACTCGGTTAAGTAGGAGATAAAACCTTTTATAGGTACATCAGGTAGAGTAGAAAGACAAAGGGAGGAATAGTGAGGCTGAATAGAATGGACAGTGGGTGGGCAGAGAGGGACAGTGAAAAAACAGGGATACTGAACGAATATTTCTGCTCAGTATTCACAAAAGAGGAGGAGGGGGGGAGGTGCCTAATCCAATTAACAGAAGCACTCTGGATAGGGGGGTCGATCCCAGTCCTTTCAGAGAAGAAAGGGTTCTGAAAGAACTCCTAAAACTGAAGGTGGACAAAGTAATGGGGCCTGGCAGAATTCACCCCAGGATTTTAAAAGAATTAAGGGGAGAACTAGTGAAACCACTGGCTCCTCTTTTTAACAAATCATGGGAGGATGGTGTGGTACCTGAGGAGTGGAGGAAGGCAGATGTGATTTCCCCTTCACAAAAGTGGGACCAGGACAGAGGCAGGAAATCACACTTGTCAGTTTGACCTCTGTGGTAGGGAAAGTGATGGCATCACTTCTGAAGGAAAGAATTGTTGAGTACCTAGAGGCAAGTGGGGCACAGGACCCAAGGCTGCATGGGTTCACAGTGGGAAGGTCATGTCAGACGAATCTAATTGATTTCTTTGACTGGGTGACAAAAGTAGTAGACCAGGGAGGGGCTGTGGACATGGCCTACCTAGACTTTAGCAAGGCATTTGACACAGTCCCACACAAAAGATTAATAGTCAAATTAACCAGCCTGGGAGTGGGTCCCACAGTAGTAGCCTGGGTAAAACATTGGCTGGACAACAGGACACAGAAGGTAATTGTAAATGGAGTCCACTCTGAAGAAAGAGGGGTTACTAGTGGAGTACCACAGGGTTCAGTACTGGGGCCGGTCCTCTTCAATGTCTTTATAAGTGACATTGCAGAGGGACTGTAAAGAAAAGTATGCCTCTTTGCAGATGACACAAAAATCTGCAACAGGGTTGATACACAAGGAGGTGTGGAAAGGATGAGAAGGAACTTGGCAAGGTTAGAGGAATAGTCAGAAGTATGGCAGCTTGGATTCAGTGCAAAATAATACACCTGGGAAACAAAAAACCCAGGGGAAGATTACACAATGGGGGAGCGGGAGGTAGTAACAACAACAAAAGGGACCTGGAGGGTAATCATATCAGATGATCTTAAGGTTAGCAAGCAATGTGAGAAGGCAGTAGGGAAGGCTGGGAGGATACTGGGATGTATAGGGAGAGGCATCTCCAACTTTCAACTGGGCCCTAAAAATAAAACTACCTTAAATAAAAAATAAAACAAATTAAGTAAATGTTGTTTCCCTGATCATCACACTCTCCTCACACACATAAACAGATTAGAAACATTAAGTATTGCTTATAGTTTTCATTACAACTGTTTCTTTACTAACAGTAAAAAATCCGCCTTCTGTCTTTACCTGCTCATCAGGGAAATCTCTTCTTCTTGCCTTGACAGTGAGATAATTGAGTCACTGGCTCTAAAACAGGCCTTTGTTATCTGTATGTACAGTATGTTGGGAGAGTACCATTCTACCAGCGGAACTGAGCAGAATTTTGAATCCCTGTATTCCATGGTAAACATTCCATGATTCCATGATAAACATTCTGGGTGGGATATTCAAACTGCACCAGGATGTAGCGCAAGCCTGGGCGCAACGCAACTTGGCTGCGCAGTGGCGTTGACAGGGTGATATTCAACGGAGCTGCGCCATGGCACAGCATTGTTGAATATCGCACCCTGGCCACCCGCAGTGCAAGTAGCCAGAGTGGAGCAGGGGGATGCGTAGCACAAGTTCCATTGCGCTTAGGCGCAACAACCACGATATTCAGTGCACATGCAGATGGGGGCCATAATGTATGTAAGGTAGCAAATGGGCCATTTGCGTATCAATATGGCCCCATTTGCATGCAGCACCATCCCTGCAACTTGTGCCTGGTGCCCTGCCAGGCTGCAGCCATCAGGACCGATGCCCCTACACAAGCGGAAAAACGCCCCACTGCTTGATCGTGGTGGCGCTCCCCCATGCCCGATCGCAGGCATTTGTTATAATTAATAGTCCTATATCCCTGGTGGTCCAGTGGACCGCTCACTGCCCGATCGCGGGCATATGTATAACAATAATCATCCTATATCCCTGGTGGTCCAGTGGACTGCTTGCAGCCTGATCGTGGGCATAAGTACATGTCAGACAGTTAACTCTATCCCTCATGGTCCAGTGGACCGCTCCCAGCCTGATCCCGGGCATTTGTGAAAGATAATCATCCTAGATCTCTGGTGGTCCAGTGGACCGCATGCAGTCTGATCGCGGGCATAAGTTCATGTCAGACAGTTAACTGTATCCCTGGTGGACCAGTGGACTGCTTGCAGTCTGATCACAGGTATATGTCCCCATCCCACCCGCTGTGGACCAATGGGCGTACAGCCCTACCGTACGCAGTCAGTCAGCGGGCGGTGGAGCAGCTGGCAGGTAGGGAGCTGCCGCCTGCCACTGACTGGGGGCAGCAAGGTGCTGGGGCTCAGTGGACGGGTTGGGAGGGAGGTACTGCTGGACCACCAGGGATGGCTTGGTGTGTTCTATTGTAAAACGTACGCCTGCAATAGGGCTGGACGTGGTCCACTGGACCACCAGGGAGTTTGGACCTCTTTTTGTTATTAGAAATGCCGCAATCAGGCTGCAAGCAGTCCACTGGACCAGCAGGGATACAGTTAACTGTCTGACATGTACTTATGCCTGCAGTCAGGCTGCATGCGGTCCACTGGGCCACCAGGGATATAGGATGATTATCTTTCACAAATGCCTGCGATCGGTCCACTGGACCACCAGGGATATGGGACTATTAAGTATAACAAATGCCTGTGATCGGGTATGGGGGGGCACCACCACGAAGGTGCCGCCGGAGCTCAGATGGCCACCCACAGGTGGCAGCTGCCGTGTTGCACCCTGCAATACGGCAGCTCACCTGTGGGTAGCCAGCTGTTGCTCCTTTATTTTGGCTCACCTGTGTGCAGGCGCGGGTAGAAATTTAACGCATGCATGGGCTCAGCACATCCCGGACTGAATATCGGGATGTCACGGGTATGCATGGGCAGCCCCCACTGCGCTGCACATTACTGATGTACTCCGTGTATCATGATTTGTGCCAGGCTCAATCCTTGAATATCGTACAGACGATCAGTGGGCGACATGCTAACTGTGTTGCACCATGCAACTCCCTTGCGAATATCCCCGTGTCTTGAATGAGGGAAAAAATAGAAAAAACAGGATGAAGAAAGTAGGCAATACAGTAATACTTTACAACAAAAAGAAAAGGTGAGAAAACAGTTACAGAGGCAGACCCAAACTGCTCAAATAATATATTGCTGTCCCTCCATCTCACTGGTTTAGCATTTTTCAGTGAGTTGCTGTTCAATCAAATTTGCCACTCCTTTGCCCAAGTCTGGGGACTATTTTTCACCATATTTAAATAAAATAACTTACTATTATTAAATGTTTAATAATGCGTCTAGAGTTTTGTTTGATTGTTATAGAAATAGTTGGTACCTATTTTATAAGAGCGATAAGACACTTCAGGGTGTGGGTTGTTGATTGATAAGAGCACTACCCAGCTGCTGTAGTCACTCGGCACAAGCGCCTCGTGCCTAACAATGCACCTGGGGGCGTGTTCTTATGAGTCAACAACCCACACCCTGTCGTGTCTTATTGCTTTCATATTCATGTTCAAAAAGCTGAAATACCATGACTGCCTGAGACTTCAGTGACACGTTAACATCCCTGCATAACTTTCCTGCACTTACAGTATTGTTTGTGAATGTGAATGCTTTTGAGGTTTTATGACAGGTTTTAATTAGGATTAGGACAGGATACTACTCGCATTTGAATAGGATGTTTTACATTTAGTAATAGCAAGTAAGTTTGTTTTAAATTTCTCAAGCTTTTAGCAGCAGGCACAGCACACTGACTGAACAGTGTGCTGCGGCTTGATCATACTAGTTTGTATATCTGAAGCTGAAGGTAAGTCACCCTGTGTAAAGTACAAGTAGAACTGCAGTTTCTACAGGTTTAAACTTTCTTAATCTATGTCTATCAAAACTATTCTTGTTATACACAACACAACTCAGAGTTGTAGTAACAGATTTGCAATCGGTCTTTTTGCTGTTGCTGTCTCAGTTCTTCTCTTATTACCCATCTTACTTTGATAGGCTACGTGATGTAGTTGTAGAATTAATTCAAGGAAACTACTAATCGCACTTTAATACTAAGTGCATCTCTTCTTCACACTAGTGTACAATTGATGTGCTTCATCTTAAACATAACACACGTATTTAGAGTTAGTCCTCCTCTCCTCTTACATTCTAAAATTTTAACTCGATCCTCCTGATCCATGCACTGTGTGACATCTTACTCACCGTGTGATTGAAGTCTGTTTCATAGTTATATCTTCAGTTAGACCAGTCTAATAGGTAGCAACCTTACTCCACACTGATCCTCATTGATCTGGTCTACCAGCCTCTCTGAATAAGGTACAAAAAATGGCAGCATCTGGCGTTGAAGAAAAAGATACATTGCAAAGAAAAGATAATGAAGTAGTCTTGTATTTGGAAGAAGTGATGGAAGCAGACAAATCAACAGAAATAACACCTCCTGATGACTGCCTCCACAGTCAACCTCTTCCTCATTCAGATTCCATGTGTAGTACTCCTCCAAATTTAAAAAGAAAACATCACAGCCAGCAACAGCAAGCTAAAGATACATTGCCATGCACAATTTCTAAAGAGGGTTCAGTTGCTGTATGCAGTGGCACATCACATTATCAAAATGGTAGCCAGAATGACATAACCACTTTACTATACCCACCAACTAAGAAGGTAAAATCATCTGTGTGTGTGTATTTTGGGTATGCCAAAAAAGATGGAATAGTCCAGGAAGACGGGAAACCAATTTGTAGAACTTGCAGAGTCCACATTTCTGCAAAGGGTGGTAATACTAACATATTAACATACTAAAATGCCAGCAGTATAGGCCTGACAGTCTCTCAAGTCTGCTTGATTTTCAGCACCTGCACTGAGGGCCGATTTTAGTGTCCCCCCCTTCCCCTTGGGTTATACTGTCCCCAGTCCCAGGTGTTCCACCTGTGTTGGGCCTGGTCAGATGTACCCACCCCCTGTACCTGTCCCATCCCCTCTTAAACCTGTCCACAGTCTCCACCTCCACCAGCTCCCCGGGCAGTGCAATCCATGGCTCCACCACCCTTTCAGTGAAATAACATCTCTTCCTCTCCCCTCTGAGCCTGCCCCCTTCCAGCTTACACCCTTGACCTCTTGTTGCCCCACCCTCCTTCCTTTGGAGCACCCTGACTGGGCCTCCTTTATTGATCCCTTTCATGTACTTAAAGACCTCTATCATGTCCCCCGTTCCTTCTCTCCTCCAGGGTGTACATGTCGAGTTACTTGAGCCTCTCCTCATAGGTCCTCTCCCCGTGCCCCAGATCATTTGGTTGCCCTCCTTTGGACCCTCTCAAGCAGTGTAATGTCCCTCTTTAAATGTGGTCTCCAAAATTGTACACAATACTCGAAGTGTGGCCTAACCAAGCAGTTGTACAGTGGAAGGATCACTTCTGCCTTTCTGGAGGTAATCCCCCTGGCGATGCATCCCAGCATCCTATTTGCCCTTTGCCACTGCCCTCTTACAGGTCCCTAAGTTGTTCATTTTGACATTTACAGCTACCCCCAGGTCCCTCTCACCCTCTGTGACTTGAATCATGTCTCCTCCTAGGGTATACCCCTGACTTGGATTTCTGACTCCCAGGTGCAGAACCTTGCACTTCCTCACATTGAATTTTAGTTTCCATTTTCCTGACCACATTTCTAGAGCCTCCAGGTCCTCCTGCAAGGCCACCCTCCCCTCCTCCCCATCCACCACTGCACCCAGCTTTCAGTCATCTGCAAAGAGACTCATCTCACTGCTGATCCCCCTCCTGATGTCTGAGATATAGGCATTGAACAGGAGTGGCCGCAGCACTGACCCCAGGGGAACCCCACTAGTAACCCACCTTGGAGATGAGGCTATCCCTCCAACCACCACCTTCTGAGTACGCTCAGAGAGCCAATTTCCTATCCATCTTAGCAACTGTCTCCCTACCCCCATTTCCTTCAGCTTAGCCAGCAGGCCACTCTGGGGTACTGAATCAAACCCATTGCTAAAATCCAGAAAGAGGACTTCCACTGGCCTACCCTGGTCCAGGGCCCTCGTCATCCAGTCATACAGCGCAACAAGATTTGTCTGGCACAATCTTCCCGTGACAAAGTCATGCTGCCTATCGTCCAAGTACCCAGTTTGCTCCAGTAACCCCCCTAGCCTTTCCTTGACAATACCCTCCATCACCTTGCTGACCACCGATGTCAGGCTAACAGGCCTATAATTTCCCACCTCCTCTTTTGACCCTTCCTTGTGGATTGGCACGACATGGGCCACCCTCCAGTCTTGGGGCACCCACCCAGTCCTCAGAGAGATGTTGAAAAGCTCTGCTAGAGGGACTTACAGGACATCCACCAGTTCTCTCAGCATCCTGGGATGTATCTCATCTTGCCCAGAGCTTTCTCCATCCAAAGGGACCTGAGGGCTTCCCTCACTCTCGCTACTGGGATTTCAGCTTCCATGTCTTCCCCCTTTTCACCATGCACTACTGGGCCCCTACCTGTCTGTGGTGGCTACTCCCTTTCCCCAGACCCATCAGGGCTCCTGGCCTCTACCGGTCCCACCCCTTGCTCCGGTTTGCCCTGGCTCCCCTTGCAAAACATAGCCCCTCCTTCCCCCCTGGTAAAAACTGAGGCAAAGTACTCATTTATGACTTCTGCCTGTTCCCCCACCTTCTGTGCCTACCCATCCCCTATCCTTATTTTGCTGATCTGCCCCCTTACTTTCTTTTTACCCCTATGTATCTAAAGAACCCCTTGTCCCCCCTCCAGATCCCACTGGCCAAGGACTGCTCCTTATTTGCCTTAGCCGCTCTCACCATCCTGGTGACTCTCTTGGCTGTCAGCTCATATTTGTCTTGATCCCTTTCGCTCCTTGACCACTTGAAGTGCCCATAGGCCACCTTCTTTTCCCTTACCACCTCCTGTACCTCTCGGGTCCACCAGCAGGGTTTTCTGGCCTTACCGGACTTACGCCTTTCCCTTGAGAAGGATCTGGTAACCTCCTATATTACCCTTCTAATGATCCCACACCTGCTGTCAGCATCCATATCCAGCCTTATCCTGTCCAGATGATCGTTAAGGATCCTTCCCAGCTCCCTGAAGTCTGCACCTCTAAAGTTGGTTAGTATCATCCTTGTTCAGCTTTCCACCCCCCAAGTCTAGGAAGAACCAGACTGTGGTGTGATCACTCCCAGCCAAGGGGTCCCTCACCTCTAGGCCCCTAAGCTGATCACTGTCCGCAGGACCACATCCAGTGTCCAGGCTTCCCTAGTTGGCTCACCCACCCGTTGTCTTAGAAACGCATCCTGGAAGACATCCAGCACCTCTGCTCTCTGGCCACTGATGATGTCATAGTCCCCCAGTCTGTTCCTGGCATGTTGAGGTCCCCCGTTACTATTACCCTTCCCTTTCCTAATCCACAGTGTCCCTCAAGATTTGCCACCAAACTTTCTTCTAGGACCTCCGCCAGTGCTGATGTTCTGTATACCACTCCGACCTTTACTCTCTTACCTCCCTGCATCAGCAAGGTGACCCAAACAGCCTCCACATTCCCCTCTGCCTCCTCTACCCCTCCAATACCCACGCCATTTCTGACTAACAGTGTTACACCACCACCCCTTCCCTCCCCCCTATCTTTTCTGAACATAGTGTAGCCCTCCAGATTTAGGTCCCACTCATGCCCTTGAGTGGCCCAGGTCTCAGTGACTGTTGCCACATCTACCTCCTCCTCAACTAGCATCACCTGGAGCTCAGGCATTTTATTTCCTAAGCTCGTGGCATTTATCAGGACCATTCTCTACCCCTTTTTCCTCCTCTCCTTCCTCCCCCCTTGAGCTCCCATTTCTCAGCTCCTGCACCCTACCTGGTGACCCATTTCCATATCTCCCTAGCCCCCTAGAGGAGTGGAGACCATGTTCCTTATTTATCGTATCTGCTGGCACTTCCCCCTTTTTGATCCCTCCCCCTTCACAAGTTTAAACCCCACCTTTTGCTGATGAACCCAGCTAGTTTGAGCTTTAGGATTTCCTTCCCCTCCAAATTAAGGTGGAGCCTGGCCCTAGCATATAGCCCCTTATCCTCCCAGGTCTCCCCCCAGTCCCCCACCAGGCCATACTCCATTTCCCCACACCACTTCCTAAGCCACTGATTTATCTCCCTAATCTTCATCTTGTTTTCCCCACTAGTCCTTGGCACCAGCAGGATTTCTGAAAAGGAGATCTTACAGCCTATGGAAAGGCATACCCTGGCCAACTCCCAGAACCATGCCTAAATTTCTGGTTCACTATTACCATTTATGTCATTTGTCCCCAAGTGCACTAGAATTTCCATGGTCCCCCTGCATTCCCTTGCCAGTGAATACAACTCATGCTTGGCCTTGTGCACTGTCAGGCCTGGGTGGCATTTGATTCTGATCAGACAGGTTTTACCCCCCTCCTGCCCCTCCCACTCTATGCCTCTGGTCATGGAGTCCCCCAATAGCAGTACTCTAACTTCCCCCTTGCCTTCTGGTTCACCTCTCGGGTTCCCCCTCCTTCTATGCCCCTCCTCCTCCTCCTCATTCCTTCATTCAGATTCTCCACTCAACCAGCTCTTCGCACCTCCCACAATCTGGGTGTTGAAGGTAGCCCCTTCACTATTGTCCCTGGTCACCTCCTCTACCTGTGTCCTGGCCTTCTTTATCCCCCTCACCTGAGTATCTTTCTCTGTATCTCTTTCCCCACTCCTAACTAATCCATCCATCCTATCCTTTTGCCTACTTGGCTTTCTGCTCGCTATCATCCCATTTACATCCTGCGTCCTCCTGCCTGTTGTGCTCTCCTGTTCCATACCATCAACCTCCTCCTTGTTCCCCTGATCCCCCCTTTTCTTCTCTCCTCCTACCCCTTTGCCCCATCCTGTCCAGGACCCCCTCTATTGTGCCCTTGACACTTGCCCTCTACACCTGTTCTATCCATCCCTGCCCCAGCTACACCAGCAGCAGCATCATCCTCCTCCTCCTCTTCCTCCCTCACACACCCCTCTTCTACCAATGGGTGTAGAGGGTTAAAATGATTTGTGAGCATTATCCCATCCCCCAGTGCTCCCTCGTCCCTACTGCCTCTCTCGGTTTCCTTTGGACACTCCCAGACGCTTGCCTACTGCTGTGGAAATTTCCACCTTTTGGGCCCCATCTGCCAGGGTCCCCAAGAGCCCCCTGTGTACCCCTTTCCTCCTCTCCTAGTGTGAGCACCTCTCTTTGTTCCTCCCCCAGCTTGGGAGGCCCCAGCTTCTAGTGCTTTGATATAGGTGACTGCTTTCTTCCTACCTCTCCAATACCCCCCCAGCCTCCCCAGCTGCCTTCATATCCCCTCTACCTCCTCCTTAAGCTGTGTCAGCTGGTAGCACACTGGGCATGCTCCAAACTTCCAAGCCCAGTCCAGTATCATGGCTGCACCACACCCTGTGCACCCAACCACCCCTCCCAAAGATACCTGCTCTAGTGCTATGCGGTCCCTTCCCCATCATCACAGCAGTCTTTTCTAGGCCAAATTACCAACTCAGTGGCTCTAAAATTACTTGAGCTACCAGTACCTATACCTAGGCGATTCCCCCCATACAGCATGCAGACTTTTAAACCTGCAACGCTTGGGTGGCTGAACTTTTCCCCACCTGACTATTTGCCTTAAGAGTTAGCTTACAGGGGAAGATTACAACTCCCTAGGCTCCTCTCTCCCAGCCTTCAAACCCAATACCCCGTGGCTAGAACTACATGAGCTGCACCTGAAACCTTTTTCTCCAATTGCAGAGCAGGTTTTCTACTATAAATGAGCTGTGCTCTGGGGAGAGGGGGGGGGTGGGATATGGGCTCACACCCGACTCTCACGAGAGTGTATCAGCCCTGTGTCTGCCCCTCTCTGCCCCTCCAAGCACTGCAACCTCCTCCGGAGGAAGGTACCACACAAAACAACACTTATTAAACAATAAGCAGTCCTGCCCTAAAAGTCCATAGACTAAGAATTTAAAGCTTATCCAGCTACTAAAATCCTTACCCCAGCCACTCAGCAAAAGCAGGTTCCCACAACCTCTACCAGCCCCAACCAATCCATCCCACATCCAATATGTTTACTCACCTTGGAGATCAGCATCCTGCTTTACATTCTGAGGCCAGTTTGTACAATAGGATAGTAAGGAAAGATACAACAGTGTACTGTGATGAATTGAAATTTATATGTAATGCTCTATTATTTACTTTACAGTCATGCTAAGGTTTTCTTTAAAGTGCTTTGGTCACATGATCACATATTTTCTTTTTTTTTTTGTAGGTCCTCCATCTTCCTTCAGCCTAGTCACGGCCAACCGGAGCTCCACCACCTGCCCATTTGCTGCCTCCGGTAACCCTGGCTCCCCAGAGGGGGGCTGCGGCACTGGAACCCCCTAGCTCCAGTGCCGCAGAACCAGTAACTAGTTGGGAGTGTGGTGGCAGGGGTGAATTGAAGCCCCCAGGGAGGCTTCACCTAGACGGAGGACCTCCCCCTCCTTCTTTTTCCTCCTTAGTTTCTCCCTCCTGGAGGTGGGGACGTGCAATGATGCCAGCATCCACCCCGCCTCCTCCCCCGATGTACGTGCAGCAGCGCAGGCCCCCAGCCTCCACCAGGGGTCCCCAATGCTCCGGGTGCTACCCGACCCTCCCCCCAGAGAAGGAGAGCAGTCCATAGGACGCTCGATCCCTCTCCCCCTAGCCAGCCCTCCGAAGACTTGGGTCCATTCCCGAACCCGGGTCGCCGGCATCGCAAGCAGAAATCCCACCGCTGCGCAGACGAGCCAGCACGATCACATATTTTTCTATTAAGAATCAACTTCTTACCTATTCCGTTGATCACCAAACAATGTTGCTAAAGTCATCCTGTCCATAACATTTGTAACTGTCATTGCAGTGCCAGTATTTATTTGTCTTAGAACCAATTTCATTTTGCACCATGAAAGCAACAGCCAGCAGTGAGCACATTCATTTACTTTCTCATGCAATTGAATACGCCCTAAGCTATGACGTCCTGAAAGTGAGAGCGTGGGGGCATATTCTCATTGAGGTGCAGGTGGCTCGATCGGTGATGTTTTCTGTTACAATTACACCACCATATGGATAGCCTGTCTGATGTTTATAAAGGACACCGCATGGCTCTACTAACTAGGCTCTTTTTAGTGGAGTGAAGTGTGACCCACTAAATTTATGTCAAACTGGAACCACATTCACTTCAATTGGAATAGCCCCATGTTCTCTCTTATTGCAGGATGTCATAGAGTGGAGACATATTAAATTGCATGACAAAGTAAAGAAATGTACTCACTGCTGATGCTGGATGGTGTTTCTTTTTTATCAAATATGCAATCTTCAATTTCTACATACAGCTTCTGTATTACACATTACAAATGGGTCAGACTTGGGATGCTTTCCGAAAGAACGCAACCTTTGTGTATCAGTTTGTTAAGTTGATTCCTATAGAAAGAATGCGACAAAATCACTTTGAACAAAATTTCCTGCTATGGTATCACACAGTGTCTAATATGCAGTGTGTGTTTGGGGTGGCGTATCTCAGAGTGAGACATCATGTTTCTAATGGTCAATACTGCAGTCACTGAATAATTAGCCATTGGAATATCTGATATGATATTTTTACTCAAAAACAGCAGCCCAGCACATTCAAGTACTTTCTTCTCATGCAAGTATTGAATACGCCCCCGCACCATGACGTCATGCAAGGGAGAGTGCGGGGACGTATTTTCACTGAAGTAGATGAGGCTTGCTCAATGTTCCATTGAACAACATGTGATGGATAGTCTGAAACTGAAATTCATGAAGGGCACCACTTGACTAAGTAGGCCCTTGTTATTCTAGCGATCCCTTTCATTAATTTTAGACTGGCCATTTTATGTACATAGCATGCTAAATCTAGTCACATTCACTTCAATGGGAATAGCCCCTGCGCTCTCCCTTGCAGGACATTATAGTGCAGGGATTAATCATGCATGATGAGTAATTTCAAGAATGTGCACAGCTTCACGTACTGCTGGCAGGTGTTCTTAGTGCATTTAATGTTGTTTTTTGTATCGAGAAAAAGAAAAATAAGACGTATGACATGATGACACATCGCATACTAGAGGGTGACTGTGGAGGTCATGATGGAGGGAATGGTGATGCAGTAAGCCAGATGATGCCCACTCTTATATGACTTTACAGGCTCAGCAGCTGCAGTAGCGGTGGACGTGGCACACAAGTCCATACAAGACTTGGCACCACTACAGTGCATACATATTTTCAGTCTGGTTTGCATTCTTCAGGAAGCTCTTCTTCTGTGTGACTGGGTAGCCTGCCTCAGTCTGCCTCTCCTCCAGGGTCCAGTTTCAGTGTGTACTTGTAGGACCTTTGTTTGGTATGTTCTGTTCACTACTTAGTGGCAAACAATTTACAAATATACTCCCTCAAACACACAGTCAGCAGCAAACCACCATGCTAGCAGCATTAACTGAAAAACTATTATATCAGTGAAGAAAGTGAACAGTATAATGTCAGTCAAACAAATATACATCTCATTAGGCTCCTTCAGCACTCCTCAGACCAGGCATAATGTGAATAAGCTGAGCAATGGCACACAACGCTCAGCCTAACATGTACAAAACACATGACTAGTGTAGCACTCCTCCAGTACAGAAGTGTGCAGCACAGAAGGTGAATGGATTTTTTCCAGTAGCAGTTTGTAGAATTCTGGAACTGGCAAGCAGGCAGCACCAAAATGGATATGACCTGGACCAACACAGATCCACGTTTCAAGGCTTCCAACAGCTAGGTATGACTGTTACCTTGCACAAGCGCTGCCAGCAGCATTTGTGCTAGCTTGTACGAGGTTAGTCAGGAGGAGGCTCTGACAAACCTTGTACGAGCTAAGTGCAGATGCTGCTGGTGCCAGGGAGCGGTCATACCTAGCTGTTGGAAGCCTCTGTGGATCTGTGTTAGTCGGGGTCGTATCCGTTTTGGTGCTGCTAGCCATTTCCAGAATTATACAAACTGTTACTGGAAAAATCCTTTCACCTTCTGTGCTCCACACTTCTGGACTGCAGTGCTACTCTCTGTTCAGGTGTTACTTTCAAATTGGATGAATGCCATGTAAGTTAGGCCATGGCTGGCCTTTGTCCAAATAGATGTTTCATCTTCTAATGGCACTGTGGCTGCCCTGCGTGCCCACAACACCTTCTATTTGTCATGGTTCTACATGGACTATGGTCCACCCAGTTTAATTTGGCATGGAATTTCATGATGACTAGTGGCCAGAGCCACCTGTCTTAAGTTTATGTCTGGCCTTCATCCAATACTGTGTTTCAGCTCCAGTCCCAACATGGTCTCTGGCTCTCTGCCTGACCCGCCCACCTGGGCATACATCCACACCTCCACACCACCCTCAACTTGTACTGGTCCTCCACGGACTACGGTTCGGTACCCTAGGCAAATCGGGCATTTCATGATGGCCACTTGTCTTAAGTTTATGGCTGGTCTTCATCCAATACTATGTTTCAGCTCCAGTCCCACTCCCAATATGGTCTCTGGCTTTCTGCCTGACCCGGGCCCACATCCACACACCTCCACACCACTCTTAGCTTGTACTGGTTCTTCAAGGACTATGATTCGGTCCCCCAGGCTAATCTGCCATTTCATGATAGCCAGCTGTCTTAAGTTTATGGCTAGCCTTCATCCAGTACTGTTTTTTAGCTCCAGTCCCACTCCCAACACGGTCTCCGCCTGACCCACCCACCCGGGCCCACACCCACACCACCCTCAACTTGTACTGGTTCTCCTTGGACTATGGTTCGGTCCCCCAGGCTAATCTGCCATTTCATGATGGCCACCTGTCTTAAGTTTATGGCTGGCCTTCATCCAATACTGCATTTAACTTTCAGCTCCTAACGGCATTCTTGCTGCATGGCAGGTCTCTCATTCCCATGCTGCTATGTCATATTTCTAATAGTGCAGGAGTCCACAAATGGCAGCCTTTGGCGTGTTACTCCTCCTGGCCTGGGTACATGTAAAAATGACTGGGTGGGCAGTGCTACTTGGTTTGCATTTGCTCACTAGACCCTCCCACATGTTAAAGAGCAGGTGTTTAGTTATTTAATCTCTCTCCCTGTAACAGGCTGGATAGCTTACCCCTCAGTTTAAAGGTCCTTCAGGGAGCCATGATTTTTACATCTGTAAATTTTCCAACAAAACGCTCATAACTTCCAAAATCTGGACCCGCAGCCAAAATGCCAATACTTCCTAAATTGGAGGCACGCCCCCTCACTGGCATGTTTTATGATGTCAGTCCTAGAAAGACCTTCTTAGTTGAGCGGTGGCCTTCTTTTCTCAAACCTGGCATGTAAAAGTAGTTAAAAACAACATGTAAATACTGGCCCCATTAGAGCCTCTGGAGCGTGCCCCCACGGTATTCTAGGACTGACATCATAAAACATGCCGGAGGGGGCATGCCTCCAACTTAGGAAGGATCAGCGTTTTGGTTGTGGGTCCAGATTTTGGATGTTACAAGTGTTTTGTTGGAAAATTTACTGATGTAAAAATCATGGCTCCCTGAAGGACCTTTAAACTGAGGGGTAAGCTATCCAGCCTGTTACAGGGAGAGAGATTAAATAACTAAACACCTGCTCTTTAACTCAAACAGTACAAGTGTGTGGTGTGGTGTACTATCTGACTCAACATAAGTCACTCACTCACCATGTAGGGACTGAGGCACAAAAAAAGCACACGATGAAACATGAAAGTACACAAGAATGATTCCTTAATTAAAAAAAAAAGTATGAAGAATAAAATGGGATGCATGTTCATTTTTTGCAATGTGGGTATTGTAATTTATTAATTTAGATTCATGTTGTTATAGGCAAATGTGAAATATAATTGTAATTACTTAATTTCAGAGTCGGACTCAGAGTCACTGTCAGAAGGGCAGTAAAGGCAGGGCATCATCCTTACTGGTACTGAGCTCGTCAGATCAAGAAGGAAAAAAATGTAGTGTTCAACCATCAATTTTGATGGCATTAGAAAGGGGAAGGAAATTTGAACCAGCTTCACAGCAGGCACATGACTTAAACTCAGCTGTAGCATCTTTTATTGCAAAGGACATGCAACCATTCCAAACTGTAGATAGGCCTGGCTTCCATAATCTAGTAGTGAAACTAAATCCCAGATATTCAATGTCTGGTAGGTCATATTTCTCTGCTAAAGAAATCCGCAGAATGTACAATTTGGTGAGAAAACAGGTGGAGGCTTCATTGGCTGGTGCACGGTGGTTTGCTGCTACAATTTATTTGTGGACAAGCAGTGGAGAAAGTGATGAGCCTTACATGAGTCTAACAGTACATTATGTAACAAACCAATGGGAGCTAAAGAGAAACTGCCTAGAGACTATTTCTTCCAGATGACCATACAGCAGGGAATATTGAGGAATCCTTTCTGGAGCTTCTTGAGGAATGGGCACTAAGGATTGAAAATATGTCTACGATTACTACAGACAATGGAAGCAATGTTAAAAAGGCATTCAGAGATGTGATGAAAGTCAACTGCTTGCATTGCTTTGGCCACAATCTCAATTTGGCAATTGGAAAAGCATTAAAGATCAATAAAGTTGAGAGTGCACTTAGAGCGTGTCGGCATCTGGTGCAAGGGTTCACTCGCAGCTGGAAGAAAAAGAGAGAGTTAAAGAAAAAACAAGCAGAACTAAATGTGCCACAACATTCTCTTGTTCATGATGCAGTTACAAGATGGGGTTCCACATACGCCATGGTGACCAGGTTTGCTAGAGCAGCAACAGGCTGTGTGTGCAGTGTTGGTTTCAGACTGAAATACATGGCGTTTGATGCCCAGAGGACTCGGATGTAGGTGTGCTTGAGGACATCAATCAAATATTGGGCCCTTTGAATACGTTCACTGACTCTTTAGCAGCACAGCAATATGTAACAGAGTCAGCACTGAAACCGTTTCTGCATTACCTAAAATCAGAAGTCCTAAGCCCAAAGGCAACCGATTGACCACTGGGAAAGCAAATGAGAAAAGCTATATATAATGATCTATTCACAAGGTATGAAAAATTTGATCAAATTGAACACGCACTTGAAATTGCATGTTTTACTGATCCATGATTCAAAGCTAATTTTACAGAGGATGCCAATTCGGTTATATCCATGGTAGTACAAGAAGCCGTCAGCCTTGGTATTGCACCACAACCAACACAAACACACAGTCTGCTGCTGCCTGAGTGTACCAAATACTGCTGCTGCTGCTACGTTGCCTATAACGTCTGCTTCCATGGTTGATGACGATGATGACCATATGTCAAATAGCAATGAACGTGTGACTGAAGACTTTTTGTCCCCCTTCTCTGGTGGTATCACAAACAACGTGCATCTTTCATCAGCACAGTACAGATTGTCAGAAAGTTCTTCATGCCCTGGGATTGCTGGGTTATTAAAACGCATCACTGAAATACAAAGAATTCAGGTTGAAGGACCAAGAGAAGAAGAAATTCCATTAGAGAGTAAAGTAAAAAGTGAGATAACTCATTACATGGCCCTGCCATATCTGAATACAGATTTGGATCCTCTTCTGTGGTGGAAAGGCCATGAAGCAGAACTACCATTTTTTAGCAAATGTTGCTCGCAAAATGTTACGCATTCCAGCAACAAGTGTGCCATCAGAAAGGGTATTTAGCGCTAGTGGTCTGGTCCTAACACCAATGAGGGCTAGTCTAACACCAGAGCATGTAAACATGCTTGTGTTTCTGAATAAAAATTTACAGTGATTTTTTAAGATGCCAAGGCACTTCATGCACCACCTTCAAAGAGAATACCACCAGTGGAGGGGGACAAAGGGTGTAGATGGAGTTATCTTCACTGACTTCTAGATTACATGATACAAGATGACTATCAAGAAGAATAACGTGAGGAGGAGAAGGAGGGCTTCACTCATACTTATATTAACTGCACACAGATCATTGCAGTCTTAAGTTAATAAACACATCGCACAACACTTGATAGAAATAACACCTTTATTGCATTTTGAAATACTTCTGCATTGGCTACAAGTTGTATCACTAAAATCCATTTCACAATCAACATGAATGGTAGGTACTGATGCTAGGGTCTTCTCATCATTTTTACTACTAAGATGCTAACAGCAGTATACATTCGTTAACTACAGTCACAAAACACAAAGAAGACTACTTGTTCACAGCGAGCTGGTACATCAATCTCTTTGCTGGAAGGAAGATGAAACTATTTCTTAATGTCTCTGTTATGAACTGATTATAAAGGGAGTGTCAGCCGCTCAGATCAGATCAGTAGATGTGGCTCCAAGATAGTCTGACACTGATTATTCCTTTCATTCATGTTTTGTGTGTGTGTAGTCCTCTCTACCCCAGCCATGACTTCTTTGACCTCTATATTTAACTCGTTATTCTTCCTGTTGTCTTGAATCGATTCAAAACTCATCTGATAAGCTTAATTCAAATCCCTTCAGTCAGTGGCACCATATCAGTGTTAATTCTGGAAGGAATACAGCAATGAATTGATATTAGGCTCCAAAGTAAATGTTGTGTGGTGCTGTAAGGGAAGTAGGGACTATCCCTGATCCAGTTTAAAGGGGAACATTCATGTACAGTGGCACTGGCAGACATAGTTAGAAAGCCCGTGAAAAGCTTATTTAATTGAAGTATTGTGTGTATACTCAACCTGTGCTGGATGAAGTTCAGAGATATAGATGACGGAGTCTGTGCAATATAAATACTACATTGGGAGCCATTCTTAGAACTTGTGATGTCAGTGACGATCAAGTAGTGCTTAACTCAACATACTTGGGCACTACTTGATTGTCACTGACATCACAAGGTTCTAAGAATGGCTCCAATGTAGTATTTCTATTGCACAGACTCGGTCATCTATATCTCTGAACTTCATCCAGCACAGGTTGAGTATACACACAATACCTCAATTAAATAAGCTTTTCATGGGCTTTCTAACTGTCGGCCAGTGCCATGTGAATGTGTCCCTTTCACAGACAGTTCTGTGGCTGTTTATTTATGTTGAGTTGAGTAACTTTAGGTTGAGTAACTTAAAATGCCTGTACTTGTAAATTAATGTAGTCAACTCACATCAGTTCAGCCTTGCATTGTTTACATGATGTAATGTAATAACTCTTATTTTTATTGTTCAATGTTTTAATTCTTAATTGTCCTTCCTTTTGGAGCAGACATTGATTTTGCCATTCAGTTCTTAGAGCTCGTACATGTTGCATTTGAGTTAAACACCTTGCTTCAAGTCATGTGCCATGCCTACTGGCATACAAATTCTGTGTAAACCTCCAGCTTACTGTGACGTTTCTGGTTAAAACTTACTATCAGCTAAAGATTCTGGTAGTAGGGGGCATCAGGTGGACTAGGCACACAGACTAGTTAGTTACTTAGTAGCCAGTTTCACTTTAATGATACCATTACCAGTTCCGTAACAAAAAAGGTACAAAGTAAGATGACATAAATGTGAGTTTATCTGTGGTCATAGGTGTTCAACCTTTGTAGCTTTTAGAAGGGAAAAGATTATAATTAGCCACTGATACCCTAGCCATAACTTACTATTTCACTTACTTAGCCAGTCATCATAACCCACTAATCTCCCAGTTCCACACATGGACGTTTTGTGAAATCTGTTGGGGACTCCCGGGGGGGAGAGACTGGTTTATTCAGTTATATATTAGAGGATCAGCATCATTTTGGGGTATCTATCAGTCAGCAGGTCATACCATGTGAACTTCACCACTGATGAAATGATACACATGGAAAAGATCTTTATTCTTTAAACTGCATGCTGATGTTTTAGGCACACAGTCCATGTCATCGTCCACACATTTGATGGTTCAGAAAATCCCCAGAAACAATGGTTAGAAAGACAAAATTGGCTTTTCATGGCCACCTATCTTATGTTTATGATTGTCTATCATCCAAAATTGTATTTTTCGGCTCTCAATTGCATGTCAATTTGATTGTCCTCCCTGCCCACAGCCCACCCACACTCCATCATGTATTTGTCATGATTTCCCATAGACAACTTTCTGCCCTGCTCATTTGGCTTTCTATGATGGCCATCTGTCTTATGCTTATGGCTGGCCATCCCGTATGGTGTGATTTTCACCTATAAAATTCACTGTCTCTCCGCCCTGACCACCAATGCCTTATCATTTGATCTGTCATGATTCACTCTACAGACAAGTCTACCCTGTGATTTAGCATTTCATGATGGCCATTGGCCATCTGTCTCCAATATTGTGTTTTTCAGCTCTCTCAACTCCACTGTCAAGTCACGTGTCCTCTCTACCCACCCACACCCCATCATATAGTTGCCATGGTTATCCACAGAAAACCTTCTGTAAGGCTTTTTTAAGCAATAAGGCACTCCAAGATGTGTGTTATTGTGTAATGACATCAATTCTGGGGTGGGTTGAAGCACGAGGTGAAGCCGAGAGCTTCCACCACCCCAGGAGTGATGTTATTACACAGTAACACACACCCTGGAGTGCCTTGTTGCCATTATACAATGGCTCGATGTTATACAAAATAAAAATATTTAAAACAGGTTTTAGTAGATTTTTAGAGTAGCAATATATCTCTGGTTTTTAAGAGTAGCTCCAAACAATCATCCAACAAATCCGCACAGTGCTGTTGTTGTGTAATAACATCACCATCTCAGGCACACACTGACCAATCACAGCCCTGGAAATTTTCTTGCCATTGTATAATTAAGCAATAATGCATGACAGGGTGTGGTATATCATGGGATATCGTCACGCCTCGGGTGGTTGGGCATGAGGTCACAGGCCGAGTATGCATTATTGCTATTATGAAGCAGTTTAAATATTTTTTAAAGTAAAAAAATAAATATAAACATTTTAAAAATGTGTTTTGGGGGTGTTGGAGGAATACCTTTAAATAAAATAGTTCCTGGAGGGCTCTGGGCAGCAGGTGGCACTGTTGGCCATGGTAGAGGAAGTGGAGCTCTTGTGACTGGGTGACCCGCTCCTTACCATTGCAGTTTTCTTTTTTTAAAGTGTTGTCTGTTCACAGTGCACTTTATTTAATTATTTTTGTTCTGGGAATTGGATGCTGAGGACTGGTAAGCTGAGAGAGAAGTTGGAGAGGTGAGCCAATGATGAATGAACGAGAAAAAGGTAGAGTCTTGGTGTGATTCGTTTGAGAATGTTATTGTAAGAGCTACTATTAGAATGGTTGGGAATGTCTGGGACAAGACTGGCAGTTTTTTCTATGTGGCTGGGACGTAGCTTTCTTTTTGTGGGGGAGCCGCAGTTTGTGTGAGAATGATTACAATGTGTGGGTCTGTTGTTTGTCCTTTTCAGAGAAAAAAAAATTATTCATCCATTGCTGCCACTCGCATGCTGCTGGATATGTTGCTTTTGAAAGTATTGCTCTCAGCGGCTTCTGTTGTGCTGAATTCTGTTGTGTGTGCACCTGGTGAGAGTTCGTTTCTTTTTTTTTTAAATAGCGGCTGACTGGAAGTCTGACTCGCTGTGGACTGCTGGAGATGAAGAAGACTGTGTGGTCAGTGAGGAGGCTGGTGGCCGGAGGTTTTCTGAAGCCGTGATGATGTAGCCTGATATCATCATGGCTTCAAAAACCTCTCGGCCAATCAGCTTCCCATATTTATGACCCCCAGTTCATAATTGGCTTTTTATGATGGCCACCTGTCTTAAGTTTATGGCTGGTCTCCCTTCATCCCGTACTGTTTTGCACCTCCAAAATGCACTCGAGTCGTGTCCATTGTCCACCCTCCCTGACCCTGACCATGCCAACGACACATCATATGATATGTCATGGTTCTCTCTCCTCAGACAATAGTCTGCCTGGTGAATTTTGCTTTCTATGATGGCCACCTGTTTTATGTTTACAGTCATCCTTCATCCAATACTTGTTTTTCTGCCTCTCAAATGCACTGTCCAAGTCCACTGTGCACCCTTACCTCCCTCCACAGTCAACAGTCTATCATAAATTTGTCATGGTATCAGTGGTCTGTCTGTTCAAAATACAATACACAGTTTGATACTGGGAAAATACATTTTCAAATGATGCTCTCCTGTGCAACATGGTGCCCCCAGCCCTGCACTGTGCTTTCCCTAATACAGCAGTACCAATGTCACGAAATGCTCAGTGTGGTGGTAGCAGAATGGCCTTTCATGAAGTTGAAAGGGATCATACACAACCAGCTAATGCCTAAATGGTACATTGCAATCCATTTCCTTCTGAAACGATGGCATCACTGAACAGTTACATTCAGTAGGGCTGTGCCTGTATTAAGACTTACTGCAGGAGGACAGGACAACCAAGCAGTATCTGAGATCACTGTGAACTTGTTGTAAACAAGACATTAAATAGAGAATAGTGGATAGGCAAGTGTGTATTATTTATTTATTTGCACACCTGAGGTGTGTGTAATGATGAAGGCCAGCCATAAACTTAATACAGATGTTCATCTTGAATTACCAGATTAGCTTGGGGGACTGGACCATAGTCCGTGGAGAACCAGGAAAGTTATGAGTGGTGTAGAGGTGTGTGGGCCCAGGTGGGTGTAATGATAATGACCCATACACCTTGAGAGTGAAGCTCAACAGATTTATGTGGTCGTCACATGCCAAAGGTGTGTGGAAAAAAATAAATCTATCACTAATCACTTGCCTATTCTTTATCTTTTATAATTGCTAGTGCGTAGCTTTCCTTAAGTTTCAGTTTACTGCAGTTTCCCTGCTGAGTGATGTGACTGAGCAGTGTTCAGTCTTCTAAACAATATTGTACAAGTTGTAGAAAAAGAACACAGTTCAGTATAAAAAACGTCAGCTTTGTTCTTTCAGTTTACATTTTTTAGCTTCCTGGGAAAGAAGCTGCACAGTGCAGAGTGAGGAGAGCTACAGCAACACTCGCTAACACTTGCGTTGAGTGTTCTGAAGCTCCAGAGCCACTCTCTCTCCTCACGCTATGCTACACTCAGCGGCTTCTTTCCCAGGAAACTGAAAAAGTAAGCTGAAAGAACAAAGCTGACATGTTTTTTATACTGAACAGTGCTCTTTCTCTACAATTTGTACGATACTGTTTAGAAGACCAAACACCACTTGGTCTCCTCATGCTACAGTCAGCGGGAAAGTGAACATTGTTTAGAATGCTGCAATAACCAGATTTTGGGTTATTATGGTGTTTGAAGACAGTCCTAATCAGGTTGATAAATAGGGTCACCACGAATTATAATGTGATCTTTCACATTTTAAAAATGAATGTTACAATGACTTTTTTAGTTTGTAAAAGTGTGTAACACATGTATGTGTTTGTAATGTGATTGTGCACAGCACTGGAACATTTTTACATAAAGGCAAAAGCAATTTTATAAATAGCAGAATTTTAACTAAATAAACAAATATTTAACTATAAAAGTTATGCTCTCCTTGTATTGTTTCACCTCACAGGCTTCTATATAATGCAGATAAATACATAACATAGAATGGAATAAGCAAAATATGTAAATTATGTGCACAAAAGTGAATTGAAATAATGTTTCTAACTTTGTTGCAAAAGTTGGGAAATTATCGTGATAACAAGGTTCTCACGATAATTTATTCAAGGTTATCGTACCATCGCAATTTCATTGTCGTGGCACCCCTAGGAGGAACAATGGGGAAAAATCAAAACAGCCATCACAGAGACAACAAGCCTTTGTGTGAAGCAAATCAACAAAGCAAAATGAAGGACAAAACCACTATGGTTCTCAGAAGAGGTGGCGGGGAAAGTTAGGGAGAAAAAGGCAGCATTCAGGAAGTATAAGGAAACACAGAAGGAACAGGACAGAGAACTGTACCAGTTAAAGCAGAAGGAAGCAGGGAAGGCAGTCAGAATAGCAAAGGCCCAAACTGAGGAAAAGATAGCCAACTCAGTTAAGCAGGGGGATAAAACCTTTTATAGGTACATTAGGGAGTGAAGAAAGATGACGGTAGGGATAGTGAGGCTTAATAAAGGGAAGGGAGGGTGGGCAGAGGATGACAGTGAAAACCGGGATACTGAATGAATACTTCTGCTCAGTATTCACAAAAGAAGAGGAGGGGGAGGTACCTAAATCAAAGAATAGGGGAGGTTGATACCAGTCCATTCACAGAAGAAAGGGCTCTAAAAGAACTCTTAAAACTGAATGTGGACAAAGCAATACGGCCTGACGGGATTCACCCCAGAATTCTAATGACACCACTGACTACCTTTTTTTTTTTTTTTTACTTATAACTATACTTTATTAGATATATGACAAATACAAGCACCAACCACAACATTACAATAGTCCGGCATACAAATTTGGCAAATGAGCTGTACCAAAGACTTATAATCCCTGTTGTGGCTCTCCTCTATTAAAGTGACCCAGGTATATTCGATGAAGCATTAGGGAAACCACAGTCCATGAAGATGCAGGCTGAGTGGACAAGCAGATAAACAAATCATGCTCCGGCCAGATTGAGAAACAACAATGTGAACTACCCTATGTAATAAAACTATAATACCCAAACCACCCCCCCTTCAATCTCCCACCCCCTGGAACGTCCACTGTGCACATCACTAGGGCAGATCATGGGGGCAGCCAAGGTCTGCCCTCCTATAGAATAAGCCAACAAAAAATTGACCCACTTTACTCTGCGAAGAAGGGAAAACCAAAAATAAGGAGTTCCCGCACCTCCAGAAGGGGGGAGGAACCTCAGCATCCTAAAATCGGCCATAGCCAGTGGGGGTACAATTTATAGTGGGAAAGAGAGCCAGCAATGGCCCCCACCTATTGTTACAGGCACCAGCTCAGTACATCCTAGAGGCAATATGCTTTTTGAGCTCCAGGGCCTGATGAATCTCCGCAAGCCATTCTCTAAGGGATGGAGAGGATTGGTTAAGCCAGTGGCGGGTGATAACCAGTTTGGCTACGACAGATCAAGGACTTGTGAGCTTTGTGACACCCTAACGTGTTGGTAGGGAATGAACCAACTAGACATACCTGTGGTGTAAAAAAGGAGTCTAGGCATAACATTGGGTCCAGGGCTCATCTGATAGTTTGCCAAATGGGAGTCACCAAAGTGCAGTCCCAAAGAATGTGCTTCAGGGTGCCCTCCGAAATTCTGCATCTAATACAGAGTGGTGAATCAGACCTGCCCATCCTTGCTAGCTTAGGGGGAGTGAAATACATGCTATGCAAAACCCTGAACTGGAGAAATCATAACCAATGGTACCAACATTATGTCGCATTAAGTAGAATGTCAGGATACACTGCTGCGCAATTGTCTTTAAAATGTGTGCTGTGGGGGCTCTGCCCCTCACACCCCTGTTATGGGGGCTGCACCCCTGGAAACCCTACTAAAGATTCCAACTCTGGGGGGGGTCCAACTCAGAGTGCGCACAGGTCCTGGTTTCGCCATAATGCCATATGCTATTAAGCGTGTGACATTATGACCCGGTACATACTTATACAAGTCAATCCATACTTTCTGTCACTCCCAGTCATCCAAAGAAAGATCAAGTTCATGCTTCCAATAGAAGCAAACTCCCAGTGGTTTACCCAGATCCAGACTCTGGAGCAAACCATAATACTTCAAGATAGGATGCAGATGAGAGGCAACTTCCATTAGGTCCCGAAGAACTGAGTTGGTGCAATCTTGCCAAGGGGTGGGGCATAAGAAAGAGGAAATCGCACCCTGCAATTGTAGGTGTTTAAAGAAATGGTGGGCGGGAACTGAAAAGTTACCTTGTAGGTCCTTTGTGGAGCACATTTTGCCTTCCACAATCAGAGACGAAACTGAAACAGCACACAATGCCAGGCAAAAGTTTGCAGGTATGCGGCGATTGGCAATCTTGAAATGTGGATTATTAACAAGGGGCTGATATAGGCTTTTATGAAGGGAGAGGTTCCAGTGAGCGCTAAGCTGGTACAAAGCCTTAAGAGATTACCAAAGTGGGGAGTTTCATAGAGGTAGTGGGAGCTGTGAGGTTTTCAGAAAAATTAGGCACCCCAGTCCTAGCCCTTGCAGCCTACACAGGGATCTCTCTAGGAGGACACACTGGGGAATGCTGAGGTTCATCGACTCTTCACTATCTGAGTTCCACTGGAAGATCTTGCTACAGTGTATAGCACAATAGTAGAGGAAAAAATTGGGCAACCGTAAGCCTCCCAAGTCCTTCTGGTGAGTGAGCTTGAGGAAAGCCCATCCGACAGCTTTCTCATTCCATAAAAACTCAGACATGAATGAATGCAGTCACCTGAACTAATACTTAGGAAGGAAAGGGCACAACACTGACATGGGGTAAAGTAACCTGGGCAAAACATTCATCTTTTTTTTAATCACATCTTTCTTTTTCCACCTTGCTGTGGTGATTACTGGTGGGGGCATCCAGCCACCAGTCCTGCCCACCGGGAGAGCACCAGGCTCACTCACATGATGGGGGATCTGGTATGGCTGTCACCAGTCTTCTGGAGGGCCTCCCCATCTGAACTGGCCCTGGACCCCCCCAGTGTGATTCCACGAGAGTCCTCCTGGTGAGGCAGGGCACAGATATCAAGCTGCTCGGTTGGGCCTAGTCATTTTCCACCTAATTGTGCCCACTGGAGCACAGACGTGCAATGACGTCCGGGCACAGCGTGCCAACATCTGCCGTGCTCCTCCCCCATATGCACACCGGCATGTAGTGCCCCCGGGCATCCCCAGGGGCCACTACAGCACGGTGGCTTTCCCCAGCCCTCCCCAGGATCAGGAGAGCAGTCTACAGATACTCAATCCTGATCCTCCCCTGCTGACCCACTGACAACCCAAGTCCGTTCCGGAACCCGGGTTGCCATCATAGCACGAGGTGTGGCGTCCAGTGTCTTAACCCTCAGTGCCACCAGCCCGGCCCAAAACATTCATCTTGATTACATTCACCCTACCCCAAACTGAAAGCAGAATAGATTTCCATTTACGAAGGTCAGCCTGAACGGATTGGTAAATGGAGAAGAGATTAAGCTTGACTAGACAAGAAAGGGAATGAGATATCTTGATTCCTAGGTAAGTAAGGACCTTGGGCTCCCACATCAGACCCAAGTTCTCAGTCTGGTGTTTGCTGACATGTGCATTAAGGGGCAGGACTTTTGATTTCTCCAAGTTAATCCCCTCTACATGGGAGAAACAGTTAATGAGGGACACTGCAGCCGGGATGGAGGAATCTGGGTCCTCTATATGCAATAAAAGATCATCAGCACAGGCTGACAATTTATAGATGGTGTCCCCAAGACAACTGACTACCCTTTTTAACAAATCATGGGAGGATGGTGTGGTACCGGAGGACTGGAGGAGGGCAGATGTGATTCCCCTTCACAAAAGTGGGAGCAACACAGAGGCAGGAAGCTACAGACCTGTTAGTTTGACATCAGTGGTAGGGAAAATTACGGACTCACTTCTAAAGGAAAGAATTGTTGAGTTCCTAGAGGCCAGTGGGGCATAGGACACAAGGCAGCATGGATTCACAGCAGGAAGGTCATGTCAGACAAATCTAATTGATTTCTTTGACTGGGTGACCAATATAGTAGACCAGGGAGGGGCTGTGGACATGGCCTACCTAGACTTTAGCAAGGCATTTGACACAGTCCCACACAAAAGATTAATATACAAGTTAGTCAGCCTTGGAGTGGGTCCCAAAGTGGTAGTCTGGGTAAAAAATTGGCTGGACAACAGGATACAGAGGGTAATAGTAAACAGAGTTTACTCTGAAGAAAGGGGGATTACTAGTGGGGTACTGCATGGTTCAATACTAGGACCAGTCCTCTTTAATGTCTTTATAAGTGACATTGCAGAGGGACTAGAATGAAAAGTATGTCTCTTTGCAGATGACATAAAGATCTGCAACAGGGTTGCTACAGAAGGTGGGGTGGAAAGGATGCAAAGGGACTTGGCAAGGTGGGAGGATTGGTTAAATGTATGGCAGCTTAGAGTCAATGCAAAGAAGTGCAAAGTAATGCACCTGGAAAACAAAAACCCAGAGGAAGAGCACACAATGGGGGGTGAGATAATAACAACAACAACAATGGAAAGGGACCTGGGGTAGTCATATCAGATGACCTAAAGGTATGCAAGCAATGTGAGAATGCAGTAAGGAGGTCTGGTGGGATACTGGGATGCATAGGGAGAGGCATCACCAGTAGAAAACAAGAAGTTGTTATCCCTCTGTACAGACAGCTGGTGAGACCCCATCTGGAGTACTGCATCCAGCTCTGGAGACTCCATCTCTCCAGGAACAAGGCAGTCCAGAGGAGGGCAACTAAAATGGTGCAGGGGCTGCAGCAGAAGATATACAAAGAGAGATTAAAAAAGCTTAATATGTATACACTCAAGGAGAGGAGGGACATGGCAGAAACTTTCAAGTGCATCAAGGGAATAAACAAAGTCCAAGAGGATAGCATCTTTCAGAAAAAGAGATTTGCAAGGACAAGGGGGTACAATTTGAAGATAGAGGGGGGATGACTCAGAGGTAATGTGAGAAAGTATTTTTTCATGAAGAGGGTTCTGGATACATGGAACAGCCTTCCTGAGGAGGCAGTGGAGTCAAAAACAGTGGGGGGATTCAAGCATGTATGGGACAGTCATAAGGCAATTCTAGGGGGTGGGGGCAGGAGGAAATAGGCTGCTGGTTAACTAGGATCTGCAGCCTATCCATTAGGTAGGGAAATGGGTAGACAAGGTGGGCCAAGTGGTCTTAATCTGCCATCAAATTCTGTGTTTCTATGTTTCCATACAGCACTATGCAGAAGAGTGGCAGGAACAAATGCAGCAAGTAAGGCAATGCCACTGGTAGCAGTCACAAAGCACACTGATAACTGCTACCAATCCAAACACTTATTTTTAGTGGGGCTCTGCCCCCCCCCCACTCCCCTTAACTAAAATGATCAACTCTGAGCTGGAGTTGGATTATGGGAGAAAAAGTAAATTTTGAATGCTAGGATTAGAACCCTGATCTCTACCACCACTGTGGCCATACAGCTCCATGTCTCAGTCCTCTCTGCCACGGGAACAGCTCATCCACCATTTCTGATTTCCCAGCCCATGTCTTCTTCCTAGTACTACGGACAGTGACCTGGATAGTGCTTACTGCACAGCACTGTTTAATCCCTGTCTCTGTCTCTGGTACGCCATTCGGACATCGCTGTTGTTTTTCTAATGCTGTATTTGTAGCACTATTGTAACCGGTTATTGTATTATCCACCACCAGTGATGTGTACAAATAAAAAATGCAAAACAATTAGCATGATGCATCCTCAGGATACGAGGAGGCACTTATAAAATTACAACCTGCAAATAAGGTAATGAAAAGTGCATCAAACCTGGTTTAAATTACCCAAAAGGCATAATTTCACAGCTGGCTAGTGCATGTAATTATAAATAAAGCTTTACATATAAAATACAAAATCAGGAACTATAAACCATATAGAAATCCAGTTTGTGGATGTTGAAGTGAAGCAATGAGGATATAAAATTGTCAGGTATTCATTTATATATCACTTCTCTTGAGAGACATTTTCTTTAGAACTGTGGTACCAATGAACTCCGCAATACAGTGATTCCAAATATCGTGACTCTATTCTAAAACATTAGCTAAGACATCGGGCATTATTATATCAGATGCTCAGCCATAATGGAGCTATACCTTGGGGGCTCGCTATAGCCCAGATGTGAGTGATTGCTATAGACAATCTTCATTTCCTGTATATAAAGATGGCAGGCATACTTTGCAACAGAAGTGTTTTTTTTTTTTTGTTATTGTATTACAGTATGATTTTGACAAAATTACCATCTGATATGATAATGTCCTGCTTTTTATTGTTTTTTTAGAATACATGCCTGACATTTGTATTTTGTATCACAGAGTTCATTGGATCCACAGTGCTAGAGAAAATGTATCTCAAGAGAAGGAATATATATAGATGAACAGCTAAATATTTTATATCCTCAGTGCTTCACCCCAACATGTGCGAAATGGGCTTGGATATAACTTTATATTTACTGTTATTGTGGTTTATATACAAAGTATTTTTTAATATTTTCATCTACTAACCAACTGTTGAAAATATGCCTTGAGAGTAGTTAATACCAGGTCTGATGTTATACTTTTCATTACCTTTATTGATAGTTGTAACTTTATGAGCCTCCTCATATCCTGAGGATGACCCACATTAGTGTCCTGCAGCCCTATTGGCTCTGGCCAGATTTTGTTTACTATTAGCATTCCCTTGTGACATTCACTAGGGAAAAGCAAACCATCTCGAATTCATTTTCTAGCTACACAGCACTGAAATTTTAAATTGGGCAACAGTAACACTAGCTATTGAGTAATAACTACTAAATTAGGCTACACAGTAAAATTCTGCAGTAAAATTGAGGCAGACAGATGTCCTCAGCTTCAGCTGTAGAGAGGAGCTGTACAGTGAAGGAGTAGGAACCAATCGGCAAGAGCAAACAGTAAAGGCACCAAGAATTCAAAATCCATGGGAGTTAGGAAGTTTGGTACTTAAATGTTGTATCACTGTGACAGGTCCTCTACAGAATCTACAAATGTGGTATGTGTGTGTCTCCAGCCTATGTTAACAGAGATTTGGTTTGCTAAAGTGGGAAAACCCTACCATTTTTATGTTGGTGCACTTGTGCAGCCAACGTCGTGGGACAGTGCAGCTTTGGAGGCGGGGTCACTGTTGTGCGAATGCAGGGCAAGCACAGGTAGGTGTGTCCCTTATTCCCCAATCAGCCTGCATACCGGCACCACACCATGCATACATAATGTGATGAGCACATCTAAGAAAAGGTCCGCTGCAATCCGAGCAAAGCTCATCATATGTAGCGGACCCTTCCTACGTGCTCGCCAACATTATGAGCATGGTCGGCGAGCTGCCGCCCAACTATTGCCGACTTCGGGGTGCCCAATCCCCCTGTCGGTTAACCCCCCCTCCCACTTTCTTTGTGTGCCGACGGGGAAGCCCACTCCCCATCGGCATAACTCCCTCAATTGTTGAATGCCGGGGGGTGCCCAATTCACCTCGGCTGGCCCCGCCTGCTTTCTTTGTGTGCCGACGCGGGTGCCCAGTCTCCATCGGCATTACTTCCTCATCCCCCCGTGTTGTGTGCCGACAAGGGTGCCCAGTCCCCCGTCGGCTACAGACACCCCCCGTAACAGTTAGGTGGCACGCTGGGAGCCCATCCCAGCATGCCAAATCCCCTGCAAAAAAAAACCTGTCCCGCAATGTTTTTTTTCCCCTGTAAAATGAAAACAGTCCCTCGTGATGTCCTGATGCCCCCTTCCCCACCTGACTCACCTCTGTGCACCCTGCCTCCCCTCACACCCTCTCACCCCATACTTACCTGCGGAGTCCAGCGCGATGATCTTCGGTGGACCGGGAACACGTCTGCAGTCTTCAAAGCCGACCGTGAACTGAAGAAATGCTGGTAAGCTGTATAATGGAATGAACAGTTGTTTTTCAACTTTAATGCATATCTTGGGCATTTTTGTGAATTTTGGCCCCAAATTTTCAACATGGGGTTTTTGGGACCCCTCCTCATGAATTCTTGCACTGTCATGGCAATATTCAGTCCCAAAAGGTGATTTCGCAGTCGCTGCATGGAATCACCTTTTGGGACCGAGTAACAAAATAACAGTGCCTCTGTTCATGAGAGGGGCTCTCAAAAAGCCTATGTTGTAAGTTTGGTGGGAAAAATCCAAAAAATGACTGTTTTACGAGTGTGTGTAGCAACTGCGCAATGCACGCTCCTAAGTTAGCGCATTCACACTATTTTCATGCCAGATTCTCAACATTGGTATTTTTTCACACCTTCTTGTGAACTGCATAGCTGTCATTTTTCACATCCTGGCCAAAATGTGTTTTCGCACTTCGGGCACAGAATGGCGCGGTCACTGTGCGAAATCAGTGTTCGGGACACATTACAAAAATGACAGTGACACTGTTCATGAGCAGAGGTCCTAAAATGCCTGTGTTGAAAATTTGGTGACAATACTCCTTAAAATGACTGTTTTACGAGTGTGCGTATAAATGCACAACACACTCTAAGCTAGCGCATTCACACTATTTTCATGCCAGATTCTCAACATTGGCATTTTTTCACACCTTCTTGTGAACTGTATAGCTGTCATTTTTCACATCCTGGCCAAAATTTGTTTTCGCACTTCTGGCGCAGAATAGAGCGGTCACTGTGCGAAATCAGTGTTCAGGACACATTATGAAAATGACAGTGACACTGTTCATGAGCAGAGGTCCTAGAATGCCTATGTTGAAAATTTGGTGGCAATACTCCATAAAGTGACTGTTTTACGAGCTTGCATAGCAACTGTGCAATGCCCACTCGTCAGCGCATTTGCAATATTTTCATGCCACATTCTCAACATTGGCATTTTAGCAGACCTTCTTGTGAACCGTACAGCTGTCATTTTTCACATCCTTGCCGAAATGTGTTTTCTTACTTCCAGCGCAGAATAGTGAGGTCGCTGTGCGAAATCTCTGTTAGGGAGACATTACAAAAATGACAGTGATACTGTTCATGAGCAGAGGTCCTGAAATGCCTGTGTTGAAAATTTGGTGACAATACTCCATAAAATGACTGTGTTACGAGCGTGCATTGCGTAGTTTGCACACACGCTCGTAAGTTCGCAAACTTATATTTTCACTCCACATTTTCAATAGTGCCATTGTTCTACACCTCCTAATGAACAGTGCAGCTGTCATTTTTCACATCCTGACCAAAATCTGTTTTCGCAGTTCCAGTGCACAATAGCGCGGTTGCTGTGGAAAGCCTGTGTTCAAGACACATTATGAAAATAGCAGGGGCACCCTTTATTAGCAGATGTCCTAAAATGCCTATGTTGAAAATTTAGGGACGAAAGTCAATAAAATGAGTGTTTTACGAGCACGCATTGCGCAGTTTGCACGCATGCTAGTGACTGTGAATTTGTAATACTTTGCAGCTGTTCATCATTGGCATTTTTTCATACCTCCTTATGAACAGTACAGCTGGCTGAAATGTGTTTTCACATGTCCGGTGCAGAATTGCACGGTCGCTGTGCAAAATCACTTTTTGGGACACTTTGAGGAAATGATGGTGACACTATTCATCAGCAGAGGTCCTAAAATGCCTATGTTGAAAATTTGGTGGCGAACGTCCAGACAATGACTGCGTTGCAAGCGTGCATTGTGCAGTTTCCATGCACCCTTGTAACTTCGTAAGTCTGCAATATTTTCATGCCACATTTTCACCACTGGCATTTGTGCACACCTCATTATCAACAGTCCAGCTGCCATTTTCCACAGCCTGCCCAGAACACATTTCCACAGCTCTGCCACACAGTGCCGTACTCGCTGTGCAAAATCACCTTTTGGGACACATTAACAAACAGTGCTATGCCTCTCCACCTCCGCCACTGCCAATGCCAGCGCGACAACATTCGGCATTGACAAATGCTTGTTCATAGTTATACCAAGCCTTATGTTTTAAGAACATCAAGTATGTCTGTGGTATGACTTTTTACCACAGAATATCTAATGGTACCGGTGTAATATCAAATTGTTCTACTTCTCAGACTTTCCTACCCCCATCAACTGCACATGTGTATTTCTGTCACGCATGTGTAGTTGAGAACTCAGAGGGTATCATGGTTTGAGGGTCTTTTTTCCTCGGTAAACAGCTTCATAGATGTGGGGAATTTATAATCATTGTACGGTAGTCAGAAAGTTTTGGAGCTACCAAGATTCTGTGAACCAGCGAACCAGCTTTTAGCATTTTTAATAACAGAGGAATTATGCCTTGTAACTAAACCATTAAAATATGTATACATATGCATTGCAAAAATTTTTGTTAATGCATCAGTTACAGTTAAAGTGTCAAAAGTAGGGAAATGTGGCATTAGAGTTTCCAACCCTAACACCCCAACCCCACCCTGCACAGATGAAGAGGGATCGGGGGTGGCATTGGCATCTCCAGCCCTAATGCGCACCACATTCTGTTAAAAAATAAGCTGTGCAGCCGCAGCATAGGAGAATGGGGTGAGCATTAGGGCTGGAGATGCCAATGGCAATATCAAAAATCTGGAGTGAAAATATAAAAAATTGGTGAAGTTATGAGCATGCGTAGAAACTGCACAATGCACACCCATAACTTGATAATTTTTAGGAGTTTTTGAACCAGATTTTCAACATGGGTTTTTTGGGACCTCTGTCATTTTGTTAATCGGTCCCAAAGGGGATTCTGCCCAGTGAGCGTGAAATCATCTTACGGGTCCGATTAACGAGATGACAGTGACAGTGTTCATGAGGTGGTGTTCCAAAAAGCCCACGTTGAAAATTTGGTGCAAAAATTACAGAAAATGTCTGAGATATCAACATAAGTTCAAAATGCCATTGACTGCCATTATACCAGGCTTACCTTGATTCTTTAGTTTGCAGTTTGGCATTGAAGAGTGCAGACGTGTCCCAATCCACAGAAGATAACAACGCGTGACCTCCTATGGTAAGTATGGAGTAAGGGAGGGTGTGGGGAGGTGGGTGTACAGTGGGAGGGTCGGGATGGGTGAGAGAGATGGCTGGGATGAAGATGGATGTTTTTCTTTTTTTCAGTTTTAAAAAAAAGACGTCGGGGACTGTTTTCTTTATTCAGGGATACATTTGGGGAATGAGGGTCATGGGTGGGACTGCACACAGAGGGAGGGAGCAGGAGGGATTTTTTTTAATTATAAAGGGGACGGAACGAGGGTGGCGAATGGGAGGGAGCAGGAGGGATTTTTTTTATTATAAAGGAAACCGGGGATCATGGGTGGCTGGTGGCATTGCACAGAGGGAGGGAGCAGGAGGGATTTGTTTTATTATAAAGGGGACTGAGGACCAGAGAACAAGGGTGACAGGTGGGACTGCACAGAGGGAGGGAGCAGGAGGGATTTTTAAAGGGAACTGGGGACCATGGGTGGCAGGTGGCATTGCACAGAGGGAGGTAGTGGGAAGGATCTTTTTTATTATAAAAGGGACCAGGGAATGAGGGTGGCGGGTAGGATTGCACAGAGGGAGGAAGTGGGGGGATTTTTGTTATTATAAAGGGGACTGGGGACTGGGGATCGAGGGTGGCAGGTGAGACTGCACAGAGGGAGGGAGCAGGAGGGATTTCTTTTATTATAAAGGGGACTGGTGACCAGGGAACGAGGGTGGCAGGTGGCACTGCACAGTGAGAGAGAGCTGGAGGGATTTTTTTTATCATAAGGGGGATCAGGGATTGGGCAACAAGGGTGGAGGGTGGGACTTCACAGAGGGAGGGAGCAGGAGGGATATTTTTTTATTATAAATGAAACCAGGGATCATGGGTGGTGGGTGGCACTGCACAGAGGGAGGGAGCAGGAGGGATTTATTTTATTATAAAGGGGATTGGGGACCAGAAAACAAGGGTGGCGAGTGGCACTGCACAGAGGGAGGAGGGATTTTTTTTATTATAAAAGGGACTGGGGACTGGGGAATGAGGGTGATGGGTGGGACTGCACAGAGGGAGGGAGCAGGAGGAATTTTTTAAAGGGAACCGGGGACCATGGGTGACGGTTGGCACTGCACAGAGGGAGAAAGTGTGGGGGGTTTGTGATTATAAAAGGGACTGGGGAACGTGGGTGGCAGGTGAGACTGCACAGAGGGAGGGAGCAGGAGGGATTTCTTTATTATAAAGGGGACTGGGGAACAAGGGTGGAGGGTGGGACTGCAAAGAGAGAGGGAGCAGGGAGGTTATTTTTGTGCATTGACTAAGGACCTGGGAACGAGGGTGGTGGGTGGGACTGCACAGAGGGAGGGAGCGGGAAGATTATTTTTGTACATTGACTGGGGACCGGAACATGGGGGTGGTGGGTGGGACTGCACACAGAGGGAGGGAGCAACATAGAAACATAGAATTTGATGGCAGATAAGGACAGCTTGGCCCACCTAGTCTGCCCATTTCCCTACCTAATGGATAAGCTGCAGATCCTAGTTAACCAACAGCCTACTTTCTCCTACCCCCCACTGGAATTGCCTTATGTCTGTCCCATGTATTCTTGAATTCCTCCACTGTTTTTGGCTCCACGACCTTTTCAGAAAGGCCGTTCCATGCATCCACAACCCTCTCCATGAAAAAATACTTCCTCACCTTACCTCTGAGCCATTTCCCCTCTAGCTTCAAATTGTGCCCTCTTGTTCTTGCACACCTCTTTATCTGAAAGATGCTATCCTCTTGGGCTTTGTTGATTCCTTTGAGGTACTTGAACATTTCTATCATGTCCCCTCCTCCCTCCTTTCCTCAAGGATATACATATTAAGCTCCTTTAGTCTCTGTTCGTATGTCTTCTGGTGCAAACTCTGCAACATTTTAGTTGCCCTCCTCTGGACTGCCTCCATCCTGCCTATATACTGGTGGAGATGAGGTCTCCAGAACTGCACACAGTACTCCAGATAGGGTCTCACCAGTTGTCTGTACAGAGGGATAACAACTTCCTGTTTCTACTGGTGATGTCTCTCCCTATGCATCCCAGTATCCCCCCAGCCATCCTTGCTGCCTTCTCACATTGCTTGCCCACCTTTAGGTCATCTGATATGACTACCCCAAGGTCCCTTTCCATTTTTGTTGTTGTTAGTATCTCACCCCCCATTGTGTACTCTTCCCCTGGGTTTTTGTTTCCCAGGTACATTACTTTGCACTTCTTTGCTTTAAATCTAAGCTGCCATACATTTTACCATTCCTCCAATCTTGCCAAGTCCTGTCTCATCCTTTCCACCCCACCTTGTGTATCAACCCTGTTGCAGATCTTTGTGTCATCTGCAAAGAGACATACTTTTCTTTCTGGTCTCTCTCTGCAATGTCACTTATAAAGACATTGAAGAGGACTGGTCCCAGTACTGAACCCTGCGGTAACCCACTAGTAACCCCCTTCTTCAGAGTGGACTCCATTTCCTATTACCCTCTGTGTCAATCAATCAATCAAATCTTTATTTATCCAGGCGATCACCATTGAGTAAGCTCATTTACAAAGTGGACTTGCTGTTGGCAGGGAAAATTGTACAGTTACATATAAATATACATAATACAAAAGGAACAACATATTTATAATACTGATAGGAGCAGAGTATTTACATTCCATGTCACATGTACAAGAATGATATAGGTAACACAACCCAAATGTAATATATATATATATATATATATACACACAGTTCCCACAGGAGCAGGATGTGTATGGATGTCATATACAAACCATAGAAGAAAGAAAAAAAGAAAGATTATTTATATTCCTGTCCAGCAGAAACACGTTACAGGCCTGGATGGAAATTCCTAAGCTATGGAGGAGCGCATAACAGTGTGTAAGCCTTAGGTAAATGCAGCAGAAGGGGGGTGGTGAATAAGAGGGATGCAGAGGGTGCTAAGGGCTAGTGGGGCAGAGGAGGGGCGAGTAGTAGTGGCAAGGGCTGATTTGGATAAGCAGCTGGGACTGGTGTTGAAGAAGAGAGGAACAATAGTCAAGCTGCTAGGAGCGATAGAAGCAAGTACAGATTTCAGCAAATGTTTTGTCATAGAGGGTCTTAAAGAAGGCAGGACTGACAGGTGAGCTAAGTCTCAATGATTTTTGTATCCGATTCCAGAGAGTAGGCAGGGCATAGCTTATGGCGGCCCTTCCAAAGCGAGTGTTGGCCCTTGGGACATTCAAAGAAATCAGCGATTGACTTTTTAAGGCATAATTCCTAATAGGACTAAGGGAGAGACAGTCAACAATGTATTGTGGGAGTTTGTTGGTAAGGGCTCGGAGCATCCATAGGGCTGCATTTCTATATCGCCTGTATTGAAGGGAGGGCCACCCTACGGCTGAATGTAAAGAGCAGTGATGTGTGGAGTACGGGAGGCCAGTTATAAATCTCAGTGCTCTATGATATAATACATCCAATTTTGCAAGATATGTGTCCTGCTGTCCAGCCAGTTTTTTACCCAGGCTACCATCTTGGGACCCACTACAAGGCTGGTTAACTTGTATATTAATCTTTTGTGTGGGACTTTGTCAAATGCCTTGCTAAAGTCTAGGTAGACCATGTCCACAGCCCCTCCCTGATCTACTACTTTGGTCACCCAGTCAAAGAAATCTTTTTGATTCATCTGACATGACCTTCCCACTGTGAATCCATGCTGCCTTGGGTCCTGTGCCCCGCTGGCCTCTAGGTACTCAACTATTCTTTCTTTGAGAAGTGATTCCATCATTTTCCCCACCACTGAGGTGAAACTAACAGGTCTGTAGTTACTTCCTCTGTCCTGCTCCCACTTTTGTGAAGTGGAATAACATCCGCCTTCCTCCAATCCTCAGGTACCACCCCATCCTCCCATGATTTGTTAAAGAGGGTAGTCAGTGGTGTCACTAGTTCTACCCTTAGTTCCTTTAGAATTCTGGGATGAATCTCATCAGGCCCCATTGCTTTATCCACCTTCAGTTTTAAGAGTTCTTTCAGAACTCTTTCTTCTGTGAATGGACTGGTATCGATCCCCCATTCCCAGTGTTTCTATTGTTTGGTTTAGGTACCTCCCCCTCTTCTTTTGTGAATACTGAGCAAAACTATTTATTTAGTATCTCTGACTTTTCACAGTCACCCTCTGCCCACCCCTTCCCTTTATTAAAAATCGCTATCCCTCCCTTGGTCTTCCTTTGCTCCCTGACGTACCTATAAAAGGTTTTATTCCCCTTCTTAACTGAGTTGGCTATCTTTTCCTCAGTTTGGGCCTTCGCTATTCTGACTGCCTTCCCCTCTTCCTTCTGCCTTAACTGATACAGTTCTCTCTCCTGCTCCTTCTGTGACTCCTTGTACTTCCTGAATGCTATCTTTTTCTCCCTAACCTTCCCTGCTACCTCCTTTGAGAACCATAGTGGTTTTTTACTTCATTTTGTTTTATTTGCTTCACACAAAGGCTTGTTGCCTCTGTGATGGCAATTTTGATTATTCCCCATTGTTCTTCCACCCCTTCTTCCTTCCCGTTAGCTAGTGCATTCCTTAGACACTCACCCATTTTGGCAAAGTTAGCCCTCCTAAAGTCCAGGACCTTTGCCTTTGTATGGCTTGACTCTACTGCTGTGATTATCGTGAACCATACTGTTTGGTGGTTGCTAGTTCCCAGATAGCTACCAACTTCTAAATCTGTGATCCTCTCTCCATCTCCATTTGAGAGCACCAGATCTAAGACTGCTCCCTCCCGAGTGGGTTCCAGTACTAGCTGTCTAAGGCATGCCCCCTGCAGGGCATCTAGAATGACCCCCCCCCTTGGATGTGGCTGCAGCAAATGCACTCCAGTTAACATCTGGCATATTGAGGTCCCCCATCAACAATATCTCCCCTTTTTCTGTCATTCTAAGGAAACCTTCTATCATTTCCTTGTCCATTTCCTCCCCCTGAGATGGGGGTCCGAATACAACTCCTGTGCAGATTGCGGTGCCATTGCCTGTCTCCAGGTTGACCCACAGTGCTTCCTCTCCTCCCCATTTACCCTTTTGTTCTGTTGCTTTGATTCCTTCCCTTATGTAGAGAGCTATTCCTCCTCCTCTTTTATCCTCCCTGTCCCTCCTGTAGATAGTGTATCCTGGTATGTTTACGTCCCAGTCATGGTTCTGTGTGCACCATGTTTCTATGACTGCCACGATATCCAGATGTTCCTCTTCCATGAAGGCCACTAATTCAGGAAGCTTGTTACCCAGACTATGGGCATTGGTACTCATTGCTCTCCATTTATTGGTGGCTTTACCTCTTGTAGCCCCATCCCTGCCCTTACTGACCTTGTCTTCTCCATTTACCCCTGTCCTGCTCCCTGCTGACCTTTCTACCTTGGTGTTTACCTCGCTAAGTTCCTTGTTTTGTGGGGGGAGGCTGGGAATTCCCTGCTTCTTATCAGTGTCTCCACCTTGGCTAGTTTAAAAGTTTGCCAATGAAGCATTTAAACTGATCACCCAGGAGACTAGTTCCCTTCCCGAAGAGATGCAGACCATCATGCCAGTATAGGTGGGTATCCCTCCAGGTGGAACCCCAGTCCCCAATAAAGCCAAAACCCTGTGCTCTGCACCAGTTTTTGAACCATTCATTGAATTGCATGGTGCGGAGTACCCTCGTCTCACCCATGCCATAGACAGGCAGCACCTCTGGGAAGGATACTGCATGAGCTACTTGCCTAAGGCCTCTCTCCAACTCCACAAACTCCTCCTACACTGCTCTAATCCCATGCCCAGCCAAGTCATTTGTCCCTAGGTGGACAATGACGTCCAGCTCCATCTCCCATGCAGCTGCTCTTGTGATCCTGAGAATTCGCTTCCTGTCCTTCCAAGCCATGGCACCAGGCAGGCACCTTACTTCACTTTCCCCTGCCCCCCAGTTGTATCCCCATAATAACTGAGTCCCCCACCAGGAGCTGCTTCCTATCACTGTGGTGTCCTGTGCCACCTTAGTGTAGGTCTCCCTTGTGATGGTTGCCAGTAACCTCCTCGGTCTCCACTGTGGGTGCCTCCATAGGGGAACTATGCTCCACCAGAATGGTGTATGGACTGTGGAGTGGTACATTTGAATGGAAGCAGCTCTGTTCCACCACCCTCACCCTCTCTGAGCCCACAGTGGTCCAACCACTGCTCTTTCTTGGCAACCTTTGAGGCAGAGGTTGTGCCCTGGTGTTCCCTGGTTGGGGAAGGTTCCTGTACTCCTGTCCAGTTTGTCTTGGAGACGGACAACCTCCTCCCTCAGAGCAGAGAGTTGCCTGCAAATAGGGCAACATCTCAGGCTCCAGAAAGTCTCCCGGAAGACTGCTGCCCCACAGCCAGTGCATTGCACTACTCCCCACATGTCTGTCTTCTTTCCAGTTTAACCTATGTAAATTTGTTAGTGTGTGCGCTTTTATTGTCAATGCAGTGTGCTGTGCAGGTAAGGATATGACAGTCATATGCCCCTTGCTCTCTTGAGGAAATGATGTCAGAATCTCTCGGTATAAAGGAAATGACACCAAGGGGGTGGGATGAGGGTTGGGGGTTTGGGCCTAAGCCATGCTCTCTGGAAACAATTGGCTACAAGGTCTGACCCACCACTATGATGAGTGTTGACCTTCCTTTCAGCAAGACAACCTGCACGCAAGTTAACAGAGAAAATACCCGGCAACAAAAAAAAAACAGAAAAATCAAGCAGTTCAGTCCAACACAGGTAAGCTTCCCCTGACTCAATACAACCTGGTGTTGTATGCTCTAAAAGCAATCTCAGGGGACACAATTTTCCCCACCTGAGGCTCTGTCTGGGTTCAAATACACAAACTGCAGGCTTTGCTATGACAACTCCTCAGCCACCAGTAAATTATTTAAAAATAGTTTGATGCAAACTGTCCCAAAATTCTAGTGGAAAATCCAGCTACCCACAAGGGAAAACCAAATATGCAGTATTTTAATTCTTCTGAAGTTACTCACAAGATAAGCAGTTTTGCAAACCCCTTTCTTGATTAAAAACCAAATAAATAATTAAACACAAACAATACCAAGTACAAGAATTAAAGTAAGGTACACCTCCCTCAGATCTGAGCAAAAGTGAGATTTGTTGGGGATTTCTAGTCCAATATAATGTCTCCCACACAGCTTTCAGTTGTTTCAAAGCAGCAACTTGTTCCAACTTCAAGAACAGGGAGGGTTATTATTAAAAGAAGGGGCTGTGGGGGCAGAATAATCCAAAACTGGGGGTGGGCATCCCAGTGCTGGAATGTATAAAAAATGTTAAACAACGAGCAGGGGACATCATTGGAGGGTGGGGGGCACCACTAGACACCAGGAATATAAAAAATAATAATATCAGGAACCTTCGAGGGCATTTTGTTAAGCTTTGACATTCCTTGTTCGTGACTCAGGAAAAAAGGAATCGGCTGGAGAAAAGGGAAAGGCTAGCAAAGAAGAAAGTTTAGCGAGTCACAAAATAGGAATATAAAAGATGCAAAATATACCTCCAAGATTCCTTAACCATAAAAGGACTACAAAAGCCATGTAAAGGAGCCCCAATGAACAAGATACATGTGGTGTTAGTGTATCTTGTTGGGTACAGGTTTGTGGGTTTTCAAATTTTTTTAAAAAAAAACAAACAAACAAAAAAAAAAAAGCAAGATGGTGGCTCACTCTGAAGGATTTTTTTCTCATGAAAAAGGATTCGTGAGACAAAATCCCCCTTCACAAAAAAAACCTCTTTCCTAGAAAAGGAATATTCAGCAAAGTCCCATATGATATAATGTGAACTAAACACCTTAATAACTTTGTAAGAGAGTAATATTATTGCACAATATTTTCATTGTCTGTTCTGCTACCAAAGTTCTTTATACCCTACAAAAATCTTGCAGAAATCCCACACCATCTGGCTGCAAAGCAATGAGGAAAAAACTGCAGAAACTGGTGTTTTTTTTTTCCTTTTTTCACTATCCAGATCTCAAAATTCGCACATCTGACTGGAATGAAACATGCCACATCAAGAGATTTACCACACATGACAATGGATTCCACATTTTATGAAATCCATTGAATGGTTGCAAAATTATTAGAGTGCAAAATTTCAGGTTTAACATAGGAACTGCTACTCCACCCTAACTGTAGAGGCACTATTGCACCACTATAATGTAACCCCCCTGCAAATGGGGGTTCCCAAAAGACTTCCAGGAGCTTGCTTGAATGCTCCAAGCCTGAATGGTGTTTGGCATTTAAGCCATTTATCAGTGAGTGTTTTTAGAGCCTCTGGTACTGTCTCTTTAAGAGCTGTCTGCTTGCAGACATAATTAGTTTGTATGGGGGGACTGTGTGCTTCTCTGAGTACCACTCGAGCTGCTGCCAATTCACTTAATTTTTGCAGTCACTAGGAGTGCAAAGGAACCTATCTGAAAGATGTAACTGTTTACCAGAAATTATTTAGAGTAATAATGAAATTACAGTTTGTCTAACCTGCTTTCTTTGCAGTCAGAACTGTGTCTGCTAGTTCCCATTCTAGTTTTGAACTGCTGAACTGGACCAATCAGTGTGGGTAAGCTAGCTCTAAAATGATGCCTTTGGACGAATCAGAACTTGGACTCATAATCTGAGCCAGCCACAAGAGGATTGTATGGGCAGTGACTGGGAGATGTAGTTTAGACTTCAGTGCCTTTTGGACCAACAGCAGCAGTCTATTGTGAGTGACAGCCAATCCAGTCAAGAACTGGGAGGAACTCAAAGGAAGTGCCCGTTTCGCCAGTTGGAGTTCAGTTGAGCTTTGGCAGTGAAGAAGGAAGGAGCCCTGTGCTTTTTCAGTGTGCAGTTTTAGTCAAAAACGTGTGTAAGGCCCAGAGTTCCGGTCTGCAGCTTGTGTAACAGCTTGTTAGGACTGAATCTGTCCTGTGAAAAGAATCAAAGGATCTCTGAAGAGTAGAAACCAGGCTCACCCTGTAGAAGACTGGAAGAATTGCTGAAAATTGCACTCGGTCTGTCAGGAACTGAATCTGCTGTGTGTTCTCCCGGTATTGTGCAGTAATTAGCATCGATACAGATGCAGCCTGCCTGGTATAGTACTTTCTTTTATATGGATGTGTGAAGAGGTTTGTGTACCTCAAGTGAGCCCTGCTGACATTGAAGGACCCTATCTTATTTGGAGGTCGTGAGTACTAATTCAGGGTTGCTCCTGTTGAATTGCCACATTAAATCCAAATGGAATTACTGTACTGCTGACTGTTTAATTCTCCTTTCTATGTGGTGAAAGGGCCCCTACCAGCTGCCACGGTTTGGACTAGCCACTAGGGCTTGGGTACCCTGGGACAGTAACTGATAGGGATAGGCCTGTGCACAGAGCCATAGGTAGATTATTAGAGTGATAAGCTAATTAACCTGATTTCCCCTGTCCTTGTTATATCCCCTAAATAAATCAGAGCTGCTTGTTTCAGCAAAGTTATACTGCCTGAGGTATTTGTCTATGTTAAAGTACTGTACTGTGATTGTTGCACTGTATCTCATTTCACAGGAGGTCCCAGTGCGGAACCAGACCTGGGGGTAAGTGTATACTGTGAAGGTAATTTGTATATTGTGTGGGGCCACTAGTGGGAAGAAAGGGGGTTGCAGTGTCCCAGAGGGCTGTGACCAAGTTAGTTTAACTATTGCAAACCCTGACCTCTGGGTGGAGGCACCCCATTGGATCCAGGCCCTCAACCTGTTAGTGGCAAATCAGGCAGGGGTAGTAGCCCCTGGGATAGCGCCATCTAGGGGTTACATCTTGGAGGCTCACCGCTGGGATTGTGTGTCCTCTAGTGGCCATATTACTGAACCACTGTTAAGAAAAAATGGGTACCCGACAGAAGTGGCTGTGCACCGGCTGGTGGAGTGGTGTACTGGGGAGGAGATCGACTCCCAAAATGCTATGCTTATCCTGGACATCCCCTGGGTATCAATACGGACACTGTGCAGGAGTACTTTCCAGGTGGAAGGTTTACAAAACCCTGTGGTGGTGGGTCGGCATGCTAATCTGCTCACCCACACTTTCCTGGCCCTAGTAGAGTTTAAGGATCCCATAGATAGCTCCAAAGTGCCACAGACCATTACCCCAGAGGGAGCCCTCACTGCTTGGAGAGTGATAACTAAGGACAGTAAAGACCTGGGGAATCAGCCCCACCACTATCTGAAACTTTTGAGGAGAAATTTGCTGAATGGTTGCTGGGAGAGGGGAAAACTGTGGAGGACTTGAAGAAACTATTCTTGCCACCTGGGGGTGTTCCTCCCCCAACACCCTCTCCTGCTCCAGTGCCCGTAATGGTGGCTGAACCAATGCAGACTCCTATTTCTGCACCTGCCATTAGTCACGACTCTTACCGAAGGTTGAGGATCTTCTCTGGCACCCTCCCCACCCCCCAAGGGGAGGATGACTGGGAGACCTGGATAGACTATGTTGCCCCCCAAGTGCTAGAATGGCAATGCTCGGAAGGTGAAAAGCGAAAGAGGGTTAGTGAGAGCCTCCGAGGTCCTGCCCTGGCTACCATCCGTGCTAAACGGGCCAGTAACCCTGAAGCGACTGCACAGGCCTATCTTGAGGCCTTGGAGAATGTGTATGGGAGCCCAGATTCTGATGAGGACCTATGGTGGAGAGTAAGAGATGCACAACAGTACCAAGGGGAGTTGTTGTCTGTGTATGTATCTCGGCTGGAAAAATTGTTGCAAGAATGCCTCAGAAAAGGTAGTTTGCCAGCGATTGAACTGGACCAACCAGGCTGGACAGGATCCTTAAGTCTGCCCCTTCTCAGAACTGCTGTTGCTTCAGTTACACCTGGCAGATCGACTGGAATCCCACCCTCCTATGATGAGTTAATGAGAGAAATTCGAGGAGTTGAGAAAAGATCACCTCGGGAGGGACCTGCACCAATAGCTGCGCACGACCCGAAGTGACTGAGGGTGACCCATCAAGGAAGTTCAGGGCAGAGGTTGGCAGTCAATGAGTGCTCTGACAAGGAAAAGATATGTCACAATGGGGCAACTGTTGAGAGAGATCCGGAATTCAAAACAGTCCTTTAGAGGCCACCTGCAAGTACGGGCCTGACCCATATCCGCCGACTGCATCATATGGGGTGGGGGTACCCACCCATGTATCTCCTGCTGATAACAGCTCCGAACTCGATTCCTTGACCATGGAAGTGGAGAAACTGACGAGATGTCTCCAAATGCTTATCACGCCGCAGACAGAGATGGCACCAAGGTTTCCAGTTAGTAATACCCCCGCCCCTGGCTCCCAGTGTGGCGCCCGCCAGCTCAAACTCCAGAAAGTATGTTTTGCTATAATTGTGGGAAAGATGGGCACATGAAAAGGGAATGCCAGTCCCCAAAAGACACTGACAAAGTTGCATATAGGCTACAAGGAGAGCTTCGGAGAAGAAATCAGTGGTTAAGAGGTGCACGACATGATCCCAGTGAGGGCACCAAAAATGCTAATTCACATCCTTTTGTGGCAAGGTCAGTTGCCCAGGCCCCCCCTACCGCCTCTCCAGACTGGTCCAGAATAGTGGGTCCCTCCATGGAGACCACTGTAAAGGTGAACGGAGTGTCTACAAGAGCTATATTAGACAGTGGCTCCCAAGTGACAATTATGTTCCAAGATTGGTATCAGAAGCATTTGTCAGACGTACCCTTACAACCATTAGAAGGACTGCATGTATGGGGGTTAAGTAGAAGGCCTACCCTATTCCGGGTATATTCGAATTTGGCTGTCTTTCCCCACCTCCGTGGCTGGAGTGGCAACAAGTAGAGACCCTAGCCTTAGTGTGTCCCCCCACTGGACTGTATAGATGGTGTCCCTTTGTTGATTGGAACAAATGCTCATATGTTCGGAAGGCTGGCACAGTTGTGTTATGAAAAACAGGGTCAAAGACTAGTAGAGCTTTAAGAGTTCCGCTTAATTAAGAAGGCCTATGAGGCACAGAGAGATGCTGAAAAATAGAACCAGAGGAACCGGTCGGAATTGTATGGAAGAAGGATCCTGAGTCTCTGATCCTGGCGCCAAATGCCCAGTGTACCTTACAGGGAGAGGTCCGTATCAGAAAGGATGTTAAGAATAAAATATTAATGTTGGATGCACCAGGCGATGGAAAATTGCCAGAGGGACTGCTGGTCAAGCCTAGTATTTTGCCCGCTAGAGCCCATGCTTATGCCAGAAGGGTAATGGTCCAAGTTCATAATGTGTCTGAAAGAGACATTCGAGTAAACAGAGGTTGCATCCTGGCTAATGTGCATTGTGCAGACACGCAGTGCTACCAGCAGCAAAAGTTCAAGGAAGAATGACAGAGTAACGCCTGACTTGTTTGATTTCGCGACTCCGCTGCCAGCTGAATGGAAAGTGAAGATCAGTGAGAAGCTTGCCCAGAGAGACCAGGTGTTTTCTTTAAAGGAATGGGATGTAGGATGCGTGCAAGGAGCTGAGCACAATATCCGCTGCATGACGAAGACCATTTCGTGGAGAGGTCTCGACGCCTGGCACCTGCTGACATAGATGATGTGAGACGGCACTGCAAGAGATGTTAGCTGCTGGTGTAATACAAGAATCCAGAAGCCCTTATGCTTCCCCCATTGTGGTAGTGAGGAAAAGAATGGAACAGTAAGTGTGTGTGGATTATCGCACCTTAAACCGGGCGGACTATCCCTGATCAGTACACAATGCCCGCATTCAGGATGCTTTTGACTGCCTAAACGGGAGCAAGTGGTTCTCTGTGCTGGATCTCCGAGTGGGTACTATCAGATCCCGATGGCCCCAGAGGACCGTGAAAAGACAGCCTTTATCTGTCCGCTTGGCTTCTATGAATTCATGAGGATGCCTCAAGGGATTTCAGGTGCCCCAGCCACTTTTCAACGATTGATGGAGCGTGCAGTGGGGACATGAACTTACTAGAGTGCCTGGTATACCTAGATGATGTTATTGTGTTTGGCAGCTCACTGGAGGAACATGAGAGCAGATTATTTAAGGTATTGGACCGACTGGAGGACTTTGCCTTAAACTGTCCATTGATAAGTGTCAATTTTTCAAACATCAGTAAAGTATGGGACAACATAGTATCCACCGAGGAATAGAGACCGACCCAAGTAAAGTTGAGGCCTTGACCACCTGGCCACAGCCCAAAAATCTAAAAGAACTGCAAAGATTCCTGGATTCTGTGGTTATTATCATGCCCATCAAGGACTATTCAAGAGTGATCCGCCTTTACTTAACTCTTACTCAAGGGTATCCCCAACCCACAAAAATACTAAAAGTCAGCATCCTCAAGACTGAAAGAGTGTATTTTCATCCGCAGTGAAGTATTTGGGGCCCGCTGGACTCCTGATTGTGAGACTGCTTTTCATGAGATCATATATCAACTTACCCATGCTCCAGTGCTGGCCTATGCCGATCCAAGAAAACCTTCGTCCTGCACACTGATGCTAGCTTGCAAGGGTTGGGGCTGTGTTGTACCAAGAGCACGAGAATGGCCTGAGACCAGTGGCCTTTGCCAGTAGAAGCCTGACCCATCCGAAAAGAACTATCCTGTACATAAGTTAGAGTTCCTAGCTTTGAAGTGGGCTATTGTTGACCAATTCCATGAGTACTTGTATGGGGCTAAAATACTAGTAAAACTGACAATAATCCTTTGACCTATGTGCAGACCTCAGCTAGTTGGATGCCACTGGCCATAGTGCTTTCTGCATTATCTACATATGACTATGCTCTAATACCGAGCAGGTCTGAACCACATAGATGCTGATGCTCTCCCCGGAGGCCTGTTCCCCAGAATGATTGGGTCCGACTGGCAGAACCTGACATTCGGCACTCTGCCGGAAGTTTGACAGGGAGGAACAAATGTCCACGGACGCAGTGGACTGCATGGTGGATTGCTTGGGAGCCTCTGAGATTGCATACCTGCTGCTTATTGCCACTTTTCTGCACAGACATTGGTGCACTGCCTCAGCTGGACAATGACAGTATTCGGCAGGCTCAATCCCGCGATCCCATGATCAAAGCAGCTTTAGAAGCCCTCTATGCAGGAAAAGATGTGTCCAAATTACGCTCCACTGATTTGAGAACTGCACTGTTATACAAAGAAGGTCCTAAGTTGAAACTGATCAATAAACTGTTATACAGAGAAACAGTAGACAGAGGGGACAAGTAGACAAACAACAACTAGTGCTGCCCACTGCCTTCGAGACTCAGTATTGAGGTCCTTGCACAACCACATGGGGCACCTTGGTATAGACAGAACACTTGACTTGGTGAGATCCAGATTCTATTGGCCTAAGATGGGGCTGATGTGGAGCAACACATTCGAACTTGTAGTCGCTGCTACAGAGGAAAGCTTGCCCCAGAGGGCTGCCCCCTTGTTAACATAACCACCAGTGCACCCATGGAGCTGGTCTGTATTGATTTTCTAAGTTTGAGTCAGATCAAAGAAATATCAGTAATGTGCTGGTGGTCACTGACCATTTCACGAGATATGCCCAAGCTTTCCCCACCAAAGACCAGAAAGCATCCACTGTAGCCAAAGTACTTGTAGAAAACTTTTTGTTCACTATGGGGCTCCACAAAGAATCCATTCTGATCAAGGAGAGACTTTGAGAGTCGTCTGATCAAAGAGATGCTTTCTCTGTGGGAGTGCTAAAGTCCAGAACCACTCCTTACCACCCAGGGGACCCACAGCCTGAACGCTTCAACCAGACTTTGCTAGATATGCTAGGCAATCTGCACCCAAAGGACAAGCCTAGATGGAGCCAACAAATTAGCACCCTGGTACATGCTTATAACTGCACCAAAGTGATGCCACTGGATTCTCCCCTACCTGATGTTTGGAAGAGAAGCTCGACTACCAGTAGATGTGTGTTTTGGGGTCTCTCTGATGGGGTTCAAGCTGACAACTATTTACAGTATGTGCAAAAGTTAAAGGCCCAGCTAACTCATGCGTACTCAACTGGCTCAAACCATGGCTGCCAAAAGAAATCTGGCCAACAAAGAAAGGTATGATAAAAAGGTGAAAGCACAGGAACTCCAGGAGGGAGATCGGTATTGCTAAGAAATCTGGGACTGCATGGCAAGGCACAAGATTGCTGACAGATGGCACCATCTCCTCACATTGTAGTGGGCAAACTAGATGATCTGCCAGTGTACAAAGTAAGGCCTGAGAATAATTCAAAAGATGTAAAAACAATGCATAGAAATCATTTACTGCCCATTGGACAAATCTTAATTGAGTCTGAGCCCTAGAAGATGCCCCTCTGGACCAGTGACTAGAGCTGCTGCTAAGAAAAGATCAAGAAAGTCTGCACCTACAGAAGCAAAGTTAAAGTGTTCCTCCACAAGTCCCAGTTGAGCATGACTGTCAGTCCATATCGGAAGAAAGTGAGAGTGACTTTGAATACTATCCTTCTTACGAACTGAGTCAATTGTTTGGGCAATCCCCTAGTCAATACTGGAGACAAAGCTGGGCCTTCTGGACTGTCTAAGCCCCCAGCTTCATCCCTGGAGCCAATGCTCCCAGAAAGTGAAGTGCAAAGCATCAGATCAGATGAAATGGAATCATTGTGCATGGTTGAACTGTTTGAGCTTTCAGGGAGGAAAATGATAGATTGGGGCAGACTGGTGATACACCGAACAAGAAGAGTATTTTGAGTGCCCTGACAGTCCACTGCCAGTGTCCGAAAGCTTCCATGCGAGCCAAATGTTGTGGACTCAGAAACTGTAACTCCTGGAGCTGAAAGTGCCCCAAGTTCTAGCTCTCTACCCCATGGAGACTCCCTGACAAGTGAGGACAATGCTGAAATGAGGCTCAGAGTGCAGAGACTATAACAGTTCCCCTAGAAAGACTGGTCGAGCTGTAAAGCCTGTGGTGCACCTCAGTTATGATTCACTTGGGAGGCCTGTGGACTTGCCTCTCAATGTTGTCCATAAAGGAGTGTATGTGTCCCAGCTCATTGCCCAAACTGAGCATCAGTGCTAACTCAAGTTACTTGTGTTGCCCTTCAGTATGGTGCCTCTGCCCCATCCAGCCCCAAGGTAACTGATAGGAAGGGCCTCTTCAGGTTTCATGTACAAGAGGTAATAACTTGAGTTATGGTACAATGTGTATGTAATACTGTGTAAAGAGTGACGTACTGCAATGTTTCAGAAATGTGTTCTTGGTAAAATGATATATTGACTGATGATTACATGTGCGAGCCTAATGCAAATGTATATGGTTGCAGTTGAAACTTAGAGTACTTGCTTGACGGGACGCCAAGCTTTCCCAGGCCAGGAAGGTGTAACTCTGCAAATGGGGGTTCCCAAAAGACTTCCAGGAGCTTGCTTGAATGCTCCAAGCCTGAATGGTGTTTGGCATTTAAGCCATTTATCAGTGAGTGTTTTTAGAGCCTCTGGTACTTGTCTTTAAGAGCTGTCTGCTTGCAGACATAATTAGTTTGTATGGGGACTGTGTGCTTCTCTGAGTACCACTCGAGCTGCTGCCAATTCACTTAATTTTTGCAGTCACTAGGAGTGCAAAGGAACCTATCTGAAAGATGTAACTGTTTACCAGAAATTATTTAGAGTAATAATGAAATTACAGTTTGTCTAACCTGCTTTCTTTGCAGTCAGAACTGTGTCTGCTAGTTCCCATTCTAGTTTTGAACTGCTGAACTGGACCAATCAGTGTGGGGTAAGCTAGCTCTAAAATGATGCCTTGGACGAATCAGAACTTGGACTCATAATCTGAGCCAGCCACAAGAGGATTGTATGGGCAGTGACTCTGGGAGATGTAGTTTAGACTTCAGTGCCTTTTGGACCAACAGCAGCAGTCTATTGTGAGTGACAGCCAATCCAGTCAAGAACTGGGAGGAACTCAAAGGAAGTGCCGGTTTCGTCAGTTGGAGTTCAGTTGAGCTTGGCAGTGAAGAAGGAAGGAGCCCTGTGCTTTTTCAGTGTGCAGTTTTAGTCAAAAACGTGTAAGGCCCAGAGTTCGGTCTGCAGCTTGTGTAACAGCTTGTTAGGACTGAATCCGTCCTGTGAAAAGAATCAAAGGATCTCTGAAGAGTAGAAACCAGGCTCACCCTGTAGAAGACTGGAAGAATTGCTGAAAATTGCACTCGGTCTGTCAGGAACTGAATCTGCTGTGTGTTCTCCCGGGTATTGTGCAGTAATTGCGATCGGGATACAGATGCAGCCTGCCTGGTATAGTACTTTCTTTTATATGGATGTGTGAAGAGGTTTGTGTACCTCAAGTGAGCCCTGCTGACATTGAAGGACCCTATCTTATTTGGAGGTCGTGAGTACTAATTCAGGGTTGCTCCCTGTTGAATTGCCACATTAAATCCAAATGGAATTACTGTACTGCTGACTGTTTAATTCTCCTTTTCTATGTGTGAAAGGGCCCCTACCAGCTGCCACGGTTTGGACTAGCCACTAGGGCTTGGGTACCCTGGGACAGTAACTGATAGGATAGGCCTGTGCACAGAGCCATAGGTAGATTATTAGAGTGATAAGCTAATTAACCTGATTTCCCCGTCCTTGTTATATCCCCCAAATAAATCAGAGCTGCTTGTTTCAGCAAAGTTATACTGCCTGAGGTATTTGTCTATGTTAAAGTACTGTACTGTGATTGTTGCACTGTATCTCATTTCACAGGAGGTCCCAGTGCCGGAACCAGACCTGGGGTAAGTGTATACTGTGAAGGTAATTCTGATATATTGTGTGGGCCACTAGTGGGAAGAAAGGGGTTGCAGTGTCCCAGAGGGCTGTGACCAAGTTAGTTTAACTATTGCAAACCCTGACCTCTGGGTGGAGGCACCCGCCATTGGATCCAGGCCCCTCAACCTGTTAGTGGCAAATCAGGCAGGGGTAGTAGCCCCTGGATAGCGCCATCTAGGGGTTACAATAATATATCTATATATATATATATATATATATATATTTTATTGCAAAAAACATTGTTAATGCATCAGTTAGGGTTGTAACTACAGCCACAAAGATAGGGAAATGTGGCATTAGGGATTCCAACCTTAACGCCCCACCACCACCCACTATCTGCATACACTAACAAACATTGGGGATCTGCCTTGGGCTTATTGGCCCTAACACTCACCCACCCCTACCTCCATCCTGCAGACACTGACAGGTGTCGGGGTGTCCCTTGGGGTCATCAGCCCAAACTCTCACCCCATTCCATAAGTAAATAAAATGGGATGGGCATTGTATAGGAGAATGGGGTGAGCATTAGGGCCGATGACCCCAAGGGACAACCCCAACACCTGTCAGTGTCTGTAGGATGGAGGTGGGTGAGCATTAGGGCCAACAAGCCCAAGGCAGATCCCCAACGCCTGTTAGTGTATGCAGGTTGTGGGTGATGGTTGTGGGGTGTTAGGGCTGAAAACCCTAATGCCACATTTCCCTACTTTTGTGGCTGTAGTTACAACCCTAACGGATGCATTAACAAAGTATTTTGCAATGAATTTCCTCACATTTTGTGAAAGCATCACCATACCTCAGGCAGCAGCACAGTATCCCATGGCCCCGTGCTACAATGTCTTTACGGGTGGGAGTGCAGGGTCCCCACAGCATCTCAGGCACCAGCACAGTGTCCCATACAGCCTGTGTTGACAGGTTACATTTAGAAAATGTTGCCAGTGGCATATGTCTCAGCACAGTCTTTTCCCCAAGAGGACTGAGCTAAGCAGCACCATGGGTACCTGTGCCTGCCCTCACTAAATCCCTCCTCAAGTCAGTAATTCCATTGCCGTAATCTGAACTTACCCTCTAGCACTTCTTAAACTTGTCACTGTTCCACTGGGTAGCCCCGACCTTGCATTTCACTGACCCACCGTTCTCTCCCATGGTGCTGCCATGCCCCCCCACCTCTCTTCCCTACCCCTACCCATCCCCTTCCACCTCCTACTCCCATCCACCCCTTCCTTTTACTATTACCTCTCCATCTTCTCTCCCTTCTCCTCCCTCTGTCTACTCTACTGAGTTTTGCATCTCCCTGATGCGGACATACATTGTACAATGCCTCTGTGTATTGTAACCATGAACTTTATCTGTATCATTGTACTGTAACTTGTCTTTGTATATTTGCTACCGAGCCACTCTGTATTTGAATGTTTATGTATCACTCTGTACTTGTTAGCTGACGTGGAACCAGTTAACAAGCATCCACTCACTGGTGCTATCCAATATTTCAAAATAAATAAATAAACCATCTGGAGAAAATAAAGAACATGGAAAACAACACAACAGAGTGAAGGGACTCCAAATACCTGACTCACAAAAAGGATTGCATTTGAACCTTAATAACTTTGGAACTGTTTAACAGATTTTCATGACGTTTGACATGCATACTGTCTAGAGGTAGATCTTGTGAGGTGCCAAATGTTGTGTGAATATGTTTTGTGGTTTCTGAGATACAGAGTGTTGAACAAACTGAAAAAAATCTGTAGTTTTTGCCATTTCTTTGTCAACCTGGATCTCAGAAACGGCTTTAGGTAGTGGTCTGAAATTTTCAGGGTAGAAAGCCTTTCCCTCACAACTCTGCCTTTTGAAGGTTAGATGAAAACATGTGGATCTGTTCAAAAGTTATTACAACATAGAAACATAGACTTTGAAGTGAGATAAGGACCGCTTGGCCCACTTAGTCTGCTCATTAAACTTTTAATTTCCCATTATTTCCTATGGGAAAATTTATATGTAAGGTACGAAAGTTTGGAATTTGTGCAAATTACATTATTTGTGCAAATTGCTGTTGTATTTTGTGCAACAGTATTTTGTGCAAATTATATAATTTGTGCAAATTCCAAACTTTCATGCCTGACATATAAATTTTCCCATAAGAAATAATGGGGAATTAAAAGTTTAATAACTTTTGAACAGATTAAAATATTTTTTCACCAAACCTTCAAAATGCACATCTTTGAGGCATAGGCTTTCTACTCTGAAAATTTCAGATCACTCCCTAAAGCCATTTCTGAGATCAAGATTGACAAAGGAATGGCAAAAAAGATGGATTTTTCTGTTTTGTCAACACTGTGTATCTCAAACACCACACAGCAGATTTGTACGACATTTAGCACATCACAAGACCTTTCTCTGGCCACTATGCTTGCCAAAGTTCATGCACATTCGTTGAACAGTTCCAAAGTTATTAAGGTTCACAAATTTTGGTTTAACACAGAAGTTAGGTTTCGCCCTAACTATACTGGTGCCATATACACGAACATATGAAAATAGCCAGCAGAAGAAGACCACCTGGTTTATTGTGTCTGCTCATAATGATGCAGGGTCTGGTCTTACACTTATACCACTGCCCCTGCCCCTCCGACCACCCCTCCCTCTCCCCCACCCCCCCTTTCCTTGGTACCAAGTGTTTCTTTTGTGTTGGTCCCAGGCCCTCTTGAATGCTCCCACCATCTTTGCTGATGCCACATCCTCTGGCAGCTCATTCCAGGAGGTCACCACCCTCTGCATATAGAAATGTTTCCTTATATCCCTTCGGAATTCCCCCCCCAACAATTTTAGGCTGTGCCCCCTAGTGGTGTTGTTTTCACTCATTTTAAAGAGACCATCCTTTTGCACTCTATTAATTCCCTTCATGTACTTGAAGGTCTCTATCATATCCCCCTTCTGCCTCCTTTCCTCCAGGGAGTACATCACCAGGGCTCCCAGCCTCTCCTCTTAGGACATATCCTGTAGCCTCTCTATCATCTTGATTGCTCTCCTCTGGACCCCTTCCAGCATGCTGATGTCCTTCTTAAGGTATGGATGCCAGTACCTCACCCCATAGTCTAAATGTGGTCTCACCAATGACCTGTATAGTAGTAAAATTACCTTGCTCAACCTGCTACTGAATCATCTTGCAATACACCCCAGCATCCTGCTAGCCTTTGCCACTGCCTTCTTACACTGAGAGGTGTGTTTCTGGCCACTTGTAATCACCACTCCAAGATCCTTTTACTCTTCAGAAGCATTTACCTGAACCTCTCCTATGTAATACTCTGTCCTAGGGTTCTTGGCCCCTATGTGCGTCACTTTGCACTTTTTGGCACTGAGACCAAGTTGCCAGATTCCTGATCATCTCTCTAGTCTGGCAAGGTCCTCCTTCAGGTCCTGTATCCCCTCCTTGGTGTCCACCCTCCCACAGAGTTTGGTGTCCGCAAATAGGCATACTTTGCCTTTAATGCTTTCCACATTGTCACTTATGAAGACATTGAACAGCACTGGCTCCAACACTCATCCCTGCAGAACCCCACTGGTGACCTTCCTGGTGCAGGAGAACTCACCCCAGCCACTACGCTCAATGTTCTGCCCCTTAACCAATTTTCAGTCCATCTTACCATATTCTCCCCCACCCCTTGGTCCCTCAGTTTCATCATCAACCTTTTGTGTGGCACTGAATTGAAGGCCTTACTATAATCCAGGTATATGATGTCCACCACCTGGCCTTTGTCCACTGCCCTCATGACCCAATCAGAAAACTCAATCAGGTTTGTTTGACAAGATCTGTCACAAACCTATGATGTCTTTTGTCCTGCATACCATTCTCTTCCATGTATTTCACCAGCCCCTCCTTTAGTATGGTCTAGTACTGACTAACAGGGAATGGATAGCAGATCTCCAGGTAGTGAGTCACCTGGGGGTCAGTGACCATCACATGGTATGGTTCAATTTGGCCACTAGAAAAAATCATCCCATTCCAAGGCAAAAATATGGGACTTCAGAGGAGCTGACTTTGATAAGATGGCCAATAGAGTTAAGCTAACCCTGGCAAGAAGAAATACAGGTGAGGGGGTACAGGCAAAGTGGCAAGCATTAAGGATGCAATACTTGAAGCAACATCCCACTGTGTTAGAGAGAAAAGGAGGTGCAAAAGAAGAAAGAAACTACATTGGTTCTCAAATACAGTAGCAGAAAAGGTCAGAGCCAAAAGGCTGCCCTTTAGGAAATATAAGGGAGTGCAGTGGGATGAAGACAGGGAGGCATACCAAACTGCCCTAAGGGAAGCAGGGAAGGCAGTAAGGAAAGCAAAGGCCCAAACCAAGGAAATGCTAGCACAAACAGTAAAAGAAGGTGACTTTCTATAGATACATTAGTGAAAGGAGAAAGTCCAGAGGAGGTATTGCTAAGATCAAAGGGGATACGGGGACGTGTCAGGATGAGGACCATGTTAAAGCATCTATCCTAGATAGATACTTCTGCTCAGTATTTACTGACGAAAAAGTAGGGCAGGGCCCACAACTCAGCACTATGGACACGGGGTGGGGTGCACTAGTCCCTTCACAAAAGAAAGGGTCCTGCAAGAACTCAATAAGCTCAGGGTGGACAAGACAATGGGACCTGATGGCATACATCCCAGGGTGCTAAAGGAGCTAAGGGTAGAACTAGCAGAGCCATTATCAGAACTGTTTAGTCTCTGAGTCTCTGAGCACAGGAGAGGTCCCAGAAGACTGGAGAAAGGCTCATGTGAACCCACTCCACAAGAGTGGTAGCAGGGAGGAGGTAGGGAACTACAGACCAGTCAGTCTTACCTCAGTAGTGGGCACGATTATGGAGGCACTCCTTAAGGAAAGGATAGAGCAACACCTGGAATCCATAGGAGCACAGGATCCAAGACAGCATGGGTCTACAACAGGAAGACCCTGTCAAACTAATCTCTTATAGATTTCTTTGACTGGGTAACCAGAGTGGTGGACCAAAGAGGAGCACTTGATGTTGCCTACCTTGACTTCAGCCAAGCTTTCGATATTGTTCCACATAGAAGATTGATTAATAAACTGGGTAGGCTTGGGGTGGGTTAGAAGTTGGTCAACTGGGTGGCAAACTGGTTGATGGGCAGAAAACAGAGAGTGGTGGTAAACGGTACACAGTCAGAAGAGTTGAAAGTCACAAGTGGGGTACCTCAGAGATCAGTCCTGGGACCAGTCCTCTTCAATATCTTCATCAGTGATGTTGCAGATGGACTGGAGGGTAAGGTTTGTCTGTTTGCAGATGACACCAAGACCTGCAACAGAGTAGATGATCCAAATGGGGTGGGCAGAATGAGAAGAGATTTGGACAAACTGGCAAAATGGTCAGAAGAGTGGCAACTGGGGTTTGATGCAAAGAAGTGCAAGATTATGCACATAGGGAAGAGAAACCCTGAAGCCACTTATAGGTTGGGAGGGGAACTGCTGGCAGTCACAAGGGAAGAAAGAGACTTTGGTATCATCATCACAGATGACCTGAAATCATCCAAGCAGACCACTAAAGCAGTAGATAAGGCTAGGGGGATGTTGGGGTGTATTAGTAGGGGTATCACAAGTCATAAGAGGGAGGTAATAATCCATCTTTACAAGACACTGGTTAGGCCCCATCTAGAGTACTGCATGCAGTACTAGAGGCCACACCTTCACAAGGGCATTAACCAAACTGAGGCAGTCCAAAGAAGGGCAACCAAAATGAATAAAGGGACTACATCAGAAAACATATGAGGACAGATTAACAGAGCTAAATATGTATATCCTAGAGCAAAGGAGGGAGAGAGGTGATATGATTGAAACATTCAAATACCTTAAGGGCATTAACAGGGTGAAAGAGTCTAACATGTTTCAATATAAGAAAAATAGCAGGACAAGAGGATGCAGCATGAGATTAGAGGGAAGTCGATTAAGGGGTAATGTGAGGAAGTTCTTTTTCACAGTAAGGGTGGTGGATGCATGGAACGGCCTACCTCAGGAAGTGGTGGATATGAATATAGTGCAGAGCTTCAAACAGGCATGTGATAGGTATAAGGGAGCAAAACAGATGAGTATGAATAAATAGGCCATTGACAGAGCAAATGCCGATGGCACATTCATAAGGCAGAAAAAGAAATGGGCAGACTGGATGGGCCTTGTGGTCCTTATCTGCCATCAACTGCTATGTTTCTATAAGTTTACATACTGTTGATGTCAGGCTGACTGGTCTATAGTTACCCAGGTCATCCTTGGTTCCGGTCTTGTGGAGTGGCGCCACATGAGCTGTTCTCCACTCCTGTGGCACCACACTCAACTCCAGAGATCTATTGAAGAGAACAGCTAGCTGCCCCACCAGGTCATCCACCAACTCTTTCAGCACCTTACATAGTAACATAGAATCTGACAGCAGATAAGGACCTCTTGGCCCACCTAGTCTGCCCATTTCTCTACCTAATGGATAAGCTGCAGATCCTAGTTAACCAACAGCCTATTTGGGGTGTATTTTGTCTCGTCCTGGGGATTTGTCCATCCTCAGAGCCATCATCCCCCTCTCACTCTTTCAATCCCAGTTACACCTACTGCTCCCCCCCCCCACCCTATTCATTCTCTCCTTCTCCTTATATGTGGCACTGGTCCATCCTTTTCCTTTGTAAAGATGGAAGAAGTATTTGTTTAATATCTCTGCCTTGCTCCTATCTTCCTTTACTCAACCATCCCCCTTCTTCAGCCTAACAATGCCATTCTTCTTGTCCCTCCTTTTACTTATGTATTGAAAAAAAGCCTTTTCCCCATCCTTTATTCCCTCAGCTATTTGGAGCTCTTTCTGTGCCTTTGCCTGCTGCACTCCCTTCTTGTCACCTTAACCAGCCTCCGGTACTCTTCCTCATCCTCTTCCTTTGCTGCTTTTCTTTAATTTTCTATAGGCCGCCCTCTTTTCTCTTGCCACTCTGGCCACCTCCCCATTGAACCAGCTTGGTGGTCTGGCCTTTGATTTCTTCCCTGTCAATTTGATACAGCTGCTTGTGACCTTCTGAATGGTCCCCTAATGATGGACCATAAATGGTCGTCCATCCCCATGCTCTCCAGGTTTCCCCTCGACGCCTCTCTCATCTTTTTACAATGTGCCCTCTTGAAGTCCAGTGCTCTGGAATTTGATTTCTTCCCCATCAATTTGATACAGCTGCTTGTGACCATCTGAATGGTCCATCCCCATGCTCTCAAGATTTTACAATGTGCCTCTTGAAGTCCAGTGCTCTGGTTTTGGTGGGGTGTCATCCTTGCCCATGCCCAAACTAAACCTCACTGTACTGTGATCACTTCCACCCAGTGGTTCCCTAACTTCGGTCTCCTATACGTGCTCCCCATTGCTGAGCACTAGGTCCAGGATTGCTCCCTCCCTGGTGGCATCAGTCACACACCAAGTCATGATGCCATCCTGGATGGCATTTAGTATTTCCTGACTTCTGGCTCAGGATGTGGTGAGCATAGCCCAGTCCACTTTAGGCAGGTTAAAATCCCCTACCACTACTATCACCAAGTTGTTGTAATGTGCAGGAGAAAGGTTGCTGACGCTGACCGCACTGTAACAAGACAGGTCAGATCAGGGCAGGTCCACCCATCTGCACCTTGGAGGGAAAGTGAATTTCGACTACGCCAACCACCCAGAGGTGGATATGTAAATCACTGTGTCCTATAACTCCCTTTATAGCTAGCATTCATCCTCATGTTTTTCAGGAAAGCATACAAATAGTAGCATCTCTGTCACTTCAAGTTCACAAAAAATGTTGGAAGAATACATATTTATCTTAGCATGATACATGCATTTTGATAATCTATTGGCAATTTGGCATTAGTTGCTCCTTTCCTCTTTCCAACACATAACTACAGAACCAATACCCATTTCAACAGAAGCACAGTACCACAGAAAAAATACCCATTTCAACAGAAGCAAAGTACCTGGGAAACAATACCCATTTCAACAGAAGCACAGTATCACGGAAACAATACCCATTTCAACAGAAGCACAGTACCACGGATACAATACCCATTTCAACAGAAGCACAGTACCACGGAAACGGTACCCATTTCAACAGAAGCACAGTACCACGGAAACAATACCCATTTCAACAGAAGCACAGTACCACAGAAACAATACCCTTTTCAACAGAAGCACAGTACCACAGAAACAATACCCATTTCAACGGAAGCACAGTACCACAGAGTTTAGTATGCAGAGACAGAATATATATATATATATATATATATATATATATATATATATATATATATATATATATATATATATATATATATGTGTGTATATATGTATGTATATATATATATATATATATATATATATATATATATATATATATATATATACACACACACACACATGAAGTAAAATAAGCTGTTGTTTCATTTAGGAATTCAGGGGGAAATCCTCAACTCTTATGTTTTAAGAACACAAGTATGTCTGTGATGTGATTTTTAAACCATAACAAATAAGTTCAATCTACAGTATATTGTGCATCTGGTGAGCAGACAGAGCAGTATGTGTGTAGGAAACGGTCTCCCTGTATATAGTATTTACTGTTTACAGCAGATTTGGTAACTGTATATACTTACACTATACGGGTGCTTTATTTTGCTTTGTTAATGGGAGGGGGAGCCTGACTGAGTCATTATACCCTCACTCTGAGGTCAGGAATCTACCATACCAGTATACTGTAACCTCAGCTAGCCACAAGTGGCACCTACCAAAACCGTGACCCACTTGTGGCTCAGGTAGGAGACAGCGAGGGTATGAAGAAGGTGATAGGATGGGGGTTCCTCGCGCATATAGTGACAGGACGTTGTTATATGTATATGCGTAGGGGGGAGCGAGCATGATGGGAGGGAGGGAAGGTTGGCCTGGCGTGGTTGGCATGGGGCTGCCGAGCTGACTTCATAGCGTGGTGGGTGGGTGGCAGCCTGAAGCTTCGAGGGTTCCAGGTTCTAGTCCGGGTGCACCTACATTTTTGTGCACCCAGCTGAATATGTATAGCCTCGAGGAAAGGAGGGAGAGGGGGGACATGATAGAAACTTTCAAGTACCTCAAGGGAATCAACAAAGTCCAAGAGGGTAGCATCTTTCAAAAAAAGAGGTGTGCAAGAACAAGGGGGCACAATTTGAAGATAGAAGGGGGGCAGCTCAGAGGTAATTTAAGGAAGTATTTTTTCACAGAGAGGGTTGTGGATGCATGGAGCGGCCTTCCGGAGGAGGTTGTGGAGTCAAAAACAGTGGTGGAATTCAAGCATGCATGGGACAGTCATAAGGCAATCCTAGGGGTGGGGTAGGAAGAAGTAAGCTGCTGGTTAACTAGGATCTGCAGCTTATCCATTAGGTAGGAAATGGGCAGACTGGGTGGGCCAAGCGGTCCTTATCTGCCGTCAAAATCTATGTTTCTGTGTTTCTATGCTAATGTCACTGATGAAGATGTTGAATAGGACCAGTCCCAGCACTGATCCCTGTGGTACCCCACTGGTCACTCTTCCCTCTGTGGAGTGACAGCCATTTACCACCACCTTCTGTGTCCTGCCACCCAGCCAGTTACCCACCCACCACACTACTGTCCTGCCCACACCCATATTCTCCAGTTTGTGTAATAGTCTTCTATGTGGCACAGTGTCAAAGGCTTTGCTGAAGTCCAGATAGGCCATGTCCACTGCCCTCCCTGATCCACCTCCTAGTCACCCAGTCAAAAATTAAATGAGGTTGGTCTGACATGACCTCCCCTGGTGAAACCATGCTGCCTTGGGTCCTGTAGTCCATTGACAACCAGATGTTCCACCAATCTCCTTCAGTGGTGCTTCCATGATCTTCCCCACTACCGAGGTGAGGCTGACTGGTCTGTAGTTCCCTGCTTTCTCTTTGTTCCCACTTTTGTATAAGGGGACTACATCTGCTGTCCTCTAGTGTTTGGGTACCTCCCCTGTTTCCAGTGATCGGCTAAACAGGATAGCCAGAGGTTCAGCCATCACCTCTTTTAGTTCTTTAAGGACCCTGGGGTGCACCCCATCTGGGCCCATTGCTTTATCAACTCTTATTACTTCCAGTTCCTTCAGGACCCTTTCTCGTGTAAAGGGACTTGTGTCCATTTCTGCACCATTCTCACCCCTTGTACTCCCTTCAGACCCATTACCTCCTCTTCCCTGTAAAGACTGAGCATAAATACCTGTTCAATAAGTCAGCTTTACTGTTGTCATCCTCCACGCGGACCCCATCCTCCCCCTTCTGTCTCACTATCCCTCCCTTTGTCTTTCTTTTTTCACTTATGTACCTGTAAAAGATTTTGTCCCCTCTACCCACTGATTTTGCAATGTGTTCTTCTGTCTGAGCTTTGGCTTCCCTTACTGACCCCCCTGCCTCCCTTTGCTTCTCCTGGTACTTCTCCCTATCCTCTTCTGCCTGTGTCTTTTTGTATTGCCCGATTGCAATCTTTTTGGCTTTCACTTTCTTTGCTACCTCTCTGAAAAACCATAATGGTCTACTCTTCCTTTTCCTCTTGCTAATCTGCTTAATGCATAATTCTGTTGTTCTTGTAATCCCCATTTTAAATACTGCCCACTGTTCCTCAACCCCTGATTCCTGTCCCATTCCACTTAATGCCTCTTTCAAGTATCTCCCCATTTTCCCAAAGTCTGCCCCCCTAAAATACAGGATACGTGTTTTTGTGTGGTTTGGCTCTGCTCTTTCAGTGATTTCAAACCACAATGACTGTCACTGTTCCCCAGGTGCTCCCCCACTGTTACCCCCATCACACTGTCCTTGTTTGTGAGCACAAGGTCCAGTATTGCCTTCTGCTGAATTGGTTCCATGACCAGTTGCTTGAGGAAGGCACCCTGAAGGGAGTCCAGGATAAATCTGTTCCTAGCTGCTGCTGCTGCTGGGATGCTCCAGTCCACGTCTGGAATATTGAAGTCTCCAACCACTACTACCTCACCCTTGTCTGCCATCCTTTGGACGGCTAGCATCAGCTCCCTATCTGTTTCTTCCTCCTGGGCTGGTGGTCTATAGACCACACCTGTGCGGATGGCTGTCCCCATTTTTTTTTCCAGCTTAACCCACAGTATCTCTCCCCCATTTTGTTCCTCCTGGATCTCTGTGGCCCTTATGTCATTTTTCACATGCAGTGCCACTCCTCCTCCCTTCCTGCCTGCTCTGTCTCTTCTGAATATGTTGTAGCCAGGTATGACCATCTCCCAGTCATGGTTATCATTACACCAGGTTTCAGTGACGGCCTCAATGTCCAGGTCTGACTGCACCATGACAGCTTCCAGATCTTCCATCTTGTTGCTAAGGCTCCTGGCATTTGCACACATTGCTTTCCATGATTTGACCTCCCTAGACTGTTTCGCTGTTCTACTCCAGCCCCTTTCTTGGTTGTCCTTTATCCCTGGTTCTCCTTGCTGTCTGCCCTTCTGCTGAATTTTGACCCTTTTCTGCCTATCCACCTCTTGGGTACTAATCTCCATCTTTTGCACACTGCTTTGCAGAGATAGCCACTCCTCTGGTTCACTGGTTCCACTGCTAGCTGTGGGGGGTGAGCAAGTAGGTACCATCCTTGCTGGCCTGCCACCCCCCTTTGCTAGTTTAAATGCTTGTCAATGTAGCATTTAAACTTATCATTGAGTGCTTGGATTCCCCTCCAGGAAGGATGCAGGCTGTCAGGCTTGAACAAACCTCTATCCCTCCAGGTGGGTCCCCAGTCCCCAATGAATCCAAACCCTTCCTCACAGCACCAGTTCTTCAGCCATGAGTTAAAGTTCCTGGTGCATGCACTCCTATGCTCTCCCTTGCCTCTCGCAGGAAGTACTTTTGAGAAAGTGACAGAAGTAGCTACTTGCTTGAGACCCCTACCCAATTTCCTAAACTCTTCCTGAACTTCCTTTGGCTCTCCATTTCCCAGGTCATTAGTACCTAGGTGGATAATGACATCCAGCTCACCCTCCTGTCTTGCCTTCCCAGTGATCCCCAGGATCTTTCTTCCATCCCTCCATGCCTTGGCACCTGGTAGGCACCTCATCTCCCTGTCCTCTCCCTCCTGTGTTCCTAGCTGGATCCCTCTTATGATGGAGTCTCCCACCAGGATTCACTTCCTCCTCCTCTGGGGTCCACTGCTTTCCCCACTGAGGTCACCTCCTTGGCTAACCTCCACATCCTTTCCTTCCACTCCTCTGGGTACCTCTATTTGGTTGTCTTCATTTGCCAGTGTGGCATATGAGTTCTTGAGTGGAATAGGATCTGGGATGGGCCTCTGCCTGACCGCTCTAACCCTCCCTGAGCCAACTGTCATCCAAGTGCTCCTCGTTCTCGGCATCCTTTGAGGCAGTTGCATTGGACTGGGTGGTCTCTGGATAGGGGTGATAGTACTCCTGACCCAGTTTACTTCTGCTCTGAGTCTGGCTACCTCATCCCACAGTCCAGAGAGATGCATGCAGATAGGGCAGCACCTCAGTGTCCAGAAGGTCTGCCTGAATATGGCTGCCCCACAGCCACTGCATTGCACCATTCTCACATTATACTGCAATTATACTGCTATTCCACTACTTGTCTGCTACTGAAGCTCTCCTAGTTCCCTTTTATTAATTTACTGTCCTAAAAATCCTGCCACTGATCCTCAGATAATTTTCTTTAAAAAAAAAAGAAAGACACCAATAAATAAATAAATGAGTCAAAACACTTGTGCTGAGGGTGAGCTTCTTCCCCCTTATGCCCCTCCTACTTCACACCCCTTACTGTACCCTGTGTTTAGCTCCTGTCAATCAGATTTAACAGGGCATATAATTAAGAGTTGGGGGAGGGAGGGGTGAAAATTTGCAGCAATTAAAGACAGCACAGAATTACACCACCACTACGTTTTAAATTTTCAACAGCCCAAAACCAATTCTAAGTAAAGACAACAAAGAAAGTACAGTGTCACTAAAAGCCCACAATCTAAGTTTAAAAGAAAAATAGCAATTACCAGTTACTCTAAAGCACTGAATTGAATATGTTTCCTTCCTTCCCCTTCTGGCTTCTTCTGAGAAAATAAAACTCAATTGCTACCTCAACTCTGACTAAGCCCCACCTCCAGTTATCATGTAGCTGAGGTCAGAGGCCAGACAATTAACACCCTTCACCCAACTACAGGGCAGTCCGACAATCCAAGATAAAATTTGCAGCAATTATGTTTATGTTAACTGATGCATGATGGTACAGACTTGATGTGGACGCCAAGTTTCCTCCAGGCAGGGAAGGGTGTAACCCCCCTACAAATGGGGGTTCCCAAAAAGTCTTTCTTGAGCTTGCTTAAATGCTCACTGCCAGGCTGGCATTCTGTGTTTTAGCAGTTTAAATGTGATTGCCAGAGAGTGCCTGCATAGCCTCTGTGTACTGTCTCTTTAAAAGTTGCCTGAATTGCAGTCATAAGTAATCTGAGAGGGAGCTCTGTTGAAAGGTGTAGCTATTTGCTGAAAATCATTTAGAGTGATAATGATAATGTAGTTTGTCTAACCTGCCTTCTTTGCAGCAAGGACTGTTTTGTTTATCTCCACTATCTTGGCCCTGGACTGCCGAATTGGACCAATCAGTAGTGGTGGGACCTAAAATGGAGCCGGACTCAAAATTTGTAGGAATTGTAGCTTTGGGCTTTTGCACCTGAAGGGGGAGCCTTTTTTGTGACTGACAGACAGATCAGCCAACCGAACCTTTTAGATCTTGGGGGATTTCCCAGACTGCTTGCAGTTTTCAGTTAGTTCTGGGCTGAGAAGTGAAGAAGTAACAGTGCAAGTGATTTGAGCAGGAGTTGTGTGTAGTTTTGCATGGGAGAACTGTGAAAGGGCTGAGTTGTGGCCTGCATGTCTGCCTGCTGCCCCTGAGAGGGACAGAAGAGAATTATTTCAGACTAAATCCAAGTTTGAGAGAACGAAGTAAGCTACTGATTTTTTACCAGGCTCATACCTGAAGAAGACCGAAGATTTTGCTGACTGGAATTGGCCTGTCAGGATTTCCAGCTGCTTTTGAATCCCCGGTTTGTGCAGAGACTCTGCGATCATAATTGGAGAGCAGTTTGCCTGGTACAGCAGAATTTTCTTACATGCAAATGTGCTGTGTATTGAAAGTGGGTCATGATTTGGCTCCCCACTGTGTGAACTGTGTTCTGCTTGCTGGAAGCTGTATCCAGCCCAAAATGGACTGTATCCGAATTTGTCTCCATTTGGCTAGGGCCTTGCCACACTGGCCCAGCCAGACTACCCGGTGCACAGAGAAAGCCATCAATGAGAGACCTGCCTGGGGATCAGCCCCCTGTTCCATGCTTGAACAGGAACAACGATTTGTGTGGGTCTTGCTTCTCCTGGCACTCCAGATTGACCACCTGCTGTCTCAATTTTCGTCCTGCCTGTGTCCAGTCTTGGGTATCATGAGTAATCATCAGGGTAGCTCCTTGCAACAACAGCCTAATCTAAAAGTGTGTCATCTGATTGTCTTGTTGTTTTCTTTTCACAAACTGAGCCCTCCAGCTCTGGATTATAAATAGTGTGTGTTGTGCATGTTGTTTTCTTCCATCACAGGGCCCCAACCAGCTGCAACGTTCCTGGCTAGCCCATCGTTCTCCATTTGGGAACCCAGGGTGTGTGACTGTTTATGGACCCTAAAGTGCATGCACAACTGTTTGATTGATACAGTCTTTAAGCAAATTAACCTGATTATGCCCCTCCCTTGTTCAAGTCCCTTAAATAAATCAGATTTAACTATTTTTTGCAGTTACCCTGACTGTGGTTCCAGTTGTGCAAGAGTACTGTATTGCTGTTATTTGCTGTGTATAACCTTGTTTTACAGGGGATCCCCAGGGCTGAGCCAGAGGAAACCCCTGGTGGTAAGTGCAAACAGTGTGGGTACTTGTGTGGTGTGTCAGGGGTATTGTGAAAGTGATTATTGTGTATTGTTCCAGCCACTAGTAAGGAAAGGGGGGGTTACAGTGTCCCAGAGGGCTGTGCCCAGGTTAGTTTGACCACTACCAACCCTGACCACTGGGTGGAGGCACCCGTTTCAAAACTCAGGCCCCTTAACCTGCTACTAGCCAAGCAGGCTGGGGTAATAGCCCTTGGGATAGTGCCACCTAGGGGGTTACATCTGTAGCAGTGAAAAGAATGGGCAAAGTGATTTTGGTAAATTGGCTTGTTATGTACTTAACAGTTTTAAACTGAGTGTAGAAAAACATAGTGTGCTTAAATTACAAAAAATAGCGGTTGGTCATCCATCTGCTATGGTTGCTGGTAAATCCATCTCAGGATTCCTGTGACTGCATAAACCTCTCGAGCTGTGCACTTAATCTCTATGATGTCACAAGAATCCCTCGATGGATTTACAGCACCATTTTATTTATTTATTGAAATTTCGGAATTACAATCCTTTGAGACGAAGACTCCTTTACTAAGGCTGCATGTCAGTACAAGCAGAACATCACTTAGAGACAAATTGTACATTGCTTACTAGGCAAAGATTACAATAAGACAAATATTACATGGTTACTCTGTACAGAATATTTTATTTGCTAGGTTAGTTCCTCTAGGGTTCTCTAGGGTTCTATGGGGACCCTGGGTCGTTGTGGTGAAGGGGGATTGGCTGCCAAATTCAGATGCTAGCAACTAGCTGAGAGATTGTGCTTTAGGTTCCAAGCACTATGTTTACTTTGTTTGGAGTTGAGGGAGATGCTGGTTTTCCTGTCTTCAACCTAGTGTGGATGCCCATCTGTTATTCTATTTGTTATTAATGGGTTTCATTTTTTATTTATAGAAAACTCATATTGTAATTTGCCATAATGACCCCCTAATGACAATTCCCACTTGGATGAAAGCTGAGAAGAGGAAGACCAGCTAGATTCAGCTCCCTTTTGGATATGGAGAATTTTGAGGGAGGAAGCCGTCTGTGGTTCATTTTTAAAATGCTGAACTATGCCGTTTTGTTGGCTGACTTTTAATGCCATTATTACTGTGCCTGAAGTGTGTGGAGTGCTACTGTGTCTGTGGGCTGCTCGTAAGAGGACTGTTTTGAAAGACTAACTCTCTGCTGTTTGTTTACTGCTACGTATTCGTCTCCTACTTTATTTAAAGAACTGCCTTGTTTACACTGCCTGGTTTTGCACATATTTTCCTCCTGGTTCAGTTAAAATATGGCTATTTAACTGGAAAGTTATTGTCCCCAGCTGCTTCACTTAGAGCTGAATTCTGTTGTATATTGCTACGACAACCATGTGTGCGCACTCACCATCCCATACCTTAGCTAGCCACACCCCCTTCCCCTGATTGGTGGTGGCAATCCAGTCCGGTGAGATTTCTGGTGTTTAAAATCCAGCTACTGTATAGACGCGGCAACGTCTAACAGTGGCGGCTTGTGGTGATGAAGTGCGGACAAGTGTTGGGAGTCAGTGGGAGTCTGTGGGAGGTAGTGGGGTGTGAGTGTAGTTATTATTTAAAAGTGTAATGATATGAGGTTAAGTGTAGAGAGCTAATATGAAATGTTTATGAGTCTGTACCCTATGAGTCTGCATGTTAATGGATGGGTTGATGTGCAGTGATAGTTTGATACTAATAATGTATTGGGAAATTATGCCATGTCTAATGTAATGGTGTGTTTTGTTAATAGGATTGAACTCTTGCTTGTAATTTTCCAAAATGGAATGGAAATCAGAATTTTTGGATACCGGGAATGGCATTGTTCTATCTTTCTTACAAAAGACTGGTCATGGTTTGAAACTTGCTTGCTGTTGCTTAGAGCAGGTGATATTGAGGAAAACCATAGGCCCCCCAGCATTTAATAGTGTGCCGGATTCCTTTGATATTTTTCAAACTTCTTCTTCTCTCACAGATAGCCATGGTCTTAAAATGCTTCATGTGAATGTGTGGAGTCTGATTCCTAAAATTGCTGAAATTGAACAGTTAATTGATTACCACAAACCTGATGTTGTTGCTTTCTTGGAGACATGGTTAAAACCCTTTGTCCCCGATAGTGCATGTAGTATTCCTGGATTTAAATTACTTTGTGCTGACCGAAAAATAAAAAGGGGTGGGGGGGGGCCTGGTTTATTTCAAAGATTATTTACAAGTTAACATTCTTGGGTCAAGCTGTACTGAGGAACGTTCCACTGATTGACTGTTTTTACAGTTTTGCAGTTTATTCAGGGAGGAAAGAAACACGTCATTGTGGGCTGTTTATATAATCCTGCTCAATGTGGACAAGAAGGTTTGCAAAACTATCTTGAGGTGCTTGTTCCTTATATGCAGAGATATGATACGGTTATTCTGGGGGACATCAATTTGAATTGGCTTTCGAGGGAAAGACTGGGGTTGGAATCTTTTTTGCAATCACATAGGTTAGTTCAATGCATCAACGAGCCCACGTGTTTAAATTCTATTACTTTAAGCCACTCAATATTAGATTGGATTTTAACAAACAGTATAAGAAGGATGGCTAAGGTTGGTGTTCTGGCTGACTCCATGAGCAACCACATGGCAACATTCTGTGTGATGATTTTCGAATACCCCAGACCCCCTCCCTGTCTAATTCAAACTCGGCCATTTAGAAATGTTAATTTTGATGAGTTATATTTTCATTTATCTTTAATAGACTGATCTGTTTTGGAGTGCATTCCTGATGTTGGTTTGACATTGGATTATTTTTGAAAGCAACTTCTTCCAATTCAAAATGCGTTGTTCCCTATTCAAACGTTAAGTCATAGAGGAATGCCAAAGGGCTGGTTTTCTCCAGTTATTAAAAAAATAATTAGGGAAAGAAACTCAGCTTGGGCAGGAAATAAGAGTCACCCCAGTATAGCTACAATGAATAATTATCATAGGCTTAGGAACTTAGTATCATGTACTGTGAGGAAAATCAAAAAGGATTTCTATAAGAATCAGTTTGAATCCAGCTGGCAGAATCCCAAGAAATTGTGGGATAAAATTAATAATTTAATATCTTCTAATGTTAGATCTAATATTCAGAAGGTTGCTGTCAATGAGGTAGATGTAATTGATCCTTTGAAAATTGTTGATTTGCTAAATAACACATTTTCTGATTTGTCTAGTTTTAGGTCTAGTGTATCTCAGTCTAGAGGGAATAGTTCTGAATGTGCAGATGCTTCAGTAAATTTGCCCATGTTTAAGTTCAAAGAGATTAGTCAATCTGAAATTTTGAAGCTTAGCAGCATTCTTGACAAATTTTCAGACTGTGGGGGTGAGTTAGAAGGACATTTTTTGAAGTTAGCATTGCCAAATATCATTAATCCTTTATGTCATATTTTTAATTTGTCATTAGTTACCTGTCAATTTCCGTTAGATTGGAAGAAAGCCTGGATTTTTCCAATTGCAAAAAAATAGAATGCAGTTAATTTGGATGATTTTCGGACTATGCCCATTCTAAATCCCCTTAGTAAATTGCTTGAGAAGGTTGTTGCTCGGCAGATTAATAATTATTTGACAGCTTTTGATGTGTTGACAGGACAGCATTATGATTTTCAGCAGTATCATGGTACAGGGATGGCCTTGGTCTGGTTAATGGGCACCGTCCTGCATCGGTTTGATAGGGGGCAGTTGACCGGGGCGGTATTCATGGACCTGACCAAGGCATTTGACTTAACTATTCGCAGTCTCACTTGCTCTAAATGGAAGAACATTGTTTTTTCTGAAGCTGTAGTGTTATGGATTGATGACTATTTGTCAAATTGATGTCAATATTTTCAAATCAGAAATGTCGCTTCAAATGTGTTTCACATATCCTGTAGTGTTCCTCAGGGGTCCATATTGGGCCCCTTATTATTTTCTTTATTTAGTAATCAGCTCCCTCAATTATGTTTATTTAGTAATTCTATTATGTATGCTGATGACCTCATTATTTTTCCCTAGTCCAAGTCAGTATCTGAATTGACCCGTTCCTTAGAGAAAGACTTCGGGAAAATTTGCTCATGGTTTTTGAGTAATTTTATGGTATTAAATAAAAAAAAAGGTGATGCTTTTTGGAATGCCAACTTTGCTCAGGGACTCTCCGAGGCTTGTACTGTTTGATCAGCTTGGGTCGCCAATTGAACAAGTTGATCAAGTCAGATTTCTTGGTGTTCTTTTTGACCCTGGGCTTAGTTCCCCCCCCCCAAGTACAGTCTGTTGTCAGAACCATTAATCAAAAATTAAGTTTATTGCACAAGTTTAGATCATATTTTACAGTGGAGACACAAAAAGTCATTGCTGTTGGGTCACTTCTCCACACTTTGATTACGCATCAATTTTATATTTACATTTGGGTTTGAAAGAATTGCACACATTGACAATGGCCTACAATACTATTTGTAGATTTGTTCCTGCAGTTCCAGCTCGCACACATCATTGTGTTCTATATTCATTTTTGGATTGGCTGTCCCCTCTTTTAAGGACTGAGTATTTTTTGAGTAGTAACATATTCAAATGTTTTCATTATAAATCCGTATTTCCTTTGTCAGGTTTAGGTTGTTTTTGTGTTTGTTGTCCTGTATGTCTGGGTTGGACCTGAAAAGGGACCTTTAGTCCAGTGTCCTAACCTGGTGAACAAAGAATAAATGAATTGAACAATGAAATGAAAGGAGTATTTATTACGGTAAATGTGCACCAGGTTTTCTCTCTCCTGAGCATGCGTCAGCACAGCTGCCACTCTTTCACATCCCCTGAGACAGCCTAACACCCAGCGAACACACCGCTACTCTTCCACATCCCCCGAGACAGCCTAACACCCAGCAAACAAACCGCCACTCTGACTCAGTGGTAAGTACATTTAAAAAAAAGAAACAAATGACTGGGAAAAAAACAATTACTACTGTCTCCTAGCAAAAGAAAAAACAATCCTTCCTTCCAGCAGCCATGTCCGACCTCTGACACTGCTGAAAACTGGTTGGACTGCAGCTGCATCGAGACGTCTTCTCTATTTTATTTTATATAATTGTCGTGGAGAAAAAAACAGCAATTATATAAAATAAAATATGGGGTGGTCTGTAAACTTGAATTTTACACACATCCTCTTGTTGGATGCCAAGATAAACCTCTCGAGCTTTGCTCATGGGGTATATGTGGCACACAACACCTCAGGCTTGTGTAAAATGCTCATTAAACAAACCATCCCATACTTTATTCTATTTATATAGGACAAGTTATCATTTGTAATAATGATATTATGCATTCTTGAGACTAATAGTCATGGGTAAACAATCTGGTGCAGTACTGAAAGAGTAGATGTGCAGTAATAGAATAAGGAGTATTCAACAACAGTTGGTAAAATGTAGCCAGCAGAGATGGCAGCCTACACATGAGTTAGTGCACTGAATGGAATGCTGGCTCATTTAGACGTGACTAGAAAAACAAATTCTAGTCAGAATTGATATGGCTGTGGAGAGCTTTTGCGATACTTTTACCCATTATTTCTAATGAATTTGCACATTGAGGATCTGATGAGAGGCAATTTCAATGTGGTCTTTCTTTTATACAATTTTACAATTTTTTTTCCTAGAATATGTCTGGTGATTGCAATATATTTAGCCTGGATAGTTCACAGAAGACATGGCATCTTATTTGCAGTTGGGATCTATATCTACACAATATTACACTGCATTGCATAAAATCAGAGCACACTGAAAACAATATTTTACATCTGGACTAGGCTACCTTGAATAAATACATTACAAAAATGGTAAAATCATGACCCCACTGAAAACAAGATATTACATCTAATCTAGGACATCCTGAATAAATACAGTGCAAAAATGTGTAAAATGAAGAACCCTATGACAATGAAATGTAGCATCTCCCCAGCGCTATCCAGAATACAAAATATAGGATAAGAAATATTTAAAGGAAATCTACTGTAAACTGAATTTCACGGTGTTCACTGACATAAATATTTTCTTAATTATTTTATAACATATTAGATTGCAGTATTTATTTTGAATGTTGTGGCCATGAGGATGTGTGTGTGTGTGTGTGTGTGTGTGTGTGTGTGTGCTGTTTTCAAAAAAGCATAATAAAAAAAGCGTACTGATTGCAATATATTTAGCCTGGATAGTTCACAGAACATTTGGCATATGTATGAGACAATGCTTAACAGATAGTGTCTTAAGAGGTTAAAAAACAAACAGTATAAATATTTTTAGTTTCGTTGCTGGGAAAGGGTGATATTTATGAGGTGTGAATCTTTCTTGAAAGACAATACCTGCCCAACTGAAGCTAGCATCAAGAAAATGCTTAACTGCTAAGTATTTAAATGTACAAGTTGTTGCATTTCGAATGGGGTAAACAAATCTCCAGTTTAATAGGCAGCCAATATTTAACAAGCTGTTTCAGTTTCCTAATGGCTATCTGATAAGCAGCTTGGAGTTCTGTCTCCATTATACTAAACAGAAAGAAGGGAGTCTTTTATTTCAAGTGGAACAGTGATTTGTAGATGTGGAAGAATACATTGAAATCTCCAAAAATGTGTTCCACGGTATTCCATTTTTCCAGCTACAGACAGCAAGATGGCCGTAGGCTCTGCCCACAGCCATAAAAGAGACTGAATTAAGTGGGAATGAGTGTTTTCTGTAATGACAAGTTCAACCATGGACAAGAATGGCAATAAAGTGTAGTTTTATAAAGGGGGATATGACTTTCACTGGTGTTTCGACAGATAACTCTTATTTGGAATGGTACAGTTTATTAGACTGAGGTAGTATGCATATCTGCAGCTATGCAAGGAAAGCAGCGTTTGATTATATAATGTCCTCTCACATTTTTTATGTTAAATATGGAACATATTTAGTCTATTGTTGCTCTTATGTTGCTTTTATGTCTATAGAAATATGAATTATTCAACGTACTAGAGGTTTTCATAGCATAAAGCTGGTTTATAATTATGCACACATTTTGGTTATCTGTCTGTTATGGCTGGCTAGTGTAAGGGCCTCAAATTCTGATCCTCCAGATGTGTAGTAACCAAGCCCTCATTGTAATTATTCAAATGACGTAGAAGAACAGAGAACCACATCAGTACAGTACCATGGTATTTTGTACTTAGTTCTGTAATTAGTTAAGACAAACAGAAGGGTTTTGCCCATAATGTCTGTCTCCTGCATTAGCGGGGCCATCTGATGCCATGTTTTGTTAGTAGGTGTTTATCTAACCTATGTTTAAAGGAAATGAATGGGTCAACATTTATTACCTCCCTAGGAAATTCATTCCATAGTGGTATGACTCTCTGGGTATATAAGTACCTTCTACCATTTCTCCTTGGGAGTGTTAATGTTATTTGTTTTGAATTACTTCTCAGATTAATGTTTCTGTCAAGAAACTGGATAACCGGGCTATCCATGAGTTGGCTATCCCCTACGATTTTATACAGCTGCAATAAATCACTCCTTGTTCACCTAAGCTCCAATGGGTATAAGCAAGTTTTTGCATTCTAACCTCATACAGTTCCTCCCCTAGACCATGAATAATCTTTACGATTCTCCTTTGCACTCACTCCAGGTTGCCTATGTCTCTTCTTAAGTGAGGACTCCACAGTGGAATGCAATAATCCAGGTGGGGTCAGGCGAAGGCCATGTAGAGGTGACTATACATGCTCTGTTCCCTGATATGAATGCCTTCTTGATACACCCTATGATCTTGTTAGATTTTTTAATAACCTCATTACAATGGGAACTAAAGTGCAGATCATTGTTAATCAGTATCCCTAAGTCCCTTTCATTCTGTACTGCTTTCAGTAGTTTTCCTCCTAGCTCGTAAGTGCTTTTGTTATATTTTTTCCCAAGGTGCATCACAAGGCACTTCTCCATATTGAACATCATAACATTCATGGATACCCAATTTTCCATTAGTTTTATGTCCTCTCTTAATGCATTCACCTGCATGCAGTTCCCCACTTCCACCCTTAATTATGAGTCATTGGCAAACTTAGTGACCCAGTTCTTTATCCCTGCATTCATATCCTTGATAAATAGTGCAAACAATACTGGCCCCAGTACTGAGCCCTGTGGTACGCCACTCATCATTGATCCACTATCTGATAAGTGTCCTTTAATCCTGACCCTCTGTGTTCTTCCTGTTAACCACATATGAACCCATTTAATTACTTTGTTGTTGATTCCAAGGTTTAATAATTTGAGCATTAATGTGTTATGCAGGACTTTATCAAAAACTTTCTTGAAATCTAAGTACACCACATCTACTGGCTGGTTGTTGACCAGTGCATTACTAACCTTTTCATAAAATAATAGGCTATTTGTTGGACCAGATCAATGTTTTTTAAAACCATGCTGAGTTGCCAGCCAGTCAGTGCAGCGGTTGGTATTTCTGCTTGAGATGCCAGCGACCAGGGTTCGGGACTGGACCTGGGTCGCTGGAGGGCCGGCCGGAGGGGAGATGGATGGAGTATCCTCTGGACTTCTCTCCTTCTCCACGTGGAGGGGGGATGAATGTCTGGTGCATTACGGACCCCAGGCGGAGGCAGGGGGCTCCACTGCAACCAGTGTCTAGATGTTAGGAGGGGGTGGGGCGGATGCGGGACATCATTGCACGTCCCCACCCCTGAGGAAAAAATAATGTCCTTTCGGGGACAGAAAAATCCCCAGCCAAGCACCTCTGTGACACCCTCCTCGCCACCTTCAATGTGCTCCCAGGCTGGCTCCCCTGAAAAACCCGAACCGTTGTTCGTGACATAGGTAAGTGCTGTGACCCCGCCCTGGGGGTTAAGCCATGGGACATGGGGGAGCATAGCTCATGTGAGTGTAGGAGGTGGTGGGGGTCGCGACCAGGGCTGAGTTCGGCGCTAGGCTGGCAAAAAGCATAATAAAAAAAAAAACGTGCTGAGATTCATCATTCAGATTTCTTTTATTGATTTCATCTTCTAGCTTTTCCTGGATGAGTGATACCAACAACTTTCCCAATACCACTGTCAAACTGATGGGCTTATAGTTCTCCACCTCTCCCCTGTCTCCCTTCTTATAACTGGGGACCACCACTGCTGTCCTCCCATGTTCTGGAATGTTTCCTGTTTCAATAGATGTAAAGTTTATGTAATGGATTGACCAATCATGTACTTATTTCTTTTATCATCCTAGGACGTAGATTGTCAGGACCTGCTGATTTAGATGGATCGATGTTATTTAGTTTCTTAGTTATCTCAGCCCTGAAGATCTTTATAGAAGTTTGATAGGTGCTATCTGATCTAATATAACCTCCTCCATGTCCCTTATCTCATTCAAAAACTGAGCAAAAATACTCATTAAATATATTGGCCTGGTTGGCAGGTTCAATACTCTCTGTAGTCCCTACCGTTAAAGGTCCCACTGTCTTGTCCACTGATTTATTATTTATATATGAGAAGAAAGATTTTACATTATCCTTTGTATTGGCTAATCTAAATACCAATCTGCTTTTCTCTGATTTAATAATCTACTTTTATTCTACTTTTACTATTTGCTGTTTTTACTATTTCTAAGTTGCTGTTTGTACTTGCTAATATTATAATGTCTCTTTTCATTGCCCTATAGGCCTGCCTCCTTTTTGCAAGCTGTTTCTTTACTTTTTAGGCATACCATATGTGAACATTTCCCCTTTTGTTGTACAATGGTTTGTTTGGGACATGTTTGTCCTCCAGTTCTAATATTTTATTCTTTATCCTTAACCATAATTGTTCTGTGTTTTGGTTTACTACGTCCCATTCCCAGTTATTTAACTCCTTTCTTATTTGTTCAAAATTTACCCTACGGTAATTCTTGATAACTGTTTTGCCTGAAATCTTTTTGGGATTAATGTTTATATTAAACATCACTGTCTTGTGGTTGCTACTTAACAGTGGCTTGTGTATTTCCAGGTCCTTGACTCCATCGGTTCTGTCTGTTAGAACAATATCAAGGATGTTTTTGTCTCTTGCTGGTTGGTCAGCCATTTGAGACAGTCCATTATCTGTACACAGATCCAGCAGGAGTTGTTCCTGCTTGTTTGATGCTGTACCATTATCCCAGTTTATGCTTGATGCATTGAAGTCACCTAATATTATTACATCTTTGTCACCGATCTTCTTATTTACGCTATATAACAGGTTGGCATGGGTACTGCTATCAATATTGGGGGGTCTCTAGCAAAGTCCTACTACTTATTCTCAGTTATTGTAAGAATGCCTATATCTAACTGTCTGCACATTATATCATCCTTCACGTATATGGCCATCCCCCCGCTTCTTTCCCCTCTATCTTAATAAAACACTTTGTAACCTGGGATATCCCTTCTCCAACTGGTGGTACCTGTCCACCAGTTCTCTGTTATCACTGTCAAATCGATCTGTCTTTCCTGCATGAACAATGTCAATTCAGCTTTTCTAACTACATTAAGACTTCTAACATTTGTTAGCAAGATTGATATACCGTTTCTTTTTGTCTTTTTTCATAGTGCTTTTTTTTTGTTAGTTATGTTTCTGCCCCCTCGTTGCCACAGTCCCTACCTGAGGAGGGAGCCCCCAGCCCCATGCCCTGGTGTCTACCAGCTGGTGCTGATTCTTACCCTTATGGCTTACCCCCAGCAGGGCCAGTGGGGTTCCCCAACCTCTGCCAGAGACTGGATCCTGTGTGCCCAGTGCTATGGCTAGGCAGGATCGGGGCCTGCAAGGTGCCCTCTGTCGTTCATCTTGGCAACATTTTCTTCTGTGTTTTTTCTCCCCAAAGATGAGGCGTGCAGTGATGCCTGATGGAGGGAGTGTGCATGCGTCTGCATGTGCTCCTCCAAGTATCTGACAAATCTCTGTCCCCTTCTGCAGTGTCAGTGCACTGTCCCCCAGCCTCCACTAGGGGCCAGTTGAATGCCGACTAGTGGTGTCCCCCTCCCTGGAGAAGGAGAGTAGTCCCTTGGATGCTCGATCCCTATCCTCCCCTGCCAACCCCCAATGGCCCATGCTCATTCCCGAACATGGGTCACTGGCATAACGTGAGGTGAGGTGTTCAGTGCCTCAGCCCTCAGTGCCACTGGGATGGCATTTTTTGCTGTTTGATGTATCAGTGTGTTCCCTACACCCTTTTTTAATCAGTTTTTGAGGTATCAAAATTATTGTTGATGGCTTTGTAGAAAATGTTCCCTAATACTCTGGATCCCTTTCTACTTAAATGTAACCAATCACTGCAATATAAATCATACTGGCTGTCAACGAGCTCCCATGTTTTTATACATGTTATATTCTTTTCCAAACACCATCTCCTTAACCAATTATTGTCTGCTTTAGCTCTGTTCATTCTTTCCCTACCCGCACTTGGCACTGGGAGCACTTTTGACAGGATAATTTGGGCCTTCTCCTGATTTAATACATTGCATACGTTCTCCATATCTTTAGTTGTTTCTTCCATGCCACACCTCCCTAAACTTGGTGTCAGCATGCACCAGCACCGGTTTGGGTTGTTAGTATCTTTTAGAGTTCCTGGTAACATCACTGTTATACCCTTCAAGTCAGCCCCACTGTAGCTACAAGTGGTAATGTTTTCCTTGTTATCCCTGGTAGTGTACCTATCAGTGTACTTTGTTATTGAGCCCCCAGTGTATAATATTGTTCTTTCAGTTGTACTTGTTCTCTTGTCTCTGGACTATCATGTACCCCAGTTTGTGTATGCATTTCAAACTCTGGTCCCATTTTTGTTCTAAAGTTTGTTTCATCCATAGTAATGAAGTCACCTACTACAAATGACTGTCTCATGGTGCTTGGGGGGGGGGGGGATGACTACTTGAGAAATTATCATCCATTAGTAAGTCAGTAAATTGATTTCCAAAATCTATCAAGGGTGGTCCACATAAGTTTGTACCATTTCCTAACATCCTAACTGAAAACTCCTGTGATTGCACCACTTAACATCCTTGTCCCTCTTCCCGGGACTCCCCCCACCGTTCTTCCACTGTTCTCTACTTGTCTTGCCCTCTCACTCTCCTCTCCCTTCCTGCCCTCCCATCTTCCCCTCTTTTTCTCCACCCCCACTGTCTTCCTTGCCTTCCGTCCCTTACTATCCTAGCTGCTACTTGACAATGCTGCCTGGTTGCTCTCACCTTCCTTGATCTGGCACCCCTCCTAATTCTTTCCTCTTCTCACTCCCTGCCTTGAATCACTTGCTAAACTAATGTGTATTTATTTGCTGTTCTCTTATTCTGTATTTTGTAATACAAATTGCTTTATTGTTTGTGAAACCAGTCTGTTTTCTATCATGGATCTGTACCCCCCCCTATTGACGTGGAACCTTTGTAAATGAGCTGCTTGGTGCTCAAGGATACTTGTAATCCTAGGGTGAATAAATAAATAAAATAAAAAAATAAAACATTTCTGTTTAATAGGGCATCATCCATTATCAGGCGTGTCTGGTGGTTACCAACATCAGTTAGTGTAGGAACACAGCTGTTGGTGTTAGCTTTATTTGGAGGTATGTTCACACTATGTTCACACTAGTTCCTAGTTCAGGATTACCCATAACTGTATCTTTTTCACTCATTTGTTCACCAGGACGCTGCATATATGACTCATTATCCACCAGAGCAATTAATGGGGCATCGCTATTCCCCACGGGGTTAGTAAACACATTGCCTTTCTATCCTTTTTCATTTGTCTGCTGTTGTTAACTACTTCCCTGTCTTTATATATGTCTTCTTCAGTACACTCCTCTGGCCTACTCCTTTTCTTTGCAGACATAGAGTTAACTATAGCTTCAGGAATGATATGGTTCATGTTGCTATCACACACTTTAGTACCCTTACATTGAAAACTATGCCCAGCAATACAATCACCTCTCCTATTTGTGACATTTGTGTCAGCTGCATTCATTGCCCTAAGTTTTGAGATGATCTCTGTCTGTTTTTCCTCCAGCTGGGCTAGCTTACTATAGAATATCTTACTATCTTCCTACAGGACACTATCATTGACACATTTGTCACGATAAAGATATTGTATATAGTCAGAGTTTCTACAAGTTTGTACATATCACAACTTGTGCATCTAATACCAGCCTCCCCATCCATTGTTAGTATTTTGTCCCCATGTTTTGTTTTTAAATAATTCACTACCCACAGAAATAAGTGACAGAGGTAGTGCACAACAGCACAACTAGCTGTCAGAACCCAAATCCTCTACCTTCTGCACCCTAATTCAGGCTATGTTCAGTACCCCAAAGCCCCAGTAATCATCAGAAAGCGTATCTCTATACCTGCTGTTCTCTCTGGACACACTTGACATGCGCTAGGATGTGCATGTCTCTGTGTGCTTCTCTGTGCATGATGACCATATGCTCACCCACTCAAGCTCGCCCCACTTGCTCGGAGCACTCTGTTTAAATTGTGTGACCCAGAATGATGTCCTGGGTCACGTGACACCTTCTTGGAATACAATGTTTCAAATAGCTGCTTCTCCCCCTTGCAGTATTCAAACAGAGCGGAGTGCTCCTTGTGTATTAAAAAGTTACAGTTTCACACATTTGTAGTTCTTTCAGACACTGCTCTGGACTACAAGCCCAAGTTAAACTTCCTGTCTGCAGCATCAGGTTACTAGGAGACCACCCTCCACACTTCCCACAGCACAGAATATAGTTGCATTATATCAGAACATAAAATCTCCTTCACACTCTGTCTCATCGCTTGAAAAACAGTCACATAGCACAACGGGAGGCTTTAGTATTATAATTAACCAATGGACAATATGGCATTACTGCCTATGTGAACACGTTTTTCAAATACAAAAACACATTTAGTTTAAATAATGAATAACTATAGAGATATTTGTGGAAACTTAAAAAGAATACAAAATAAATGGACAAGATACAGTATGGATTATTGTCAAATTAATTTCAATAATATTTCTGTCATCACTAACCAGCAGCAGACTGTTACCGGTAACTAGCTGTCAGATTGTGGTGCCTGGAGGATTATTGAGGTAATGAGGTACCCAGTGTACAGCAAAACCAACAAGCATTTGTCAATGCTGAATGTTTGCTTGCTGGCATTGGCAGTGGTAGTGTAGAAGTTACAGAGCTGCGTAATAGGAATGGCAGTGAAGTATTGAACTGAAGCCAACCTCACCACCACCCTGCAGAGAGTGACAGGCATTGGGGTGTGCGTTTGGGTCATCAGGCATAACGGCCACGCCATTTCACCACACTCCACCCTACAGACACTGACAAGTGTCACGGTGTTCCTTGGGGTCTTTGGCCCTTATGCGCACCCCATTTCATTAGGAAATATGGTGAGATGGGTGCGATATAGGAGAATGGGGTGAAGTTTGGGGCTAAGAGTCCAAGGCATACCCTCGATGCCTCACTGACTGCAGGGTGTGGAATGGTATGAGCATCACAGGCAAGAATCCCAAGTCACACCCCTGATGCCTGTCATTCTCTACAGGGTTGGGCGTTATAGTTGGAAACCCTAATACCTCAGGCATTCGTTGGTATTTTCACTTCAAATTTTCAACATGTTTGTTTTGTGACCCCACCTCATGAACAGGGGTAATATCAGTTTGTTAGCCGGAAGCTGCTTATGCACAGTGACTACGGCATTTAGCACCACAGGTGCAAAAACATTCCGAACAGGATGTAAAAAATGACAGCTGTACTGTTCATGGGGAGGTGTAAAAAATGGCAATGTTGCAAATCTGTAGTAAAAATATTAAAAAAACTGGTGAAGTCACGAGCGTACATAGAAACTGTGCAATGCACACCCGTAATATAATTAGGTTGGGGAATTTTTACAGTAGATTGTCAACTCAGGCATTTTGGTGCCTGCGATCATGAACAGTGTCACTGTGATTTTCTTTATCTGTGCCGAACAATGATTTCCCACAGTGACCACACATCACTGCGCTGAAAGTGTGAAAACACACTTCAGCCATGTTGTGAAAAATGGCAGTTGTACTGTTCATAAGGAAGTGTGGAAAAATGTCACTGGTGAAAATCTGGACTGAAAATATTACAAAGTCATGAACTAACAAGGGTGAGTGGAAACTGCGCAATGCTCACTCGTAGCACAGTCATTTTATGGACTTTTGTCACCAAATTTTCAACAAAGCCATTTTAAGACCTCTGCTCAAGAACAGTGTAACTGTGATTTTCTTAATCTGTCCTAAACATTGCTTTCGCACACCAACAGCACCATTATTGCGCCACATATCTGAAAACATTTTGGGCGACATATGAAAAATTGCAGCTGTACTGTTCATAAGGAAGTGTAATAAAATGGCAATGTTGAAAATCTGGAGTGAAAATATTAAATTTGCAAACTTACGAGCATGCATAGGAACTATGCAATGCACGTACGTAATAAAGTCATTTTTAAGAATTTTTTCACCAAATTTTCAACATAGCCATTTTAAGACCTCTGCTCATGAACAGTGTCACTGTGATTTTCTTAATTTGTCCCGTACATTGATTTCACACACCAACTGCGCCATTGTGCGCTACATGGCCGGAAACACGTTTTGGGTGAGATGTGAAAAATGACAGCTGTACTACTCATAAGAAGGTGTGGTAAAATGGCAATGTTGAAAATCTGGAGTGAAAATATTGAAAATTCGCGAACTTACGGGCGTGCGTAGGAACCGTACAACGTACGCTTGTAAAACAGTCATTTTGAGGAATTTTTTCACCAAATTTTCAACATAGCCATTTTAAGACCTTTACTCTTGAACAGTATCACTGTGATTTTCTTAATTTGTCCCGTACATTGATCTCGCACACCGACTGCGCCATTGTGCGCTACATGGCCGGAAACACGTTTTGGGTGAGATGTGAAAAATGGCAGCTGTACTGCTCAAAAGAAGGTGTGGTAAAATGGCAATGTTGAAAATCTGGAGGAAAATATTGAAAATTACACCACGAAAGCTGCAAGGAGAACTGTGCAACGACGCCAGTAAAACAAACATTTTGAGGAATGTCATCAAATTTCAACATGGGGTTTTGGGAACCTTTTCGACGATGTCACTGTAATATGAAGTCTAACCTGAGCGGGTGATTTCGGCAAGTGACTATGTAAATCACTCCTTCGGCCCGAATAACGCCATGACAGTGACATCATTCTCGAGAAGGGGTCCCAAAACCCAATGTTGAAAATTTGGTGAAATATCCAAAACTGCCTAAGATATGCAATAAGTTGAAAACCCCTATCTAGCCCATTATACAGCTTACCGCATTTCCCTGTTCGCGGTCGGCTTTGAAGAGTGCAGACGTGTTCCCGGTCCATCAAGATCGCTGCGCCGAGGTCCGGAGGTACTATGGGGTGAGGGGAGGTAGGTGCGCAGTGGGTGGGTGCGGGATGGGAGGGGGCTAGAGACTACGTGGGACCGTTTTTCTTTACAGGTAAAAAACCGAAAAAGGACGATGTGGATGTTTGCCATGCTGGGGTGGGCTCCCAGCGTGGCACAAGATAGTTGGGGCGTTTAGCTGACGGGATTAGGCACCCCGATCAGCCTAAGATCGATTGCCATGCTGGGGTGGGCTCCCCAGTGTGGCACTTACTACTGGGGAGGTTAGGACAGTGGAGCTGACGGGAGATTGGGCACCCCGTCAGCTATATCATTAGTTGCTATGCTGGGTGGGCACCCAGCATAGCATTTTGGAGAGACTTTGGGGGGCAGAGACAGCACAGCCGGCGGGGATTGTGCACTCCGTCGGCTATACAGTGTGGGTACGCAGGGGTGCGACGTCTGCGTGGGCGCAGTGTGTGGGGAGCTGCGCTGGAGCAGGCGATATCTTATTGCTGCTCACTCAGCGTAGCTCCCCTTTGAACTGTATGCCACTGCATTTTGGAGCTTGTCATAGACAGCTCCAGCATGCATTGGCTTACAGGGCTGCGCCTGCCAACACACTAACTGAATTAGAGGAGGAGGTGACACACCTCCGAAATCTCCGATGATGGCACTATGTTTCTTGCACATGCGTGCAAGCAAACATAAAAATGAATTAAAACAAAGCAGAACTAAAACCTCTGCGGTGATTTAAGGGCACCTAATATGTGGTTACAGTGTTCTGGACCCTGATGCACTGAGTGTAGCAGAATCTGGTGGATGTTGTCAGCTATCAGACTGTGCTACCTAGGAGATTTTGAGGTAGTAGGGTACCCACTTGACACAAAAACTGAAAATGCATTAAAACAAAGTAGAAATAAAGGTTTTACAGTAATGTAAGGGCACTTGTTATATGACCCTATTTTCTGGGTGCTGCTTAGGCTGAGGGTTGTGCAGTTAGACGGATGAAATCAGCTATCAGATTAGTGAAGCTCTAGCAAGTGAAACACTGGGGCTAGTGGTCCACTGTTGGGACTTGGAGTTTCTGCTAATTAGTTGAGAAAAGAAAGCTGTTTGCCCCAGTTAAATCAGTGCTACAAAACTTAAAACTAAATTATTTTGTGAAGTATCCAGCTATTTTAGTCATACAGAAGGGGGGATGCCTAACTTTCTGTCAGTGGAAGAGGCATGGGGCTTTGTGAACAGGAATTGGCCTAATGCTGAACAACGTTCCAAGTCTAACCAAAATCAGAAAATCCAACTGTAAGCCCTCCAGAATGAACTTGCTCGAGACAGCCTTTGCCCTCAGTCTCGCGGTTTACAATATGCAATGTCACAAAAGTACAGCACGACCACTGTGGACAAGAATCTGTCACACTCAAATCAATCAAAGCTCCCAAAGGACAGCACCAGCTATGGTTATACCTAAACCTGTACCCGAATCTCTAGCCTGGTCTGTTAAATCATATAGGAAAGCAATTCCTATTTCAAAGAACAGATCTCACTTGTCGGAATCTGTCACTAAGGCTTCTGACAAACATGTTCAGTCCAGAGAGAATACGATCCTGAACGCTATGGAAATCACTCAGACCACTTCCTTCTCTCAACACTTACAGTTTCACCAGGACATGTTTGCAGAGCCAGACTGTGACCCCTACCTGCACAATTAGTAGAATTTTAGGGTCTTCATTCACTCTCCTGTTGCTGTCCTTAATTTGACCCTGTGAGTTCACATACAAACACATTGTCTGTTCTAAATGCACCACAATGAAAGTACAATCTACCATGGTTGTAGGTCGGCATACTCCATGTACTCCATGGTGTACACTTTTATTGGAGGGGTGGGCAGCAAATAGGCCCTGAACTGCTTCCTTAGTCCATGGAAACAAAACAGAACCAGCAGAACCTTTCTGTTAGTTTATTCATATTAGTCAAAACCAGCAGGATTGGTCACTGATACTGTCATTACATCCCAAAAACTATACAGCTTTACAGGGTCTGGGCTGGTATGTGTGTATATATATATATATATATATATATATATTACCAATTATTTTACCAGGTGAGACACACTAAGCTGAAAGCTTGTTTGCAGGTGCAACCTGGGAGCACGAGGAAGTTAAGTGACTTGCTCAGGGTCACACAGTATGCAAGTGGGGGCTGTGGGATTCAAACCCAGGTTTCCAGATTTGCAGCTCAGAACCTTAAACCACTGTGCCACACTGCCTCCTATTGGTGTCTTAAGGAACAATGCATGGCATCTGTATATACTCATGTATGGGGGGGCAGCAACCAGTGTCACGGGGTACATAAGTTATATTTATCATGCCAAATGGGGCAACAAACACAGTCCTGGTGTACATATTTATATTGTCTGGCTACACTCCTGCAATCTACAAGGAATTCTACAGGGCTGCACTCTGTCTTCTGTTATCCTAAAGCCTCTGTTCATCTGATCTCTTGCATGGGATCTGGAGGTTTATTTGTGATATGTGCTGCCCATGACTCTAAACTCGATACAGAGCACATATTATCCTAGTTGGATCCTAGAGTCATCAGGCGCATGTTGATTATGCCCACTAATTTACTTGTCCTCATCCAGATTTTGTTAGGAGAGTCCTGACCAATGGAAAACCTGGTAGGCAATGGAAAGTACTAGTTTTAAGAAGGGACCCTAGAGAAATGCAGCTCTCTAAATGTATGTAAACTTGGAATCAAGGGTTGCATCACTACCAGGTTTTCAGGTCGATAACTGTTTGGATCTGGCCTGTTACTCATGCATCATACCGAGGAACATCATGGTTTAGAAAGAACTGAATGACTGTGAGGCTCATTCCATTGGTGTCGGGACTTGCTGCTTTAATGTGTTGTTAACGCCGTCTACTGTCTGCTGCAAGCATGTGCTTATATTGTGTTCTTGTTGCTTTATTTGCTGTTTAAGGGTTGAATAATCACAGACTGATATACCTTGGAGGGACCCCCACAACAAGCAGTACTGGACACATTGAGTTATCTGGGGTGAGTCTTTTTTACTGTTTTATACAACTTCTTCATAGGACCTATCCCAGTCAAGGGCAGAGTGATGCTGGTGCTTCTCAGTCCGCCAGCCAACTAAAGATGGTCAGGGGGAGCTTAATATGTATACTCTTGAGGAAAGAAGGGAGAGAGGGGACATGATAGAAACTTTCAAGTACCTCAAGGGAATTAACAAAGTCCAAGAGGGTAGCATCTTCCAGAAAAAGGGATGTGCAAGAACAAGGGGGCACAATTTGAAGACAGAGGGGGGGCGGCTCAGGGGTAATGTGAGGAAGTATTTTTTTCACTGAGAGGGTTGTGGATGCATGGAACAGCCTCCCTGAGGAGGTCGTGGAGTCAAGAACAGTGGTGGACTTCAAGAATGCATGGGACAGGCATAAGGCAGTCCTAGGGGTGGGTAAGAGGAAGTAAGCTGTTGGTTAACTAGGATCTGCAACTTATCTGTTAGGTAGGAAAATGGGCAGACTAGGTGGGCCAAGTGGTCCTTATCTGCCATCAAATTCTATGTTTCTAGGGGGAAGGGAGCTCATATACCTCTGTTTGTCTACCTGCACCCAAATAGCTGCAATCCTCAGTTTACATCTTCTTGAAAAATTTGAGGTATGTTACCTATTAAGAGTTGAGTCCCTCTATTGCCTGCTTCAGTTCTCAGTGTGTCAAGGAATACTAGGTCCTATGCATATCAGGATCACAGCGGACTGTGATCTCTAGTGAAAGGTTACTCAGGATCCTCATCCCCGTCACGTTACTTTGGAAGGGATAGGATTATCCTTTAGTGAAGGGATCTAAGGGGGTGGAGATTTCAAAATAATAATGGTAATTCACTGGTGTGTGGCTTGCTTAGAACACCAGAGCTTATAGGGACAGTCGGAGTGCACACAATATAAGGACCCTATGTGGATACAGATATTTTCTGATGAGATCTGAGGATCGAAGAGCCATCAGCTAGTACTGAGAGAAGAATTATCAAGTTACAGTTGGAGAGGGTAACAGAGGCATAAAGGGGACAGGCAGAGTAATGTCCTGTGGGAATAAAGTTAAAATAAATATAAATTATGAAGTATTGGCCTGTGGATAGGGGGGTGCTGATCTCACTTGTCACCAGAATGGGTGTTTTTATGAACTAATGTTGAGGGCAGTAAAACTGTGTACTCATTCACATACTGGGAGACCAGTGCTGTACAGGCCTTACATTGGGGGCCCTCAAGTTCTTAAAAGGTCAAGGGGGGGAAAGGATAGTCTGGTATCAACCAGAGATTGTCTCTGAGCCTATGTAGGAGTTTTATGTCTTTGATCTTTTTGAGAGTCAATGTTACGCATATAAATCACTGTATCTGTGTTTTACATATACTAGGGTTGCACTAACTAGCATTTTATCTGAACATTGGCATCAAGGTCTGCTGGTTTTAAACTGGTTTAGATCCACTAGAGGTACCTTGAGTAGTTATTTGCTACAGTCTTTTGTGGTTCTTTCCTATTAGTGTATCATTAAAAACTTTTTGAATTATTAAGTTACAGTTTAATCCATTTTATCTGTTTTTATCTGCTAGACTATTGTCAAACAGTTTAGATAACTGTTTTTAGACTTAACCAATTATTTTAGTGTTAATTTTATTTACTTTGAGATCAAATGCATTTAATTGTGTTAGTATCAACACTTCTACAGCTGATTTCCATTTTATGGCTTTTGAATATCGTACTACATTACCCTATAAGCTCTGTTGTTGTGAAGTAAGGAAACACAGTTTATTTGTTCTACACTACTAGTATAATGGCTGTTCTAAACATAACAACATGGAATGTGAATGGCCTGTGTTCCCCAATTAAGCAAAAGAAGGTATCAAACCATTAAAAAAAGCACAAAAGTGATATTGTTTTCCTCCAGGAAACTCACCTTATCCTAGAGAAAGCTGATAAGCTACAGAGACAATGGGTTTCTCAGGTGGAATACAATTGTTTCTCTTCAAAGAAGAGGGGCCCAGCAATTCTATTAAACAAAGGAATACCTTTTATGAAACAAACACATGTCACAGACAAAGAAGGAACATTTCTGATTTGCACTGACTCCTTATATGTCAGGGATGTGGCCTTATGTAACACATATGCACCCAGTATAGATAGAGCTGCCTTTTTTCATATCTGGAATGTGTAGTAGAGGCTGCACGCCCATTGGCTCACGCTGTGGACCAATGGGTGTACAGCCCTACCTATGGTGTCAGTCGGTGGGTAGCGGCACTGCAGGTGGGTGGGTTGCTGCCACCCACCGCTGACCGGGGAGGGAGCGGTGGGGCTCACTGGGCGGGTGGGAGGGGGGTACCACTGGACCACCAAGGATATTGGACTTAACCTTATTCTTACAAATGTCCATGATCAGACTGCGAGTGGTCCACTGGACCACCAGAGAGATTGGATCTCATTTTATTACTACAAATACTCGCGATTGGCCTGCGAGCGGTCCACTAAACCACCAGGGAGATAGGATCTCATTTTATTACTACAAATGCCTGCAATCAGGCATGGGGGGTGCCACCAGGTGTAGTCGAAGCTCGGGTGGCCACTCACAGGTGGCAGCTGCTGTGTTGCACCCTGCAATACGGCAGCTCACCTGTGGGTGGCCAGCCATTGTTCTTTTTTTTTTTTGGCTCACCTGTGTGAGGCGCAAGTACGGGTTGCGCATGCATGGACTCAGCACATCCCGGGCTAAATATTGGGATGTGCAGAGTATGCATGGGCACGCCCCCCCACCTGCGCTGCATACATTACTGATGCCTCTGGCACATCGGGATTTATGCCAGGCACAAGCCCTGTTTGAATATCGCACCGGGGCGCATCAGTGGGTTGCGCATGGTGCAACACTGTTGCGCCATGCACAAGCCTTTTGAATATCTGGGCCTGTATCTTTAAATTGCACGCTGTTTATTGGAAGAGGTAGTGAGTAACTGTCATCCTATGATTAAGTACTAGGGGGCATGAAACGCTTTAGGAGACCATACCAGAGTGGAGGGGATATGCTTTAGCAGAGTTGCATGCATGTTTTTGTGTGCCACAGATGATAAAATGAAACACATTTTTGGGCAAGAACTGGCTCCGTGCATATGTTTTTATACAGCGGTATCCAGTATGTAGCCAGTGCTGGCCTACACTTCCTTTCTTTTGCATTTCACTACTTAGCAGGCACAGTACAGTGTCCCAGGTGCGGCCCAAACTCTCTTCTGTATTGTCACCTTAGTAATCTTGTTTCTTCCAAGGTATTATTCAGTATGCTTAACTCTCCCTCCCTACCTCCCCTTCCAGAACCAGTGGCCTCTGCATATCAGCTGGATTTCCAGAAAAACAAACAAACACGAGTTATCACCTTGGTGTGTTATAGATTTTTGAGCCCGGTTGGGTGTTGTTTCCCCACTTTAGATCCTGTGTGTCAGTTTGGGGGAGTTTTTGTCATAGAGGATTTTATTTTTAGTATTTTATGATAGCTTAGTTTAAGAGGCTTTTCACTGCAGGGTCCAATGAATCTGAGCATTATAGAGTGCAGCAGTTGGTAAGGTACTAACATACTAACATACTATTTGCCAGCAGATTAGGCCTTACGGTCTATCGAGTCTGCTCAAACCTAGATCCTTAGTTGGGTGCCGTGACCCTCCCATCCCTTGTGCTCCAGAAACCCAGGTAAGGGCAGCAATTTGAATGTTGGCATGAGCCTATGAGTATTCCATCATTTGCATAGGTTCCCTTCTCTGGGTAGTGCAACACTAGAGGCTGACTGCAAAAGTTAAGCATATTGAAGAATACCTTGAAAGAAACAAGCTTACTAAAATGAGTAATATTTTCTTCTGGGCAGACATCACTCATTTGAAGTAGGTTTATTGTATCAGTTGTTCCGACTGAATCAGATAAACATTTTCCATCACTTTGCACCGTGTCTTCTATCTTCCTCAGGATGTTGGCTTATCTGTTGGTGCTTCCAAATATCTCTTCCTTGTTGTTGAGTTACATCTGAGCAGTCTCCTTTGGTCTAGTTGCTTATGAAGCAGCAACAGCGTCCATTGTGGGTCCTCCAAACTTTCTCCCCAGCGGTGCTTTTTTGTTTCAGGTTAATGTGGACCCTGAGCCACAGATTTGGCTTGTCACATCTGTGATTTGAAGTCATTCACTCTCTCTCTCTGGCAGGCACAGATTTCAACTTCTGATAAAATCCAGTTCTCAGTCTGGTGTCTAGGCAAGTCAGGGTTAGGGTTAGGGCAGGCAGCATGACAGTATAAATTTTGCACAACTCTTGCACATCTTGATGGGTCTTCCCTTCTGCTGTTTAACCATGACTAATACCTCAGTTTAAACCATCTGACAATTCAGTGTGTGTGTGTGGGTGGGGGGGGGTTCACTGTGCAATGGTCACATACTGGCTTGGGTCACTGTTGTCCATTTGGTACTACTCCCCTTGGGTGGGTCTATCCATCTGGTACAATACTAGCATCCAAAGTGATTGCACATTCCAGTAACACTGCTAGTGACTGTTCCCGCTGATGTGGATGGATGGCTCAAATAGGCACTTAGCCTTCTCTGGTCTATACCACCCAGTATGAAACCCAGTATAGTGTCTTCCCATCACTATCAAGGGATCTTCCTTGCATAGTCACTTTGCCCAGACATTTGATTGAAACACAGAATCTGGCAGCAGAAGGAGACTGATGGCTATGAAGTCTGCCCATAATTTTTTTCTACCTTGCCCTCCTAGTGCTGTGGTGGGTTATTCATCATCTCCTTCTCTTCCACCACCTTCCCCTTCCTGGTTCCTCAATTAGGATTATTAGTCCCTTGGCCCTGACTACCCATGTTTGAACCCATTAATGGTCCTTGCCCCTGCAACCTCTGCCAATAATCGTTTTGAACTAGGTTCCAAAACCATTTCTGTGAAGAAATTCTTCATTACATCTTACATCTTCCGGAATTTACCTCCCACTAATCTCCAACTGTGTTCTCTCATGACTGCATCTCTGTTTCTAACAAACAGGTCCTCAGAGTTAACCCTATTTATACCCCTTGATACAAGTAAGAGCAACCTCTGTCTGGCTCTATGAGTTCCTATGGGAATTTCTAACACTGAAAGGGCTTTCTGGTGATCAAAGTCCTGGCCTGCACTCCAGGGCATCAAATTTGCATTCATCATGGTTTACTGGCAAATTTATGTATAGCCCAGGCAATGTATGCCAGTGGGCTACCATTTTTGCCTGCTGTTTTTGGCACAGGTTAAAAGGCCTGGGTCCTGCTACGGTGACAATTGGGGGGTTGTTTTTAAAGATATAAATAATAGCGTGGTGCCTTTACTCAGAGTAAATTATAAGTGGGTTAGGTATTTGTTTGGTCCAGCCCCCTGGGATACTGTATTTACCCACCTTTTTAATCAACCACTTCACACACTGAATTTTTAATAATCTTGATTTACTACAAACATCAGTTTAGAAATAGACAAATGCAATGAATCTCACTGACACAGCAGTTTCTACAAACAGGCTTACAGCTTTATTTTGGGGTAAGGGCTAGGGAAGGGATACCATGATAAAGGATGGCTGTGAAAGAAAGGATGGTTAGTGAAATATTTAACAACGGTAACCATTTTGACCCACAGGCCAAGCCCACCCCCGCTGGTTCCAATTCTTTTAAATTGTCCTTAAGGGTACCCACTAGGTGCAGGCCTGATCAGTGCTGTGGGTTGGCTGGCTGTTGGGGCCCTGTAATACTTGCAGATAGCTTTGTTTAAGAAAACCAAATCCCCTTTTACCCTCTCCAGGAAGTAGGACATGGGTACTCACTGTTTGTTGATCTCAAAAGCCTGGGGCATGGAGTGGAGCTCCTTGGTTAGTGCAACACGGCACAGAAAGAAGGCTGGCCTTGGCTCCCCTCGACAGGATCGTACTTGCTCGAGGATCTCGCAGCTGTTCACCTTGATTGCAGTTCTGGCCGCTTGTCACCCTCAGCTGTTTCTTGCCCATTGCAGAGCACTGTGGCAGGGTCACACCAGCCCCAGAAGGCCCAGACCTGGAAGTGGCTCCACAGCCAGGCTCCCCATAAAGAATCATAGGTGCTCCAGCACCCCAGCAAGTGCTGGTGACCTCCTGGGACAGGGTGCCTGACTTGGAAGGGGTTTGCAGGTTCTCTCACTGGCTCTTAGCAAGGACTTCCAAACAGTGGGGGTCCTCTGCAGTCCCTGCACTGAATTCATGAGCTTCAGGAATTGTAGGCAGTCTCTCCAACAAAGTGCTCTATTTGTAGCAGAGGGTGCTAGCCATACACTCTTACAGCACAGGTGCATGCAGCAGGGGATTTCCAGCACAACAGATCCCTATTCACTAATTCACTTTTTTTTAGACAAGATGAATGTCTTTCAGCTGCAACTGTGACATAGCTCTCAGCCACTCTCACAGTTTATTTAGGAGAAATTTGGCACCCAGCCAGCACATCTTACTTTGGAGATGCTTTGCCCCTTCAGTGTCGCAGTTTTAGTACCAAATAGTTTACTACACCCTCAACAGCACTGTAGCACTCAGGTAATTTGCACAGTCCTTTCAGTCAATTCAGCCTACTGGTGCAGGGTTTCTGTAGCATGTTTGTACTTCTGTGTTTATTTATTTACTAAGATCTTGGATTAAACACCTTTGAGCTGAGAGCTCTTTTACAAAGGTTCCACATCAGTGGAGAGGGAAGACAGTATAACAAAGGATTAAACATCAAAGAGTATCAGACATGTACAATAATTACAGTGGTTTATACAAGCAGGCTATACATACAAGACAAAACAGAGGGGTAAGATACCCTCGGTTTGTGTATAGAATAAGTTAGCGGAGAGGATTGTTGATGGTAGGGAGAAAGTTAGTGGAGAGAATAGTGGGAGGTAGGGAAGAGAGGGCTAAAAATGCTTGTGAGCGGGGGGGCAGTAAAGTGAGAGAGGGAGTTGCAGTAGTCAAGGACTGTATCAAGGGAGATAGTGGGGGGAGGGGGTGAATGGAGATGGCATGTGCCAAGCCAGAGTTGAGAGCCACCACGTGGCAAAGTAGTATGGGGAGGGAGGAAGTGAAAAATGGAGGGTAGAGGTGGCACAGGACCATGCCATTACTGGGAGCCACAAAGAGGTAGGTCAGAGTCAAATGGCAGTTGGACTAGTGAAAACCGTCACAGGTGCTGGATGTGGAAAGCTGCTGGCGTAGTAGTCTCTTGAAGGGGCCCAGAGTAGGTTGAGTGCAGATGGCCTGGCTGAGGGCATTAAACTAGAGGGGTGCTCTGTAGGCAAAGGAGCATTGACCCTGTATTTTTCGAAGACGAGGAACATGGAAGAGGTGAGTGCTGGCACTTGTCTGTTGTGAGTTGCTACTGTGTGGCTGAAATAGGTTTGCTGTTCCATGGGGAAGAATACCAAGTAGTGTCTTTTTGGCCAGCAAGCAGGTTTGGTAGTGTAACCTCCCACTGAGTTGGAGCCAGCCCGTTTGAGCATAGAGGTCACAGGTATGGGTGAGATGCTCAGCTCCTGTGAGCAGCCTGAAGGCCTTATTCAGTGCAACCGATATCCTGCGGAGGGCGGTGGGGCTAGCAGCACCATAGGTGACCAAACCATAGTCTATGACAGAAAGGACGGAGCTGTTGATGGCTAGTCTAAGAGTGTCCAAAGTGAGACAGTGCTTGTGCCTGTGGAGGAGACTGATTTTGTAGTTGACAGTCCTAGCCACATTTCTGATGTGCTGGTCATAGACCAGGCTGCTGTCAAGTGTGGCCCCAAGATATTTAAAGTGCTGGGTATGTTCGAGCAGAGCTCCAGATCGGGTATTGATTTTGAGAATGTGTGACTTGTACTTGCTTCAAGTGCTGCAGAACATCATGGTTTTGTTTTTTTTACTGTTTAGGATAAGTCTGTGGTTTAGGAACCATTCCTTAACAATCCCAAAGCCATGTTGCAGCTTGCACTCAAGATTCTCTGGGTCTGGGCAGCTTGAGAAGATTACTGCATCATCTACATAGAGTAGCATCTGCTGTGGGCAGCAGCATGGTGGATTGTCGAGAAAGATGCTGAAGAGGCGTGGACCCAATATGGAGCCTTGGGAGACCCCAGATTTTACAGGCAGATGTTTGGAGAGGACATTGTTGATTTTCACTCTTTGTGCATGTTGTCCTGGTTAGTTTTTGAACCAGAGGGTTGATTTTGCAGAGATGCCAATGGAGGTTAATTGGTTTAAGAGGAGGGAGTGGTGGACAGTATTGAAGGCCTTTGAGAGGTCAATGAATACTGCCCCTGCAAGGGTTCCTTGTCCAGAGACCAGTGAATAAACCCAGTGAGTTCAAGTAGTGCTGTGGAGATACTATGACCTTTATGGAAGCCATGCTGCTCTGGGCATTGGATTATTTGACAAGGTATTCGACCAGATGGTCAGCCACTATGTGTTCAAGTGCTTTGGAGAGCGTTGGCAGAATTGAGATAGGCCGGTAGTTTCACAGCGATGCCCTGTCTCCATTTTTGCACACAGGAGTCTGCACACAGGAGTCACGATGGCGGATTTCCATAGCTGTGGGAATTGTGAAAGGCAGAGTGACATGTTCAGGATCTTTTTTATGGGAAGGAGAACTTCATCAAGAGTGATGGCAACAAGTTTGAGGTCCAATGTGGCTGCACTTTGTCGTGATTTCCCGAGCACTTTGAGAAGGTATTTTCTGACTAGAGAGGGGGTACATTTCTTGAAGTAAAAAGGAGGGACAGCTTGAAGGTGAGCATCAGTAGTAGAGGTATTGGAGTGTGGAGGGTCCTTGAAGAAGTCTGGGGGAGTGTCCCAGAGAGGTCTGAGAAAGCTTAATTGAAGGCGTTGGCTAAAGTTAGGGGGTCCTGGGTAGGGGTACCCTGTAAATTGATTAGGTTCAGTGCTGATTTCACATCCTTACCTAAGACTTCCTTCAAGTTGGTCCAAAAGTTTTTTCCGTCTCCCCAGGAGGCAGTAAGCGACTCCTTGTGGTGTTTTGATTTAGCCTGGTGTATATCCTGGTTGCAGGCTTTTCTTGCTTGCTTGTAGGCTAGTATGGCTGAGGGTTTACCTAACTCTCTGGCAAGGTGCCATAGGTGATCGTGCTTCTTCAGTTTGCTTATGAGGTCAGATGATAACCATGGGTTGACTGATCCTCGTGCTTTGACCTTTTTATGGGGCTCATGCACATCACAGACTTTCGTGAACTGTTTCATAAAATAATCCAAGGCAGTATTGACGTCAGTAGCATGGTAAATTGGTGACCAGTTGGTGATTTTGTAGAAGGGGAGGCAAGGCAAATGGGGTGAGTCACTGAAAAATTAGAACGTTTGGAAAATTGAGTTTGCTGTAACAATTTAAGAATTGTGAGAATCACTGAATGACTACAAGGGCCAGACATGATCCATTGTTTACAAGAATTCCTCCCAGCGTTGTTGAACTATCATTGGACTTGGCCAGTCGAGAGTGAAAAGGCACATAGAGCTTTGTCTGCCAGACCTAAACCGGGTTGGAGACCTTGGCCCACCATTGCTAATTTCCTGAGGTTTACTGTAAAAGAGGAATTACTTAGAGTGGCTAGGGAAAGGAAATCTCTGAGCTGGAACAGGGAAACAATTTATGTATTTCAGGACTTTTCAGCTTAGTTATTGGAGAAAAGGAAAGTGTTTTCCCCAGTTAGAACAGCACTCCAGAAACTGAACATTAAGTACTTTGTTAAATATCCAGCAGCATTGGCGATACAGAAAGGAGGGACCAACACTCTTTCAGTAACGTGGTTAATGCCTGGAACTTTATTAATAGAAACTGGCCTAATTGTTCCAATCAGAAAGGACTGCTGAGGAGAAGTAAATTACAATGGTCACCTGCGCGTGCTTAAGGATCAAGCCACCTCCATGGGATCTCAGATATGCCTACTACTTCGCATGCCCACACAGGCAAGGAACTGTTCAAGCAGGCAGCTGCTGATACACATGCCCTTAAAACCAACACTCCAGTTACAGTAAATGCCAAACGTTTACCCAAATCCCTGACATGGTCTTCTAAGTCCTATAGGTAGACTATACCGGTCTCAAAAAACAGATACAGATCTCTAGAAGCGTCATCCAGCGCTACCGATCAGCAGAATAAGCCCAATGTGAACCTGCAAAAATTAGTTGCATCTCAGCAATCCACTTCCCCGAACAACTCACAATTTCCACATTCAGACTCTGAAGTGTCTCTTGCCATGGAAAATGCCCATTACCTACAAAATGTTTGAAGTGGGTACATAGTCGGTTGCTCAATAGAAGTCGAAGCCGGGTCAAACTTCCAAAATGACTGTTGCAAAGTTTACTTGGCAGTAGAAAGAAGGCATCGCTTAGCTTTGCATTTGCCTGATTGGTCCACTCCGTTCACATAACCTTGGTTGAAGAATTGCACAGGAACACTAAAGATGAATAGGGCAATAGAAAGGACAGCAGAGGACCATAGAGGGATGTACCCCATTAATCTCAGGGTCTGCTTCTACTTACATTTAGTCTGGGTCTAGTGTAATTATTCAACATAGAACATTGCTGCATGATGGAGTTCTACACAGCTCTTCAGACTTGGAATTCTTGATGAACTGTAAATACTAATGAATGTGTTTAGTTGGCTGTAGCTAAAATGCCTTTCTTATTAGGCAATAGATCCAGAAACAAATGATTTGATACCTTTTATTGGACTAACATGGATGTTACAGAAAAGAACAAAGTGCTTTAGCTTTCGAACCAACCAGGTCCTTCTTCACAAGCTTAGCTTCTGACACTAAGCTTCTGAAGAAGGACCTGGTTGGTTCGAAAGCTAAAGCACTTTGTTCTTTTCTGTAACATCCATGTTGGTCCAATAAAAGGTATCAAATCATTTGTTTCTGGATCTGTTTTTTAAAAGGACCAATATGGCACCTACAACATTTATTAGGCAATAGTGACATCTAGAGGCCTAAGCTAAAATAGCACCTTAATCTATTTAAATGTTCATATTCCTTACTTTTCAGGTTTCATCAGAAGCAGTTTGAAGGAAACACTCCATGGGATAATTCCTTCTTCTTTTCAAGATAAATAGCCCTGGTGATCTGTCAGGCTATGGTGAGTCCCCCCTTGCTGTCTATCACTGTCTACTCATGGGAATTGTCCAGAGGGAGGAATGAAACTGATACTACCTTCTAGTGGATGACATTCGAAAGGGTGGGTGCTACTTATTAATTTCATTTCTTATTTATTCATTTATTCATTACAAATTGGATTTACAACTTTTGAGTCAGAAACTGATTTACAAAGGCACCTTGTCGCGGGGGGGGGGGGGGGGCAGACATCAAGACAGTTATTACAGTGCAGATTAAAACAGAGGATAACATTACATATGCAGTAAAAGGAACATTTAACATAGATACACTTAGGTTACATAATGTAGTAGTTTGTATGTTACTTAGGTAACACAGTGTTCCAAAACTGTGAGTTACTGTCATGGATATAGTAGGTCCTCAGAGAAGACAGTGGGTTGCATCTCTGTTTGGACCTAGTAGGGAAGGAGTGGGTCTAGTGGAGGGAGATGCTATCCAGTGGACGTTGTCGAGCCAGGTGGCAAGGTGGGCGTGTACCACAGGTTACAACAGGGCATTAGTTGCACCTACAACAGTGGGTATTAAAGATATGGTTCCAAAGGGCTGTTTTGAAGGAGCCAATTTTTGGTGAGCTGGAGATGCAGCTGGGGAGGAAGTTGTACCATGTGGGGGCTCAGTAGAGGAAGAATCTCTGGGAAAGAGAGGTCTTGGTTCTGGGCACCTTGAAAGTGGCCTTAACAGAGCTACGGGTGGTGATGGATGATGAAGACTGCTGTAGGGAAGTGGAGACCCCTTGGGGCGTGTGAGTCCTACCAGTGATTTCTTAGTGAGAAGGCAGGTCTGGTAGAGCAGTCATTCCTCAAAGTTGAGCAGATTGGTGGTAGTATAGAGAAGGCAGGTGCGAGTTTGGCTGGGGGCACCGGTCAGGAGCCTACAGGCCTTATTGATGGAGAGTTGGATTTTGGAGAGGGCAGTGTTGTCAGCTGCAGCATAGATGGGCAAGCCATAGTCCACGAGGGACAAGATGGAGGAGGTGATGGCCAGCCTGAGGGCAACCTGAGGCAGGCAGTCCCTGTGCTGGTATAGCAGGCTAATCTGAGAGTTAATGGTGGCTAACAGGGCATTAATGTGGGTGTGGAAGGAGAAGGCAGTATCGAACGTAATGCCTAGGTACTTGTATGCGGTCACTTGTTCTAGCGGGTGCAGAGTGCTGGGGATAATCAAGAGGGGGGTATTTTTAGCTTTATTTTGGTGGTGGGAGAAGAGCATTGATTTGGTTTACTTTAGGTTAATGACAAGTCTGCAGTCGCTGAACCACCTTTCGTCTTGCTTGTAAGCTTGCTGGAGGGATAATTGGAGGGATGTGAGTTTGGGATCTGAGGCAATGAGGACTGCATAATCGGCGTAGAGCAGCATTTTACTTGGTACATGAGCTGGGGAGGGTGTTGTGGTAGAGACTGAAAAGTATTGGACCCAGGATGGAGCCCTGAGGGACCCCGGAGCGAACAGGAAGAGTGCTGAATAGGGAGCTGCTGTTCTTGACATGCTAGTATCTAGCAGAGAGGTAGCTAGAGAACCAGGAAATGGGACCGCCAGAGAAGCCAAGTTGGTGGAGATAGTGGAGTTGAAAGGATGACAGACAGTGTCAAAGGCCTTGGAGAGGTCAATGAACACTGCTCCTGCAAGGCTGCCAGAGTCGAGAGCAGCATGCAGATGTTGGGAGAATTCCAGGAGAGCCATGGTTGCACTGTGTCCTGGGTGGAAACCATGCTGCTCTGGGCACATAATGTCATGGTTGGTTAGGTATTCAGAGAGCTGGATCAACACCACGTTTTCAAGGGCTTTAGAGAGTGGGGGGGAGGATGGAGATCAGCCAGTAATTACCGGGGGTGGACCGGTCCCCACTCTTATGTATGGGTGTGAGTTCAGCAGTTTTCCAAGCACTTGGGAACTGACCCAGGCATAGAGACCAGTTTAGACGGTCAGTCAGGGGGACTAGGACTTTGTCCAAGACCATACGGAGGATCCTGGAGTCGAGGGGGTCACTGCTGGGGTTATTGCTGCATAAGGCTTTTATCAGGTGTGGCCTGGCTTCTTGGGGGGGATAGGGTGCACAGGTAGAATGGTGGGTGATGCAGGACTGGAAGGACAGAGGTGGGGATTGGGTCAAAGAAGCTGCTTGGGAGAACTGAGTTTAGGTCAGAGAAGGCAGTGTTAAGGTAATTGACTATTTCTGATAAACTCTACAGTCCTCGGCTGATGTCTCAATCAATCAATCAATCAATCAAGTCTTTATTTAACCAGGCGTTCATTGTTGAGCAGAAGCTCATTTGCAAGATGGACCTGGGTGGAGCATGAACAATTGTATATACAGGTCAACACAGGTATTCACAAGGCAATACAGATACTACTCTTTACAGAGAGGAAGAAAAATAAGTTCATATTTACATAGAATTATACTGATATTGTACAGATTACACAGTATTTACATACATAGAAGTGTCTATAGGAAGATAAAGTAGGTTTTCTAGGGTTGCAGGAGGAAGTAACGGAAGAAAAAAATTAAAAATAAAAATATACACCAGGTACTAGAGATGAAGGTGGGGGAAGGGAGGGAGGGAGGTAGGGGGAGAAAGGCTAGGAAGGCACGGTGCACAGAGAGGAGTTGGTAAAACAGGTTCTAGGGACATGGATATGTTATTCATCCACACTATCTGGCAGGTTCCTTGCCGCTTTAAATCTTGCCAGAAGGTCTTCAAGCTGGCTTCTCCCACCCACCTGGGTGGTAAAACTCTTGGCTCCGCCCCATGACGCCAGATCTTCCTTACCGCTTGGAAACTCAGGTTCCCTCCTTAACGCTCTGCGATTAGGACTTGGTGCCTAACTCTTCAAAACTTTGAAACTCGTTTCAAATTTACCAAAACGCTTTGGTCTTCTTCTCCTCGCGGCTGCGATGGATAAATCGACTCCCGGATTTCGGAGATGCCCCTGCGGGCAGAAAATGTCTCGGACAGACCCACACTCCTGTGTGCGTCTACTGCCTAGGCCTTGAGCACGAACCGCAGGCTTGCGACCTGTGCTCTTCCTTTTCGGTCTATGTCCTCAAGGATCGTGCTGCCCGTTTGCAGTTGGGGCGCCCCAAGAAGAGATTCCCTCCGGTCAAGTCGAAGGAGGCCCGATTGGCGGTGTCTGCGGCTGCGGGCTCTGTGGAACAGCTCGAGCAGATGATCGCCCTCGAAGAGGAGGCGGCGCAGGCCGCTCCATCTTCTGCCGCGGTATTCGTCCCGCTCTCGCTCGGTGCCTCATACTCGGCTTCTTTTAAGGAGCTTTGCTTGACCCTCTTGACTAAGGGCGAGGGTCCAACCTCTTCTGGACCGTTTTCTCGGTCAAAAAAGAGTAAGGGTAAGTCCCATCGTCGACACTCTTGGGAGCAGGAAAGATCTCCCTCCCCTGGTCGACAGTCGACTTCGGTCGACCCTTCAGCTTCGGCCATTGGCTTCACGGCATCCCCGTCAGGCCAGTTGACCGAGACACCCGACGACGCGGTTGAGATTTTTCTCGACCCGTTAGACAGGTTGTCGGCTGGTGAAGCTGAGTTGAGGATCCCGTCGGCTCGACTGTGCCTCTGGTTCCGGAGCCGTCGGTGCAATCATCCGAGCCGAAGGGTGTACCGATCCTCGGTACCCCGCCGCACCGACCTCAGCCTAGCCGAGATTCTCAGTCTCGGTCTCGGACCTCCTCACGGTCCAGCCGATCCCACCGTCATAGGTGGTCTCGGTCTCGGCACCGCGGTAAGCGGTGCCGCTGCTCTTCCTCTTCTTCCTCCTCCTCGGACGAGGGGAGGCTTCGACACAAGCTGCGTCAGAAATATGAAGAGCTTATGTGGCAACAGCTTCTGTTGACTGGGAATAAGCCGACCCAGTCGTCTTCACCGGCCATTAAGTGGCTGTCATAGGAGCGGCCGAAACAACTCCTCGCGGTGGTCGAGGAGCCTGTTCCCAGGCCGGTTGTTTGGCCTATTACTGCTGCCCCACCGATTGTGGTGGAACTGCCGCCTCCTCAGCCATTAGTTGGGGCTCCGACCAAGAGTTCTCGGTCGGCTCAGGGGCTGCCCCATAGGCTGTCGGTCACTCTCACCCGATAAACCTCGGCAGGTGGAGGGTGTCTCAGGCTCCGAGGCAGCTCTTGAAGACTCGTCGGGTCTGAAGATGACTCCTCCTTCTTCTCCAGGTGGATGGACTTGGAGTCCTCAGGGGTCAGTCAGTGGACGATAGCCCTTCGTCCTTTCTTGGCCTACTTCGACTCATCTCGGAGTCCACCGGGATGAAGCTCGAACCCGTTTCCAAATGGGCCAGATATCCCCTCACGGAGATTCTGGACCAAGGGGATTCTCTGACGGAGGCCTTTCCGGTGGCCGAAGCCATTGTTGGTCCGGCCTTGGAACTATGACAGCGTCCGGCTTCCTGCCCTGCGCCTTCGGCCAGGATGGCTAGGAAGTACGCGGTCCCTACCGGTTCCCTGTCCGGTTTCTCAGAACACCCCTCTGCCGAGGGGCTGGTTACCGACAATGTTTTCCGGCACGCTGGGAACACCAGGGACGTGGACAAACCACCCGACAAGGAATCCAAGAAATTGGATTATGCCGGGCGGAAAGTCTATGCTGCAACATCTCTTGGCATTCGTCAGGCCAGTTCGGCTGTCCTGATGGCACACTTCTCCCATGCCCTGTTGGGCTCCCTGGATGAGGTCGTTCCCCATCTTCCCGTGGACCTGCAGACCATGGTCAAGCAGGTGTGGGATCAGGGCAGGGCAGTGGCAAAGCAGCAGCTCCAGACTGCTCTCAACATTGGAGACTCTTGTGCTAGATCAGTGGTGACCGTAGTGGCCATGCCTCGGCGGGCTTGGCTGAGGATATCCACCTTCACCTCGGATACCCAGCACAAATTGGCAGATGTTCCCTTTCTGGGGACTGACCTCTTCGGCCCTGGAGTGGAAGGTCACCTCCAGAGGATCGAAAAGTCCAATGCCACCTTGGACTCAGTCTCTTCTGCGCAGAAGGACAAAGGCCGTAAGCCTCAGCCTAAGCCCTTTCGCCCTTCTGTGCCCGCGGCGCGCCCGGTCCAGCAACGTCAGGGCCAGCAGGCTCGACCTTGGTATCCCAAAACCAAGCCGTCAGCTTCCTCCAATAGGAAGCAAGGAGGAAAAGGCCCAGGAGGTCCCTCGGCCGGTCCTTCCTCCAAGCCTGCTCAGTGACGGGCTGAGGGGTGTCGCCCCCATACCCGTCGCCTCACCCCTAGTTCCCCCCGTGGGGGGACGGCTCCGGCACTTCCTTTCCACCTGGTCCACTGTTACCATGGACAGGTGGGTCCTGGAGGTGGTGGGAAGAGGCCTGCCTCTAGAGTTTGAGCAGGCACCGCCCTACAGAGCCGTCGCCTCTCGGGGGGCTTCGGGGGTCCCCAGCCTCACTGGCGGCTCGTCGAGCCGACATCGATCTCCTTCTCCAGAAGGAGGTGATAAGAGAGGTGGAGGACCCTCCCTTAGACCTGGGGTTTGTGTCCAGGTATTTCCTGGTCCCGAAACGGACGGGGGGCTGGCACCCCATTCTCGACCTACATGACCTAAACAAGTTCCTAAGGTCTCGAACCTTTAGAATGGTCACTCTGACTCAGATAATACCATCTCTGAAACACGGCATGTGGTTTTGCTCTCTGGACTTTCAGGACGCGTTTTTTCACGTCCCTATCCGTCCGTCTCACTGGAGGTTCCTCCGCTTCCGAGCAGAGGGATCCCTATTCGAGTTCCAAGCCATGCCCTTCGGCCTTTCTCTAGCTCCCAGGGTCTTCACCAAATGCATGGCAACGGTGACAGCATTTCTGCGGCGCCGAGGGGTCCGGGTGTACCCTTACCTGGATGACTGGCTGATAGTAGCCCCCTCCAGACAGGAGGTGGAGCGGTCCAGAGATCTGGCCCTCCAGGTCTGCTCTCAGGTCGGCCTCCTTATCAATGAGGCCAAATCGGAACTCGAGCTGAAGCAGGTGATACTGTTCATCGGGGCAGAGCTCGACTCTCTACGAGCCAGAGCACGCCCCGGCGGACAGTGGGCGAGGTTCTTACCTCCTTTGCCCAATCATTTCTGGTTGGGCAATTGCGCCCTGCCCGGGACTTCCTGCACCTCCTGGGTCTCATGGCGGCCTGTACCAGCGTAGTCCATTGGGCACGTTGGCACATGCGCCCCCTTCAGTGGGGACTGGACAGCCAATGGTCACAACGCTGCTATCCCTTGGACCAGCTTGTGATGACGACCCAGGAGATGTGGAACGCTCTCCAGTGGTGGACCGTTCCATCTCGTCTGCAGGAGGGCATCCCGTTTGTCCGACCCGAGCCGACGGTCTCTCTATCGACCGACGCCTCTTTGATGGGTTGGGGTGCCCATCTGGGGGAACACCGAGTGCACGGCCTCTGGTCCCCGCGGGAGTCCCGATGCCACATCAACCTGCTGGAGCTCTGAGCGGTCCACCTAGCTCTCACCGCCTTTGCTCCGTTTCTCCAGGGTCAAGTGGTCCGAGTCCAGACGGACAATACCACGACCATGTACTACCTAAACCGCCAGGGCGGGACGTGCTCCATGCTTCTATGCAAGGAAGCTCTCCACATCTGGTCACTTGTGTGCAGCCTGGAGGTGGATCTCCTAGCCATTCATGTGGCAGGAGCCTCCAACACCCTGGCCGATGCCCTGAGCCGGATAGGGGCTGCATCGCACGAGTGGTCTCTCCTGCCGGAGGTAGTACAAGATCTGTTCTCCCACTGGGCACACCTCTGGTGGATCTGTTTGCCTCCAGGGAGAACGTGAAGCTGAGGCTGTTTCATGCCCGCCCCCCTCAGCAGGGCTCACTGCAGGGGGATGCCTTCTCAAGGCCGTGGACCCCGGGCTCTTTTACGCCTTCCCCCCCCTTTCCCCTGATTCACAGGGTCCTGTTCAAAGTGAGGAGGGACAAGGCACAGGTGATTCTGATAGCCCCAGACTGGCCACGCCAGTTCTGGTACCCAGATCTCCTCAGCCTCAGCTCCAGGTTCCCGAGGCAGCTTCCAGCTCGCCCGGACCTGCTCTCAGTCAATCAGGGGAAGGTGTTCCATCCTGACCTTCAATCCCTGCACCTGACAGCCTGGTTCCTGAGCGGCTAGAGTTCCAGGCCTTGGTTCTTTCCGACGAGGTCCTCAACGTCGTTGAGGCGTCCCGTAAGGAGTCGACCAGAAAATGCTACGCCTTCAAATGGAAGAGATTCTCCATTTGGTGTTTGGGTAAGGGCTTGGACCCTTCCTCTTGTTCTGTGGCCAGCATTTTGGACTATCTATGGTCCCTATCTAGTCAAGGGCTTAGGTCGATGACCCTAAAGGTGAACCTGGCAGCCATCTCTGCTTACTGGGCGCGGGCCGGTCAGCAGTCAGTGGCGCAGGAGAAGGTGGTCGGGCGCTTCTTCAAAGGCCTTGATCACATTTCCCCTCCAGTGCGGGAACCCCCACCTCCGTGGGATTTACTGCTGGTACTGGCAAAGCTCATGGGCAAGCCATTCGAACCAATGCACAGGTGTGGTCTCCCCCACCTGTCGTGGAAGACCGCCTTCTTGGTGGCTATCACGTCAGCCAGAAGGATGGGAGAACTCCAGGTGCTGAGCATCGAGTCTCCTTACCTGGTCTTCCACAGGGACAAGGTTGTCCTACGCCCCCACCCGAAATTCCTTCCGAAGGTGGTGTCAGAGTTTCACCTTAATCAGGTGTTGACTCTGCAGGTGTTCTACCCCAATCACACCTCGGAGGCCAAATATAGGCTCCATACTTTGGACCCTAGAAGGGCGCTCGCCTATTACAAGGAGTGCACGGCTGGGATTTGGGAGAGGTTCGCCAGCTGTTTGTCACCTACGCTGAAGCCGCACCTGGCAGACCTGCAGCCAAGCGGACGATAAGCAGATGGGTCACCTCCTGCATAGATCTCTGATATGAGTTGGTGGGCATGGAGCCTCCCAGAGGGATAAGAGCTCATTCTACCCGCCATACTGCTGCATCGGTGGCTGCTTCCAGGGACGTCCCTATCCAGGAAATCTGCAGGGCTGCTACCTGGAAGTCAGCAAACACCTTCATTACCCACTACCACATCGACCTTGAGTCACGCCGGGATGCTGGTTTTGAGGCCTTGGTTCTCCAGTCCTTATTTCCCAAGTAAGTATAAGGGGGTGTGCGCCTTGCCTCCCTCCTCCCTGAGAACTGCTAGGAGTCTGCCAGATAGTGTGGATGAACAACGTATCCATGTCCCTAGAAATACAGGTTACTCACCTGTAACAGGAGTTCTAGGAATGGTATATGTGGTTCATCCACTTGACTTCCGACCTCCCGGCCCGGCCGCATAATCTGGAGCTTCCAGTGGGCCAGATCTGGTGTCATGGGGCGTTGCCGAGAGTTTTACCACCTGGGTGGGTGGGAAGAGCCAGCTTGAAGACCTTCCGGCAAGATTTAAAGCGGCAAGGAACCTGCCAGATAGTGTGGATGAACAACATATACCATTCCTAGAACTCCTGTTACAGGTGAGTAACCTGTATATGTAGAGAAGGTGGATGGAGAAAGGGAGTATGTGCGAGCACCGGGATTGAATGCTATAATGTACGGGGCATTGTAGGATGTCACAACCCAGGGTAGTGAGCTCCTATCCGAGGTTGGGAAAGGAAGAATGAGGAGTTGGATGGGCCTAGTATTGATAAGACAGGGGGATAAGAGAGAGAACAATTAGGCTGGTGAGGAGCAAGCTGGGGGGTCAGCACTTAAAATTGGGTCTAGGCGTGGCTATACACCAGTGCAGACACCGGTACTGGGTCTGAGTGGGTGAAGCAGTTACATACTTCTCTGACTGTATGGAAATAAAGCATCTTGAAGGCATTTATACCGATTAGAATGCTTAATTTGAGGTTTTTTTGTAGATCGTTCCATAAGGTAGGTAGCACGAAGCTTATGGCTGCCCTGCCGAAGCGGGATTTTGCTTTGGGTACTTTAAGTGTAATAGATGAGTAACTTCTTAACACGTATTTCCCAGTTATACTCAGGGGAAGACAGCAGGAGATATAGTAAGGCAGTTTATTAGAGATGGCTCTATAGGTCCAGAGAGCGGTATTTCTGTGGCACCTGAACTTTAGTGATGTCCACCCCACTGCCACATATAGGGTGCAGTGATGCGTGTCGAAGGGGAGTCCCATTATAAACCTCAGTGCTCGATGGTAGAGTGTGTCCAGTTTAGCCATGGAAGAGTTGGAGCATTGGCTGTAGAGGAAGTCAGCGTAATCAACCAATGATAGGAAAATGGATTGGACCAGTTGTTTCTTGGCACCTCTGGTGAGAAATTGGTTGATTCTAAAAAACAGTCCAAGCCTTTGCCGGAGTCGTTTTAGCAAGTCCTCGGTATGTTCAATGAAGGAGAGTCTTTGGTCTATCCAAACTCCCAGATATTTGAATTTTGTAACAAATTCTAGTTTTTCACCTAGAACTGTGGTAATTTGGGGAACTGTCCCACTGGACACAGGGTTAGCTGTTTGGATAAAAGGGGAGAGGACCATTGCTTTAGTTTTTTTGGCATTAAGGAGTAGCTTTTTTTGAAGGAGTTGGCTTTGCAAAAGGTTGAATTCTGACTGTAGGTCATTGCAGGCAGCTTCAGGTGTTGGGCGACTCACGAAGAGAACTGTACCATCTGCAAACAGATGGATGTTGGCTTCTTTTATACAGTAGTCGATGTTATTAATGTAGATTGCAAAAAGTAAGGGCCCTAATATAGAACCTTGCAGAGTTTTTAAGGGGGACAGGCCTCCTTCGGCTTTAACTTGTTGAAGGCGCCCTGTAAGATAGTCAATAAACCAACGCAGAGAGGAGGGGTCCACACCTATGGTTTGAAGGGAGGATAGGAGCAGACTATGGTTGACGGTATCAAAAGCCTTGCTTAGATCAAGGAAAACAGCACAAATAAAGTTTTTGCTCTCAAGATTACGCTGCCAGTCGTTAGTAACTTTGGCGAGGGCTGAGATAGTGCTATGTTTAGCTCCGGATCCGGACTGCACAGGATTTAGCAGTTCCCTAGACTCAAGGTGAGTCCTCAGCTGTGCATTTACAATTTTCTCTAGGAGCTTGGACAGGACCGGAAGGAGAGAAATTGGCCTGTAGTTATTGAGATCGCCAGGGTCACCTGATTTGAACAGTGGTATGACATGTGCTGTCTTCCACATACTGTAGGTGGTAAGGTGCCCTGAGATAGGGATAAGTTAAAAAGGTGGGTAGCGGGTATTGCTAGTATGTGGTAGGCAATTTTTAGGAAGTAAGGGTCAAGGGTGTGGGCCCCAGCACTTTTTCTAGTATCCAACTGAAACAAGAGGTCCTCTACCTCTTTCAGTGGGGCAGGTTGAAGCGAGAAAGGCACCAAAGCTATCGGAGTTTCAGGCAGTTGGCTGGCAGTCTGAGAGTGAAATATGTTTGCAGGAGAGTTATCAAATGCCATGCCTGCAGTAGCAAAGTGGTTATTGAATGCGTCAAGTATATCCATCTTTTCGGTTATAGTCAAGTTGCCAGAGGTAATCTTGGTCGGGAGTGAATTTCCTGGGGAGTGGCCTAGCAGATCATTGATTGTGTTCCAGAGCTTGATTGGGCTCTTTGTGGCAAAGTCGAGTTCGGATTTGAAGAAGGTGGCCTTCGATTCTCTGGTTGTTTTGGTACATAAATTTCATAATCTCCTGAACTGGTTTCAGTCCTCTGCAGTGTTCAGTCTGCGCGCTTTTTTCCAGAGCTTATCTCTTTCTAGAAGCAAGGACTTGATCTGAGGAGTGAACCATTTACAGGTTTTGGTCCTAGTTCGAACTTTAATCAGGGAAGCATACTTATTAAGGGCCCTTGATAGAATGTTGTGGAAGATATTGTAAGCTGATGTAATCGTTTTGGCCAGGTAGAAATCTTGCCACTCAGGGGAGTACTTACGCTCATTTAGGTAGGCATGTTCATTGAAGTTGCGTCTGGATCTCTTTATAGAGAACTTGCTGATGGGTGCTGGGTTGTTGGTGGATCTTACTCCCGCAATAAAACAATGGTCGCTGGCGTCTGAGAAGAAGACATCAGTGTGGGGAAAGAGATGAGGTTTGCTCACCATTAGCACATCCAAAAGTGTACTTTTACTGGGGTTCTTCACGTTTGGGTGTGTTGGTTCAGTAATAAGTTGCATCAGCCCGTGTTCATCACAGAAGGATGCAATGGGGGGGGAAGGGCAGCTGTGTTAGAGAGCCAGTCAAAGTTGAGGTCTCCTAAAATAATAGTTTCTGGCAGCCCTTGTCCCAACTTGTCACTTAGATATGACACCAGCTGTAGGCCTGCAGACGGTGGTCTGTAGCATCCTATTACGCAGAGTGCAGTAGTCTGTGTAATTTCCACTTTGAGAATTAGGCATTTGAATTCGCTGGCGACAGATGCCGAGGATAAGCAGAAGACAGAAAATTTGTCTTTAACGTAGATAGCTACCCCTCTTCCTCTGGCATGCCTATCAGCTCTGAACAAGGCATAGTTGGGTATGTTTACTTCTCTATCAGTGGTGCTGGGTCTAAGCCAAGTTTTGGAAACCACCGTATGTCAGGAGAGGTATGATTTAAGGGTTTTATTAAGGTTAGCTTTTTAGGAGGCTACATACGTTAATATGCAAGAAGCTTATTCCTTTCAATTTGCTAGTTCTGCTGGCAAAGCAATAGCTTCTGGGGGGCCAGAGTTGAGTTCTTCGTTGCCTGAACATAGCAGGAGGATAAGTAGGATTTTTCTAAGAGCGCTAATTATAAGCTTGTAATTCCTGCCTTTCTCCCCTCTAGTAGATCTGATGTTTTTAGGGACTGGAAAGTAGCCACCATAGAAGAGCTGATCTGTTGCAGCAAGAGCTAGTAACCCTACCACAATAGGCAGGTAGGAGATAGAAGTCTACGTGGTGGGAGGTGGGCCTTGTGGTGGGGGAGTGTTATAAGTACTACTGGTATGTGTGATCCAAGAGCAGGGTTCGAGGTATTGGTACTTGGAATCACGGAGGCAATTAAAGGATAAGTTGCCATGTGGTATACAGCACACGGTGCTGTTGTAGACCAAACATGATGGTAGTTCAGGTGTCCAATGCTGGGCAGCTGGTATCAGCAGAAGAAAGGGCAGTATAAGCAGCCATATAGGGCCCGACATGATGGTACCTCAAAAAAGGAGCCACTCAATTAGCCCAGGAGCCAGTGGAGTTGCTGGATTAATGCAGCTTATCAGTAGCTTTCCGATCCAGGTTGACCCAAATTTGATAGCATTAAAAATATTTAGTGGTGAAGGCACAGTCAAGGAGAGCCTATGCATTTTAGTAAGGCGAGGCCCTGAGAGTTGGATCCCATAGGCTGGACAGAGAAGAGGGGGATCATGAGCTAAGTCTCTATTGGTGGGGCACTGTGCCAGGGGGCGTGGACTAATATTTTGGCAGGAGCTACTGTATTTAATAATCAGCAGAGGTGGGGGAGGGGGTGGTCGAAAAAGTTGTGGCAGTTGCCGTACCTTGTAGGGCCTTGGGTCCATGTCTGCAGTCTCAAGCGTCGGCTAGAGGTGCGCCGACCGCCTGGTAGCCGGGAATCCCACTGCTTAGGAGCTGGGAGCCTGGGCAACAGTTCCTCAGCTGAGGGAGAGAAGGAGAGTGAGGGTTAATAAAGAGGATTCACATAAAGGGTTAGACAGAACAGCGGGAAGTCCAAAATTTGCAGAACAAAAGGACATGTATTACTTTGGCACCCAAAAGTGTCTAGGGCCAGTGCACGTATACAAGGAAAGGGCTGTAAACACTAGATTTCTTTCCCAAACCACAATTCAAGTCCTTTCAATTACAGACTGGGTTAACACTTCAGCTTTTTTACATTTGTCCCAACATAAACATTTTTAGGGTTTAAAATCAAAGAGCAGAAGCCGGCTTCCGCCAGGGACCAATCAGAGCGTGGTCTGAGAGGGCACTCACCATCCAGTTGGTTGCAGCAGTTGCCGTACCTTGTAGGACTTTGGGTCCGTGTCTGCATTCTCAAGCTTTGACTGGAGGGGCGCTGACTGCCCGGTAGCCGGGAATCCCGTGGCTTAGGAGCTGGGACCCTGGGTGGCAGTTCCTCAGCTGAATCTGTCCGGGGGTCAGTCGGGTGGTCTGTTAGCTGTGGCCTGCTCGGAGAGAGCCAAGGTCACAGGAGCAGCTTGGGAAGCCCACAGATGGGCTGTCTGAATCTGTCCGGGGGTTAGTCGGGTGGTCTGTTAGCTGTGGCCTGCTCGGAGAGAACCAAGGCCACAGGAGCAGCTTGGGAAGCCCACAGATATGCTGTCTCTGCTTTAAAAACATTGTTTTTGCAAAATCTTTTGATTAGATATGTGTCCCAGTAATCTCAGGTTCAGCTATAGTGTGTTAAGATATTCCTTGGTACTAGATGAGGTACTGACATAGGTAAGACAACCCCTGGTGGCATAAGACTTAGGCTCCCATTCCCGGACAAGATGTTCTATGAGGCATAGGTGTATCCTTTGATGATTCAATACCTGGGGTGGGAGTACAGGGAGTGCATACTTGCTCTAATACTGTGTTGGTTGGTTGGGTAAACTGAAACCAGGGGGACAACCTGAGACACATGCTGACATAAATAAAGGACCCTACTGGTAAATAAATATTCTTAGATGCTAACTGCAGTCTGGAGATTTTGTGATAATATAGTTAATGATAAGAGATGATGGGTTGGGCAAAGGGAGAAGCAATGACAGCTAATGATGTGCATTACTATTTTAGATACCACCTTAAGGGTTGGGGAAATATATATTTTTCTGTTGACCTGTACCTTATCCTCTGGGAAGGACAGAGCAGTGTTGTGTGTTCTCTACTTGGTACTTCTATGATGGGATAGGATGGGGCGGAATGGTAGACTGAATTTTTAAAGTACAGGTACTTCCTTTGTCAATGGCTAATATCTGCAATATTTAGTATTTATGATAGTAGTTTCTGAGATGCTTACTGATGATTCAAAGGGAGAGACAACATTCAAGAATAGTCAATCAATCAATCGATACTTTATTTTTAAAAAGGCGCTTTTCTTCAACCAAAGCGCCTGTACAATTTCATAAAACAATAAATAAACAAATATAAATTATTATAAATCATTAAAAGCTATATTAAAAAGGTAATAGTAAGATAAAAAGTAAGATAAAAAGAAGTTGTAATAACATATCTCAGGCTTCTAGATAATTGGGACCATTAATTTTATTAAACTGAGGTTCTGACAATTTAAATATATAAACAAAATAACATTTGGCATTCAAGGTAGCGGGATTCTAATTGGCTCTGAACCATTAGCGGTACCCTAAGGTAATTTCTCAGTACAGTCTCTACTTGCTCTTTCCTAAGAGTTTGACTGAATTTGCTTTTATTTTTCCATTCAAACTTTATTCAATTTTATACATTTTCGAAGAAGAAGATCTAATAGGCATACATACAATTGATACAGGCTCAACAAACAGAGATTAGGTCAACTCTTCCTTCCTCCCTCCCTTTCCCCATTTCTTCACACAGGTGCGATATCCAGAGGAAAAGTAGAAGGACTGTAAACCTCCATGAGGCCTGTAAGGAATACAATGTCAGTAAAGGGCCCCATGTCCTCTGACATTTCTGGGACTGATCATGTAGACTAGCTATCATATTCTCCAGATGCAAATTTGCCAACAACTCTTGCAACCATTCACTATAAGCAATGTCGGTCACGTCCTTCCTATGGCACAAGACCAGATTTTTAACCGACATAGCTATCAGAGCAATATGAAATTTCCTACTGTTAACTGTAACAGAGGAAAATTCTCCCAAAATGCAAATTTTGGGAGTGAAGAGCTTTTTTTTATGTATTTATTTTTGAGACTATCCAAAGCAAATCAGAAAAACTTGGTCATTTCTAGTCCGGTTATATCATATTAGGTGGGTTAGACACCTTAGAATGTAGTGTTTATAGTTTTATATTTATTCTGCCTGAGCTAAACTTAGTTTGTTTCTTTAAAAAAAAGACTTAAGAACTGTTGGTGATAGCTTTATATTGAGCCTGATTGTATTACAGCTAGCTGCTAAATTATCGAAGCTTTTTGCTGTTAGTTTATTATAATGTTACGGTTACTTCAGATTATAGTTACTTAAAATTTTTAAGATTTAATAGAACTTTGCAATTTCATACAGTTTCGTAGTTCGAATAATTCAGCTGAAATATCAAGGCTAAACTTCATTACTTGGAATGTTAATGGTCTTGCTTCCCCTATTAAGAGGAAAAAGGTACTGACCCACTTAAAAAAAAACACAAAGAGGATATAGTATTTTTACAGGAAACACATCTAGTGCCAGAAGGGCTGAGTAAGTTACAAAGGCAATGGGTGGGACAGGTTACTCACAACTGTTTTTCATCCCCCAACAACAGGCATGGCAACCCTAATTCACAAAAGTATTACATGTGGTTGATTTGAAGGGCAGAATGCAAATACTCAGGATCTCTGCATGGTAGAGATATTGCATTGTGCTATGTTTATGCTCCAAGAGGAGAGAGGCCTGTTTTCTTTCAGGAACTACTTTCATCTCTTCTACCTTTTAAAGAGTTTGAGACAGTATTGAGAGGGGACTTTAACAATGTTATTGACCCATTGCTTGATAGATCATGCTCCTCAAACCAAGTACAGCAACTCACTTCTCATAACTACCTACAGGAACTAGTTACTGACTTGGGACTCTTAGATGTAGGGAGACTGGTCAACACCAATAGTAGAAAGAATTCATTTTTTTCCACACAACACAATACCTATAGCAGGATAGACTATTTTTATGTCACTTTCATTGTGTAATACAACCTCAGACTCTAAGTATGACTCCATTATCATTTTGGATCATGAGCTGCTTTAAACAACCTGTGTTCTGGAAAGATCAACTCAGAAACAGTTCTGATGGCATTTCAATGCATCCCTGGTACAAGACCCTGAGTTCAAAAACTGGCTTACTAAAGATACAGTGGTTTATTTTGATCTTAATAATAATAAAGACATCTCCTACCAAACACCATGGGATGCTTATAAAGCATATATCGGGGTGGTATAATTTGATTTGCATCTATTAGGAAAAGGGAAAGAAAAAAGGAGATAGAAAATGAACAAAAACTTATCAAACAAATTGAGGATAAATTACAACATAACCCCAAGAAAAATCAGGACACAGTTTATCAACTGATAGATCTTAAATCTGTGATCAACGAATTATATTCCAGTGGAGCGGAATTTGCACTTTTCTGCACAAAGCGACAATACTGGGAGTCTGGTGACAAACAGGGGAAGCTTTTAGCATACAGTCTGAAAAAATGACAGCATCAAAATATGATTCCTAAAATATGGAGTAAATATAATACTGTAACTCATAATATGAAAGATATTCATGATTTTTTCCAGGAGTATTATGAAAACCTCTATAAAATCTTTAATTCTAAGACTAGTGAAGATATGGCTAACTTTCTAGAATCTGCTAATTTACCCAGTCTATCTAAAATGGAGAAGGAATCACTAGACAAACCAGTTTTGAAACTAGAAATTACACAGGTGATACAATCAGCAAGCTCCCCAAAAACTCCAGGCCTGGATGGTTTCTTGAGTGATTTTTATAAATATAATAAACCAATTATGATAGATTATTTAGAGAAATTATATCAAGAATTTTTGCAAAAGTGCGAATATCAGGTACTGTAACAATGCATATATCTGTTTAATTGCAAAGAAAAATAAGGATCCATTGGAGTCGACACGTTGCTGCCCTATTTCCCTCATAAATATGGATTATAAGATCCTGACCAAACTTTCAGCTAACAGACTTATTGGTGTCATACAGCGATTAATTGGTAAAGAACAAGAGAGATTTATGAGTGGCCGTCAGGCATCAGACAACCTAAGGAGACTTTTCTTGATAATTTGGGCTGCTAAAAATAGTGGGATCCCCGCAATAGCCTTTTCCTTAGATATAGGAAAGGTATTTGACTCTCTGGACTGGTCATATTTACAGAGAGTTTTGGAGAGCTTTAATTTCAGCCCCACTTTTAATCGATGGATATCAACCATATGCTTGACACCCAAAGTCGCCATTACTGCCAATGGATTAGGTTCACAACAATTTCAACTATTTAGGGGTACTCGTCAAGGGTGTCCTCTCTCCCCTTTCTTATTTATATTAGCATTTGAACCTCTGCTAAGACATACTGTATCAGTCTTTCTACCCAAATCCAAGGTATTCAAACATGGAATACAGTAAATAAACCTCTCACTTTTGCAGACAACCTGCAAGTGACTCTTTCACACCTGAACAAATCACTAGGTACTCTAAATACCCTATTGTATAGGTCTGCCACACTATCAGGGCTTTATGTGAACTGGGAAAATCAGAGGGAATCAAACTACAGGTATCCAGATAGGATAATGAGGCTCTAAAGAACAACCTTAACTTCTCCTGGGGAGATAAGGGGATACAGTATTTGGGAATGCAAGTATTTAACTAGATTCCACAAATGGTGCAAATCAGTTTATCGGTGTTTATTGGGAATATACAGACAGAAACTGATAAATGGTCTAAGCAGAACCTTTTCTTATGGGGCAAGATCAATTCAATCAAAATGATTCTTGCACCCAAGATTTTCTATGTCCTCAATAACTTGCCAACCAAAATACATAAAGATTGGTACATGAAAATAGACAAGATTTTTTTCTAAATTGCTATGGGATAACAAACCCCCCAGACTGAATATGACCAAACTGAGATCCACATGGTGAGTAGGGGGGGGGGGTTAATTATCCACGGTGGCAGGGATATCATTGGGCATTCTTCCTTAAACAATCAGCTCTTTGATTATCTAAGGACAGCTCAGAGCAGTTGCCATTATGGCTTCTCATGGTGCAGGAAATAGTTAAGCCACATAGATTGATTGACTTTCTTTTCAGACCAATAACAACTGTCCTTAGATCGCACCCCACTTTGTCCGCCACTAGTTAGCTATTTAAAGCAGTTGCTGGAAAACTTCAGCTGGGTACTGTACCCCTGGAAATAGCTTCTGTATGGGATAATCTGAAGCTCACTGTTAACCAGTTGTAATTTATGAACAAAGTCTAGAATAAAGCGGGGTTATCTCAAGTGGGGAACTTTTTAGATGCAGAATCAGGGGTATTCCTCTCCTTTAAGGAGATAAGGGAGACATTCCACATATCCAGGGTTTACTTTTGGTTGTACTTACAACTGATAAAGGTTAACTCAGTATATAGCTGAACCATCCATTCTTTTTCTGAGAGATTCTGACAGGCACCAGATTAAAAAATTTGCTCTGCTAAAGAGAGGTTCTAGTCTATTGTATAAGCATATTTCTGATTGTGATAATGGTATCACTGCCTCGATTAAGGTTTCTTAGGAGCAAGATTTTAAACTAAACATCTCTGATCAATGTTAGGAAAGTATGTAGAAGAATGCATACAAATGCAGCAGTAAGGTAAATTCGGGAGTAACTCAGTTCAAGGTACTACACGGGTATTATTTTTCTCCACTGAGAAGGAATAAAATATTCACATCCCAGCATCAGGTGTGTTGGAAGTGTGGAGCCCCCTCAGCATCTCTGGGACATTTGTTCTGGCACTGTCCAAGAATACCTCCAAAATGGTGGGAAGTACGCTTACTTTGTCAAAAGATTTTGAAAGTACAGATTCCCTTTTCCCCTCTTTCAAATTCAATGAGATTTGAAGACCCTTTTTTGAGTTCACAAATTCCTGATTGTATTCCAGTTAACTAAAAGATTCTGATGCAATTAGTGTAATGTTCTCTTGTTTATTGTGAGGTCGTTTTATAATCTTTACAAGTCTGAAGTTCTACTCTGAATTACTTTTAGACATTGTATTATTCCTTGGCAATCAGAGAATGAAATTAAGGAGGAATTCAAACTGATAAAACAAGAAGCAAAAAGATTAAAATGTAAATTATTCATCTCAGAAATTCTGCCAGTACCAAATGCAAGCCATCACTGAATGGAAAGGATCAAAAGATTAAATAATTGGTTAAGACAATGGACACTTCAGAAAGGCATAGATTGTATTACACATTGGGAGGAGTTTGGTGAAAACCAAGGCTCTTTAATAAAGCTGGGTTACATCTTAGTAAAACAGATAGCGAAAGTTGGGTCAGTCACTAAAAAGAACTATAAATAACTCTTTAAACTAACAGGCAAGGGATGAGAGGTACAAGACAATACACCTAGATATATTCAAGATAAAAAGGGGGAAGTGAGAAAATCAAAAATGTCAGGAACAAAGGAGTTGAAAATATGGGCCCTAAATGCTAGAAGCTTAAGCTTGGAAAGAAAATCAGAGTTAGAGATCTTGTTAATTAAAGAAGACATGGATATTTGTACAGTGACTGAAACCTGGTGGGATAATAACATCACTTGGAATTAGAATATAGAGGGATATACATTATACTTAAAACACAGAAATAATTAGAAAGGTGGAGGACTTGGCACTTATATGAAACAATCTCTACATCACTCTATCCATAATATAAATGGAAATGAGAACAGCAGAGAATTGTTATGAGTCAGAGTAGAAACAAAATCAGCCAAAAAAAATATATTTGGGAGTCCTGTAGAGACCACCTGATTCTAATATCACAGTTGATAACTTAATTCTGAATTAGAACAAATGGCAACTCAGGGAGACATAATTGCTACTGGGGACTTTAATTACCTAGGTATAGATCAGATCAATCAATCATGTCTTACTAAGTCAGAGAATAGACTTCTGGAAACCTTGACAACAGTAGACCTGAAGCAACTGGTTTATAAGCCCACAAGGGGTGAAAATGAGTTAGACTTCGTGATTACCAATATGAAGGACACGGTTAGAAATATCAGCTTAAGGAACAATCTGAGCAACTGTGATCATAATACAGTACAGTTCAAATGACAAATTAAAGAAATACCTGCAAAAGGATAACAGCTATACAGGATTACAATAAAGCAGACTTCTGTACGATTAAAAAATAATTAAAATACTGTAATTGGGAGGTACTCCTTGGAAACAAAAAGGTTGAAGAAATGTGGCACATAATAAAAAATTAACTTCTATGGTTCATAGAAAAATGTATGCCAAAAAAACCCATTTACAACTAGAGAGGTAAACAGCTTATATGGTGTACCAAAAGGATATTAAAGCAATGTAATTAAAAAAATAGTTTGACAGCACGAAGAAACTTAATACCAAAAAGGTGGTTGACATGGACAAACAAGCGCTTACAACATTAAAAAAAAGATTATTAGCTCAGTAAGGAAAAAAAAAACTGGAGTTCAATATAGCACACATCAATGATAACTGTAAACGTTTCTGTGCATATATAAACAATCAAAATAAAAGAAATACGCAAATTGGACCTATCAAGAAAGAAAATACAGTTTTAAAAACTGACAAAGAAACTGCAGGTGTCTTCAATAGTTATTTTAGCAGTGTTTACAGTTCCAATAGCATCACCATAGATCATGGGACTGGAATACATTTTGACAGTTTGAATTTAGCAGTTAATGCAAAAGAAGCGAAGGATTTGCTAGATAAACTGCAGGACAACAAGTCAGCAGGACCTGACAATCTGCATCCCAGATTTTTAAGAAAAATAAGCAATCAAATATTGAAACCATTTATGTTACTGTTTAATAAGGTTTTTGAAACTGGAGAGGTTTCACACAACTGGAGGCTGGCAACCATGGTGTCCTTACATAAAAAGGGGGACAATACCATAGTAGCTAACTTCAGACCTAGTAGCCTAACATCTGTTTTGTGTAAAATTTCAGAGACCCTTTGAAAGTCAAATTACAGGGGCACTAGGAGAACATCAATTTTTGTGATGCTAAGCAACATGGGTTTAAACGCTACAGAGCATGTATCACCAATCAATTGTGCTTCTACAACAAAATGAATAAACATTTGAATGAGAAAACACCAGTGGATGTTTTTTATTTTGACTTTCAAAAGGCCTTTAATAAAGTGCCTCCTTGCAACTTAATAAATAAACTTTATGCTATAGGAATGGATATTTGTCTTATTAAATGGATAAGTAACGGGCTTACTGACAGCAAGCAATGTATCAGAATAAGAAGTTCCTGCTCAGATTGGAAAAGTATTACCAGTGGGGTCCCCCAGGGCATTATGTTGGGGCCAGTTTTCTTTTCATTGTACATTAGCAACTTACAAAATGGAATAGAGGACTGGATCGTTAAGTTTGTAGATGATTTGAAGCTGTGTGGCCCCACTGGTATAATAGAAAACATAATTAGTCTGGAACAGGATCTAGAGAAAATTGAGAGATAGTTCAAAGAGAACCACATGCCCTTTATTATAAACAAATGCTTTGTAATGCATATGGGTAAGCACAATTGTCAACACATATATACCCGAAACAAAAATCCACTAAAAACAGTAGAAATAGAATAAGACTCTGGAATATTTATTGAAAAAAATCTAACCTTCAAAACACGTTGTACAAAAACCATACAGAGATCAAATTATATGAGAAAGAACATTAATAGTTTGTCAATAGATCAGCAAGCTGTATGTTGTCATTATACAAGTCCTATATTAGACCTCATTTGGATTATTGATCCTCACTATGGAGTCTATATCAAAAAGGGGAAATAAACAGAGTGGAACGCATATAATGGAAATTTGCTAAATTAATACCAACCCTAAAAGATATGGACTATGAGAATAGATTATGTAAGTTGAATCTCTATACCCTGGAAAAAGGAAAAATCAGGGGCGATCTTCTAAACATGCACAAGTTTTTGAGCGACACAGAATTGAAGTCAGAGATGGGAATTGAATTACATGACAGACCCAATTACCTGTAGGGCCATAAGCTTCAGGTTAAATTGAATACAGTTGCTAACAACAACAGATTTAATTTTTTCTTTTTTTGGTTTTTCTCATTATTTCTTTATTCTCCCACCCACACCTTAGCCCGGCCTCTCTTTTGGGCCCCACATGGACCTCGCTCAGCAACCCCAGACCCCACCACCCCATATCGCAGCCAGTCCTAGTCACCCTAATGCATCCCTGCATCCATACCTCTCAACTGTCCCTGATTTTCAGGGACATCCCTGATTTTGCCTCATAATTTTACTCTGTCCCTCCTAAAAATTGTGTTTTCATGACCAAACAGTGGGGGTTATAAACACAAACAAATGTCAAACATTAAAGTTACAGACTTGTTCTTCTTTAGAAAATGCATTTTACACTAAATCCTTTATTCTACCAGCTTCCTGAGTGGATATCTCCAGTTTTGAAGAAGTGTCCCTGATTTTGGTCCTTTGTCCCTAATTTTTTTAAGCCTTGTCCCTGATTTATGAGGCAGAAGGTTGAGAGGTATGCCTGCATCGGGTGGGTCCCTTACCTTCGTAGGGGAAGAGCCTGTACGGCTATACTTAACACTCCTAGGTGCTGCTGAGGTGGCGATAGGGATTCGGGAGCCCCATAGCGAGGGTCCGGGAGGCCATCATCTGACCCCACCAAGGCATCATTTTCCCATTTTCTCCCCGAGGAGTGGCGTGCCACAGACATCATGATTGCGCCAATGTTCACCACTCCCCCTAGAGATCAGGCCCTGATGTTGCGTTATGCCCCAGCCTCCGCCTGGGGCCAGCAAGTGCCGGGCCATAACCCCACCCTCCCCCGGAGAAGGTGAGCCATCACTGGACGCTCCAGTCTCCTCCCCCCGGCCGGTCCTCAGGCGACCTGAGTTTGTTCCCGAACCTGGGTCGCTGGCGTTGCACATGGAAATCCAACTGCTGCTCGGCCCCTGATTTAATTTTTTCATTCAGCAAACTGCTAGAATTTGGAACCAACTACCAAATTAGGAATTGTATAGCACCACACTGTAGGCCTTTAAGAAGAGGCTAGACCACGAATTGTTAAACAGTAATAGAAATAAAATAAGGGCCTGATGGGTCCTGCTGATGCGGGCAGGTGGTGCAAATGGGCGTTTAGCCATCTTCTGTTTACAACACCCAGTATGAAACCCTGCATGTATGTAATTATCCCTTTTCTTGGAAATCAATAAAAATTTAAGTTGAAAAAAAAAAGTCTGTGATCCCCATAGCGGTAAGGAGGAGCAGTGGGACCCTGGACATACTCTCTGGTCGACCGCAAATTGATCGTTCGGCACATTAAATGCAGAGCTGCACCTGCCCGATCCCCATGAGTCCCAGTGAGCAAGCACCTGCTAGGAATCACATCCACAAAACTCTCCAAGCCCAACAAAACTAAATAAGGTAAAAATAATAATAAAAAAAGTCACTAAGGTAAACCCCCAGAGGAGGGTTACATATGGGGTGAACACTATTTACTTACAAAGTTATAGTTTGTGGGCGTATCTGCAAGGTGCACAGTTGAATCCAAGTAGTGCCTCCAATGTAAGCTCAGGGCCCTTGGGGGTCCTACATCTCCCTTACGTCTCTGAGAAGACCAAGCTGGGATCTGCTGGTTGCAGAAGAAATGGGATCAGACGATGCAGTTGGTATGTGCTATCACTTTAACAAGCCCACATGCCCCTCCTTGCTCAGTTGTGTAACCCTTTCACAAACAGGTGCACCTGGCGTTTCCCCCAAAGGCCTTATGGAAAAGCTCTCCTGTGATACCAGCAGGTACATAACTGTGAAGATGTCAGGGCCTGCTGGTGTCTATAGTAATAATCATCCCACAAACAAAAGTTAGACACTAAAACTAAGAAAGTGGCCTCTATTTGTAATCCTACTGGAATGGGCCCCATTGGGTCTACAGGTATTCTGCATGGGCCTCTCTGTTACGATGGCGAAGATCTGCCCAGGGCTTTAACTTAAGTCCATAGCTATCTATCTATGAGTTGCAGGGTTAACACTCTAACCATACTCACAGTTCTGATTACCTCTGAGAGCTGGTCTCCCCCTAAACCACTCCGCTGCATTAGCAGTTAAGAGTGTTGTACCTCTCTGCTGGGCTGCATGTCTGCCTTGCTCACTGATCTGGATCAACTCCCTTCACTGGACTGGCTCAGGATTCAGATGGTCTGGTTTAGCTTGACCTCTTCTGGGCTCTTTGTCACTGAACTGTAGTTGACTTTACCTCTCAGGCCTTTCATAGCTCTGGTCACGCTACTGTGAACAGAACACCCCTTACCTCTGCTCGTTCAGGGCTCTGACTGGAACTCTTTTCTCTTGTGTACTCTATAAATTGTGTACAGTGTCTGTATTTATTACTTACACTTTCAGAACCTTGTGTATATCAAGTGCACCCTGTACAGTGACTGCTGTACGTATTGTCCTGCAACCTTTGTACCCATTGACTGGGTTAGTTAACTGTATTGTAACCTAATGTATCTTAACTTGTATGTGCCTTTACTGTTATCTATGACACGCCATCTTAATGGCCCAGATCAAGCATGAAAACAGTCCCTAGGGTCAGTGTGCCCACCTTGTTACCAAATAAATAAGTGCCTCTGTTCTGTGCTGCTTGGAAGGTACACTCAGTCTATCTTTAATAAACCTCAGTGTTCAGTTTCTATGGGCACCTTTCAGGCTACCAGACCAACAAGACCTTTAGTAACTGCAGTCTATCTGAGACTCGTATATGCACAATCTCTTTTCTGGTTGTCAGACTAGTCTGGTCCAAGGGGCAGCGTACTGTTCAGCATTGTCTCTTATAGTCTTCGGTCTATAGTCTTATAGTCTTATAGTCCAGCTAGGAACACAGGAGGGAGAGGACAGGGAGGTGAGGTGCCTACCAGGTGCCACGGCATGGAGGGATGGAAGGAAGATACTGGGGATCACTGGGAAGGCAAGACGGGGAGGGTGAGCTGGATGTCATTATCCACCTAGGTACTAATGACTTGGCAAATGGGGAGCCAAAGGAAGTTCAGGAAGAGTTTAGGAAACTGGGGAGGGGTCTCAAGCAAGTAGCTACTTCTGTCACTTTCTCAGAAGTACTACCTGTGAGAGGCAAGGGAGAGCATAGGAGTGCATGCACCAGAACTTTAACTCATGGTTGAAGAACTGGTGCTGTGAGGAAGGGTTTGGATTCATTGGTGACTGGGGACCCACCTGGAGGGATGGAGATTTGTTCAAGCCTGACGGCCTGCATCCATCCTGGAGGGAATCAAGTACTCAATGATAAGTTTAAATGCTACATTGACAAGCATTTAAACTAGCAAAGGGGTGGCAGGCCAGCAGGAGGTACCTACTTGCTCACCCCCACAGCTAGCAGTGGAACCAGTGAACCAGAGGAGTGGCTATCTCACCAAAGCGGTGTGCAAAGATGGAGATTAGTGTCCAAAAGGTGGATAAGCAGAAAAGGGCAAAATTCAGCAGAAGGGCAGACAGCAAGGAGAGCCAGGGATAATGACAACCACGGAAGGGGCTGGAGTGGAACAGTGAAGCAGACTAGGGAGGTCAAATCATGGAAGCCATGTGTGCAAATGCCAGGAGCCTTAGCAACAAGATGGAAGATCTGGAGGCTGTCATGGTACAGTCAGACCTGGACATTGTAGGCCATCACTGAAACCTGGTGTAATGATAACCATGACTGGGAGATGGCCATACCGGCTACAACATATTCAGAAGAGACAGAGCAGGCAGGAAGGGAGGAGGAGTGGCACTGTATGTGAAAAATGACATAAGGGCCACAGAGATCCAGGAGGAACAAAATGGGGAGAGATACTGTGGGTTAAGCTAGAAAGGAAAATGGGGCAGCCATCCGCACAGGTGTGGTCTATAGACCACCAGCCCAGGAGGAAGAAACAGATGGGAGTTGATGCAGCCATCCAAAGGATGGCAGACAAGGGTGAGGTAGTACTGGTTGGAGACTTCAATATTCCAGACATGGACTGGAGCATCCCAGCAGCAGCATCAACTAGGAGCAGATTTATCCTGGACTCCTTCAGGGTGCCTTCCTCAAGCAACTGGTCATGGAACCAACTCGGCAGAAGGCAATACTGGACCTTCTGCTCACAAACAGGGACAGTGTGATGGGGGTAACAGTGGGGAGCACCTGGGTAACAGACCACCAGTCATTGTGGTTTGAAATCACAGAAAGAGCAGAACCAAACCACACAAAAACACGATCCTGGATTTTAGGGGCAGACTTTGGGAAAATGGGAAATACTTGAAAGAGGCATTAAGGGAATGGGACAGGAATCAGGGTTTGAGGAACAGTGGGCAGTATTTAAAATGGGGATTATAAGAACAACAGAATTATGCATTAAGCAGGTTAGCAAGAGGAAAAGAGAGAGACCATTATGGTTTTCAAAGAGGTAGCAAAGAAAGTGAAACATAAAGATAGCATTCAGGCAATACAAAAAGACACAGGCAGAAGGGGATAGGAGAAGTACCAGGAGAAACAAAGGGAGGCAGGGAAGTCAGTAAGGGAAGCCAAAGCTCAGACAGAAGAACACATTGCAAAATCAGTGGTTAAAGGAGACAAAACCTTTACAGGTACATAAGTGAAAAAGAAAGACAAAGGGAGGGATAGTGAGACTGAAGGGGGAGGATGGGAGTCGCGTGGAGGATGACAACAGTAAAGCTGACATATTGAACAGGTATTTCTGCTCAGTCTTTACTGAGGAAGAGGGGGGTAATGGGTTTGAAGGGAGTACAAGGGGTGAGAATGGTGCAGAAATGGACACAAGTCCCTTTACACGAGAAAGGGTCCTGAAGGAACTGGAAGTAATAAGAGTTGACAAAGCAATGGGGCCAGATGGGGTGCACCCCAGGGTCCTTAAAGAACTAAGAGAGGTGGTGGCTGAACCTCTGGCTATCCTGTTTAGCCAATCACTGGAAACAAGGGAGGTACCCAAAGACTGGAGGACAGCAGATGTAGTCCCATTATACAAAAGCGGGAACAAAGAGGAAGCAGGGAACTACAGACCAGTCAGCCTCACCTCGGTAGTGGGAAAGATCATGGAAGCACTTCTGAAGGAGAGATTGGTGGAACATCTGGTTGTCAATGGACTACAGGACCCAAGGCAGCATGGTTTCACCAGGTGGAGGTCATGTCAGACCAATCTCATTGAATTTTTTAACTGGGTGACTAGGGAGGTGGATCGGGAAGGCAGTGGACATGGCTTATCTGGACTTCAGCAAGGCCTTTGACACTGTGCCACATAGAAGACTATTACACAAACTGGGAATATGGGTGTGGGCAGGACAGTAGTGGTGGGTAGGTAACTGGCTGGTGGCAGGACCCAGAGGGTGGTGGTAATGGCTGTCACTCCACAGAGGGAAGAGTGACCAGTGGGGTACCACAGGGATCAGTGCTGGGACCGGTCCTATTCAGCATCTTCTCACTATACATTGTGCAGGATCTAGAAGGCAGAATTTCACTGTTCGCTGATGACACAAAGCTCTGTAACAGAGTAGACACACCAGAGGTGTAGACAGAATGAGAAGGGATCTGCAGAAACTTGAAGAATGGTCAAGGGTTTGGCAGTTGAAATTCAATGCAAAGAAGTGCAAGATAATGCATATGGGGCACAAAACCCTGGCACAATATATCAGTTGGGGGTGAGGATATAGCATGCACCAAGCAGGAAAGGGATCTTGGGGTTGTCATCTCTGATGTCCTCAAGGTAGGGAAACAGTGTGACAAGGCATCAGGTAAAGCAAATAGGATGCTGGGATGTATAGGCAGGGCATCACCAGCAGGAAAAGGAGGTCATAATTCTGCTATACAAGACACTAGTGAGGCCCCACCTGGAGTACAGTGTACAGTTCTGGAGACCATACCTACGTAAGGACATAGACAGGGTAGAGAAGGTTCAGAGGAGGGCAACAAAGATGGTGCATGGATTGCATCACAAGTCCCTATGAAGACAGGCTGAAGGAACTGAACATGTACTCCCTGGAGGAGAGGAGGAGAGAGGGGATGGATAGAGACATAAAAGTATCTTACAGGGAGAAACAGAGTGCAGGAAAGCACTATTTTAAGCGAAAAGATGTTCCAGGACCAGAGGGCATGGGATGAAGTTGGAGGGAGGACTGATTCAGAGGAAACATGAGAAAGAATTTCTTCACAGAACGGGTGGTGGACAAGTGGAACACCCTGCCAGAGGAAGTGGTGGGAGCTGAAACAATCACGGGATTTAAGAATGCATGGGATAGACATAAAGGAATTCTAGATGTCAGGGGTAAGGGGAAACAGACTTCTAGGAAAACAAACTGAAATTACAAGCTCAAATGGGCAGACTAGGTGGGCCGTAGGCCCTTATCTGCCGACACTGTCTATGTATCTATGTATAAATCATTTCTTTTTGAAAGGGGCGCTGTCAGCCTTGACCCTCGTGTTTTAGAGAATTACATCAGTGTGCCTCTATGCACACACTGATCCCCTATGATGCACACATTAGCCATATACATGCTTTACAGTAGTATTCTTACCAGTATTCATTATTTTCACAAATTTCCACTTTCCTTTGGGTCCGTCTGCAAGTACGCCATCCCCCGGAAGCATAAGGTGGGGTGGCACTATATGTGAAGGAAGGACTGAAGTGTGTAAGGGAGGAAGGGGAGGAGGGTAGTACGGAGCCACTTTGGATGCAAATCCAGGATTCCAAGAATAGGATTCTTAGAATGGGAGTGGTGTACAGGCCACCATCTCAGACGGAGGAGTTAGACAGGGAACTAGCGGGACAGATCAGGAAGACCTGCGAGAAGGGTAGTGTAGTGATTGCGGGGGACTTCAACATGCCAGGAGTGGACTGGAGTACCCCAATAACTAGGAACAGAAGGGAGCAGGTACTGCTGGATGTCTTCCAGGACAGCTTCCTGCTGCAAATGGTCAGTGAACCAACCAGGTTAGGGAATACCCTTGACCTTGTGCTGGCAAATGGGGACTTTGTGAGAGAACTTACAGTGGAGGAACCACTGTCAGGGAGTGACCACCACTCAGTATGGCTCACATTGGATATGGGCAAGGAAGGAGTGGAATCTGGCATAAGAGTGCTGGACTTCAGGAGGGCTGACTTTGGGAGGATGGAGGAAGTGGTAAAAGGGTACCTGGCCAGAATTCAATCTAGTATGGACACTAACCAGAGATGGGAGCTCATAAAGCTGGGTATAGTGGAGGCAACCAAAACCTGCTGCAAGGTCCAGAGCAAGAAGGCTAGGGCTAGGAAACCGAGCTGGTTGAGCAAGGAGGTCATGGAAAAGGTAAGGAGGAAAAGAGCCGCCTTTAGGAAGTACAAGAAAACAAGGAGGGGGGGGAGGACAGGGAGGAGTACTTGACAGAATCAAAAGAGGTGACAAGGGCAGTAAGGGGAGCCAAAACATTTACGGAACTCGGGTTTGCACAAGGCATTAAGAAGGGGGAGAAGGACTTCTTTAAGTACATCAGGGAGAAAAGGAGCTGTAAGGACCACATAGTAAGGATTAGGAAGGAGGGAAGGTTGGGTGGAAGCAGGGTGCGATAAGGCAGAAGCACTAAATGAGTACTTCTGCTAAGTATTTACTAAAGAGAAGAGGGGGGTGACACTCAAGGTGGGAGAAATGGCAGAAACAGGGGGGGAAGGGGTGACAGATGGGGGAAATCATGGAGGGCAGAGTTCGAGAGGGTTTGAAGGCACTGAGAGTGGACAAGGTGCCAGGCCCAGATAGCATCCACCCCAGGGTACTGAAGGAGCTGGAAGAGGTCCTTGCAGGACCTTTGGCTGACCTATTTAATGCCTCACTACATTTGGGGTGTGTACCTCAGGACTGGAGGATGGCTCATGTGGTGCCCCTCCACAAGAGTGGCCCCAAGGATGAACCGGGAAACTACAGACCAGTGAGCCTCACATCCATCATGGGTAAACTAATGGAGACTATCCTGAAGGAGAGGCTGGTGGCTTTCCTAGAGGCCAAAGGACCACAGTACAGCAAACAGCATGGCTTCATACATGGCAGATCCTGCCAAACCAACCTGGTCGAGTTCTATGACTGGGTAACTAGGCAACTGGACAGGGGCCATGCAGTGGTTGTCCTGTATCTGGACTTCAGTAAGGCATTCAACTCTGTGCCACATGGAAGGCTGGGAAGGAAGTTAGTAGGCACAGGGGCAGGTGCAAAGCTGGTGAGATGGGTAGGAAACTGGCTTCATTGAAGGCAACAGATGGTGGTGGTGGGTGGGTGGGAGCTCTCACACCCAAGGGCAGTGACGAGCAGTGTTCCACAGGGCTCGGTGTTGGGACCAGTGTTGTTTGGGATATTCATTGCAGACATATCATGGGACATCAAGCGCAAGATCAGTGTGTTTGCTGATGATACCAAGGTAGGCGTGGTGGTGGATGACCTAGAGCGGTGGCAGGGGTTGCAGGATGATCTGGCAAAGCTTGAAACCTGGTCAGACACCTGGCAACTGAGGTTTAAGGCCAAAAAGTGCAAGGTGCTGCATTTTGGGATGAAGAACCCAAGGAGGAGTTTCCAGCTGGGGGGAGTGCAGCTAGCCCAGACAGAGGAGGAGAAGAAGGATCTGGGTTTGCTCATTACAGGGTCAATGAACAACTCGGCACAATGTAGGAAGGCAGCTGCAAAGGCCAACAAAATGCTGGGTTGTATTGCAAGGGGTATATCCTCAAGGAGGGAGGAGGTGATTCTGCCACTGCATAGGTTATAAGTTAGATCACACCTGGAGTACTGCGTGCAGTACTGGCGGCCATATCTGAAGAGGGACATTAAGTTACTGGAGGGGGTGCAGTGCAGGGCGACAAAGATGATCAAGGGGCTGGGGGACTTATCATACGAGAGGAGGTTGAAGGAGTTGAACATGTACTCACTGGAGGAGAGGAGGGACAGGGGTGATATGATTGAAACCTTTAAATACATGAAAGGAATAAACAAGACAGGTACAGTGGGGCTGTTCAAAGTAAGGGAAGGGAGGGCCACCAGGGGCCATGATGTGAGACTGGAGGGAGGAAGGTTCTGGAGGGTGATGAGGAGATACTTTTTTCCAGAGAGGGTGGTGGCTGGGTGGAATGCATTACCTGCAGAAGTGGTATCCAGTAGAACAGTGGACTGCTTCAAAAGGGGATGGGACAGGACAAGGGGGAGGGTTAATGAAGGGGAAGGGTGGAAGGGAGGGGCAGCTGCAGAATAAGGGGTGCTTGCTGCACATTTGAGTAGACTTAATAGACCTCTAGGCCTTTATCTGCTGGCAAATTTCGTATGTTCGTATGTTAGGTAGCCAAGAGAGCGTGTCTGACACTGAGCGCTGGCATGGACACTGATTTTACACATGTCCATGCTGACAAGCTAAATACAGCATGCATCTTCTATTGCTGTATTAGACCTGCCCATTGGGAAAGTAAAAAAAAAAGCTTTTAAAAGCAGTCGCCAAAATCTCGTGCATGCGTGAAAGCAGTATGAAGCACACATCCCACGCATGGAAGGAGTTTGATCCTGAAACAGCCACAAAGTCGCCCCATTCCACTGTAAATTCTTAGACTGCTTGGCTTTACTAAGGATGAATGCTTTTTGTTTATAATTAAGAAATCTCATAATTATCACCCGCAGGCGAGCTCCCGGTGGAGGAGGGTCTCTCTGAGTGCCCGATGTGCTCTTTCCAGATTATGTGCCTCCCCATACAGAGTCGGGCCTAACAGCTTCATCAGCAGATCTTGTATAAGGGTTATGCAGTCCACCCCCTCCGTTTTTTCAGGGAGCCCAGCCATGATTAGATTATTTCTTCTGCTATGTGACTCTTGATCCTTCATACGATCCTCTAATTTTTTAACTTGTTTTCTAAGCTCCACCACTTCTTGTTCTGCCCCTGTAGATTTCTTATCTTGCGACAAAACTCTGGCTTCCAAGTCTCCCATTCTTCTTGCCAACACATTCAAAGTCAGTTTAACAGTTGAAAAATCCGCGACCAAACCCTGCAGCATTTGTTTGATCTCTAGGATATCATCTGCTTTCACTTTCTCTCCCCTTTCCACAATCTCTTCGTCATTGTGATCATCTGGCACCGGTGATAGACGTTTCTGGCATTTCACTGCTGGCACCTGAGCTGACAAGGGCTCTGAAGCTCCACACTTCATCTTAGCCATTCTACTAGGCCTCGTCCAATCACCACCGATACCCAGCAAACTAACTCCTCTCTTCTTGTTTCTTTTGGTTCGAGAGGCATAAAGGCTTAGGAAATTGTTCCCTCTAGGCTAGTTTACAAGGTTGAACCTTTACTTTTAGCTTAAGGATATATTAACTTAGTGAGGGCCCGGGAACTGCACTCAAAGCATCCTCTCTCCTCTAGCTCATTACGTGATTCTCCCTAAACCGCTACTTTTATTACTGGCACTCATCACGTGATCCTCCCTCAACCTCCACTTCTATTACTGGCACCAGCGTTAAAGTACCTGGGGTAAAGCTCACTGAGCACAACTTTCTCTTATGGTAAACCCTCTGTGATTGACTCCAGTATAACCAATGATGTGATAGTTTGGGTACGACTGACATCTGCGTCACCAGGTGAGAAAAGCAATTTAATTTAGTGTGGACAAGCATAAACAGGGGTTTGTACAGAATGACTTCCTATATTCAGCTCTATAGGGTATTCTCTGTACATCTTTTTGATTTGTTACTTTACCAGTTTAATTATATCTGAACTGTCATTTGCCAGAAATAGAGCGCCAGTCATAATCGACTCAGCTGAGATGATGTTTGAGAACCATTTGCCATACTCATCTCACCGCTATCTGTTTGCTGTTGCATTCCAGAACAGCTCCGTTTCACTTTGCAGTTCTCAAACACAAAAATATCTTGAGATGACACTCTTGATTAGCCTAGAGACATCTTGAAGACATCATTTACCTATAGTGGAACGCATTTTACTAACATACTAAAATGCCAGCAGAATATGCCTAGCAGTCTCTCTCTCTCGAGTCCACTTGATTTTCAGCACCCGCACTGAGAGTCGATTTTGGTGCCCTCCTTCCCCCTTGGGTTATACTGTCACCAATCCTAGATGTTCCACCTGTATTGGGCCTGGTCACATTTACTCTCCCCCTGTACCTGTCCCATCCCCATTTAAACCCATCCACGGTCTCCACCTCTACCAGCTCCCTGGGCAGTGCATTCCATGGCTCCACCAATCTTTCAGTGAAATAACATCTCCTCCTCTTCCCTCTGAACCTACCCCCTTCCAGTTTACACCCGTGACCTCTCATTGCCCCACCCTCCTTCCTTTGGAGCACCTTGACTGGGCCTTCTTTATTGATCCCTTTCATGTATTTAAAGACCTTTATCATGTCCCCCTCATCCCTCCTCTCTTCCAGGGTGTACATGTTCAGCTCCTAGAGTCTAACCTCATAAGTCCTCTCCCCCAGGCCCCAGATCATTTTGGTTGCCCTCCTTTGGACCTTCTCCAGGAGTGTAATGTCCCTTTTTAGATGTGGTCTCCAAAACGGCACACAATACTCGAGGTATGGCCTAATCAAGCAGTTGTACAGTGGAAGGATCACTTCCGCCTTTCTGGACGTAAACCCCTGGCGATGCATCCCAGCATCCTGCTTGACCTTGTTGCTGCCTTCCTACTGGTCTCTGAGTTGTTCATTTTGACATCTACCACTACCCCTAGGTCATTCTAACCCTTGTGACTTGAATCATGTCTCCTCCTAGGGTATACCCCTGGCCTGGACTTATGACTCCCAGGTGCAGAATTTCGCACTTCCCCACCTTGAATTTTAGTTTCCATTTACCTGACCACCTTTCCAGAGCCTCCAGGTCCTCCTGCAAGGCCACCCTTTCCTCCTCCTCATCCACCACTGCACCCAGCTTTGAGTCATCTGCAAAGAGACTCATCTCACTCCTGATACCCCGCCTGATGTCCAAGACATAGGCATTGAACAGGAGTGGCCCCAGCACTGACCCCTGGGGGACCTCACTAGTAACCCACCTTGGGGATGAGGTTAACCCTTCAACCACCACCTTCTGAGTACACTCAGAGAGCCAATTTTCTATCCTTCTTAACAACTGTCTCCTTACCCTCATTCCTTTCAGCTTAGCCAGCAGGCCACTGTGGGGTACCAAATCAAATGCCTTGCTAAAGTCCAGAAAGAGGACATCCACAAGCCTACCCTGGTCCAGGGCCCTCATCACCCAATCATAGAACTCAACAAAGTTTGTCTGGCAGGATCTTCCTGTGACAAGGCCATGCTGCCTATTGTCCAAGTACCCACTTTGCTATAGTAACCCCCCCCTAGCCTTTCCTTGACAATACGCTCCATCACCTTGCCGACCACTGATGTCAGGCTAATGGGCCTGTAATTGCCCGCCTCCTCTCTTGGTCCCACCATGGATCGGCACAACAGGGGACACCTTTCAGTCTTGGGGTACCCACCCAGTCCTCAGAGAAATGTTGAAAAGCTCCACTAGAGGGACTGTAAGGATATCTGCCAGTTCTGTCAGCACTCTGGGATGTATCTCATCTAGCCCAGGTGCTTTCTTTGTCCGAAGGGACCTGAGGGATTCCTTCACTCTCTCTACTGGGATTTCAGCTTCCATGTCCTCCCCCTTTTCACCCTGCACTGCTGGCTCCCCACCTGTTTGTGGTGGCCACTCCCTTTCTCCAGACCCGTCAGGGCCCCTGGTCTGTATCAGTCCCACCCCTTCCTCTGGTTTGCCCCTGCTCCCCTTGCAAGACATAGCACCTCCATCCCTCCCTGGTAAAAACTGAGCAAAGTACTCATTTAGGACTTCTGCCTGTTCCCCTGCCTCCTGTGCCCAACCATCCCCTATCCTTAACTTGCTGATCTGCCCCTTACTTTCCTTTTTTCCCCTATGTATCTGGAGAACCCATTGTTCCCCATCCAGATCCCACTGGCCAAGGACTGCTCCTTTTTTGACTTAGTTGCTCTCACCACCCTTGTGACTTTCTTGGCTGTTAGCTCACATTCATCCTGATCCCTTTCACTCCTTGAGCACTTGAAGCACCTATAGGCTGCCTTCTTTTCCCTCACCACCTCCTGTACCTCCCAGGTCCACAAGCAGGGTTTTCTGGCCTTACCAAACTTACACCTTTCCCTTGTGCAGGATCTGGTAACCTCCTGTATTCCCCTCTTAATGATCTCCCACCTGCTGTCAGCATCCATATCTGGCCTTATCCTGTCCAGATGATCTTTAAGGATCCTTCCCATCTCCCTGAAGTCTGCACCCCTAAAGCTGGTTACTACCATCCTTGTTTGGCTTTCCTCCCCCCACCAGGTCCAGAAAGAACCAGACTGTGACATGATCAGTCCCTGCCAATGGGTCCCCCCACATTTAGACCCCTAATCTGATCACTGTCTGGCTGGACCATGTCCAGTGTCCAGGTTTCCCTTGTTGGCTCACTCACCGATTGTGTCAGAAATGCATCCTGGAAGACATCCAGCGGCCTCTGCTCTTTGGCCACTGATGATGTCATAGTCCCCCAGTCTGTTCCTGGCATGGTGAGGCCCCCATCATCACTACCCTTCCCTTTCCCAATCTACCGTGTCCCTTGAGATTTGTCACCAAACTTTCTTCCAGGACCTCCGCCAGTGCTGGTGGTCTGTATACCACTCCAGTCTTTGCTCTCTTACCCCCCTGCATCAGCAAGGTGACCCAAATAGCCTCCACCTTCCCCTCTGCCTCGTCTACCCCGCCAGTACCCATGCAATTTCTGACTAACAGTGTCACACCACCTCCCCTTCTCTCCCTCCTATCTATTCTAAACATAGTATAACCCTCCAGATTTAGGTTCCACTCATGCCCTTGAGTGGCTCAGGTCTCAGTGACTGCTGCCACATCTACCTCCCCCTCAACTAGCATCGCCTGGAGCTCAGGCATTTTATTTCCTAAGCTCCTAGCATTTATCAGGACCACTCTCCACCCCTTTTCCCTCCTCTTCTTTCTCCCCTTGAGCTCCCATTTCTCAGCTCCTGCACCGTACCTAGTGACCCATTTCCACATCTCCCTAGCCCCCTAGAGGAGTGAAGACGATGTCCCTCATTTATCGTACCTGCTGACACCACCCCTTTTTTGATCCTCCCCTTCACAAGTTTAAACCCCACCTTTCACTGATGAAACCAGCTAGTTTGAACTTAAGGATTTCTTTCCCCTCCAAATTAAGGTGCAGCCTGTCCCTTGCATACAGACCCTTCAAACAACATGAAGTCTTGCAGTATTCTGACAATAGCAGTGAGTCTCAACCTTCGAACTGCCCCAGAGATGAAAGAGTTAACTTTCCATGCCAGGCATGGAACGCTGAGCTCGAGCTCGGTTGAGACTCTGTCTGTTGTTGTTTGAACCCAAACCGTCAGATTCTTTACTTGCCTCATTGAACAGTCGCTCCGGAGATTTCTCCTTTGCTCGGTTCAATTTGTCAAAGTACCACTTTTCTGGTTTTCAACTGAATTTAAACCGCAATCTGTCAGTTCAGTCTCTGTCTGTGGTATTCATGAGTGCTAGATAGGTTATATTGCTTTTCTATTCTGTGTGGAACTTGTAAATGGTTCATCGGTTCGGTTTGAACCGATAAAGTTGTTGTAAAATCTTTAGTCATACTTTTAGAGTGTGGTTACCGGTCCTTATCGGTTCTAAAAAAAACTGACTTTATTACGTTTTTTTCCACAACCCGTGATACGGTCAGGAACCAATAAGAGTGTCTTGCCTGGCGGATTGCCATTAAAAGGGTAAGTTTGGTTAGACTGGCACGATGTCTGAGAGACCTAAAAGAAAACCGGCCCACTGGGTTTCAACACTATAGTGTGTGGGGAAGTCTTTAAGGCTGACCCTCACACCACCTGTGTTATTGTCTGGGGTTTGGACCACCTCAATGCAGACTGCCAGATTTGTAAAATTTTCCTGCAGCTACCTAGAGAAGAGAGTTGGTAGTCTCAGGAAAGGGAGGCCAAAATTCAGCTGAACGGATGGCTTAGCCCGGTTCGGTTCAAACTGAACCAGAAGGAGTGTCCTCTGACCAGGGCAAAACTTCTTTGGGCAAAAGGAGAACCAATTTGAGGAGTCAGTTCCAGCTAAAAGAACAAGGAAGAAAAATCAGCTAGTGTGGATCCAAAAGTTTCTTCTCCAACCGCTGATGAAATAGCCAAAGTGATAATGATTGTGCAGTCGCTTTCCCCGTTCGACCAAACTGGCACCATCATGAAGGCCTGGTTCGGACGGTTCCATCGGTTCAAGATTATGATTTAGAGGAATATTATGAACTGGAGGAGGAGGAAGAGGAGTATGAGGAAAGTCAATGTGGTTTTGAAAGTCTGGATGTGCCCATTGACCCGGACATCTCCCGAGACAGACCTTCAGGTGTGTCTCCTCCTAGGCTTTCTGAGTCCCCCTCCCACTACATGTTTTATAAGAAAGTGGCTGAAACCCTCCAGCTTCCTATGGAAAAAGCTGTGGATGACCAGGAAGAGCCTGACTATGTGGAAATGATTGATATCCCAGAGTCTAGGAGGCTGTCTATTCCCTTACACAAATCTTTTGGGAAACAGACATTTAAGATTTTAAAGACTCCTAACACTATACCTCCTGTGGATAAAAGAATGGACAAGAGGTATACATTGTCAGGCTCAGATATGGAGTTCCTTACACAGCAATGCAGCCATGTTGGAGTAGTGCAGGCTGCAGCCTGTGATAAGGCAAATATTCCCTTGGCTTCACACCCCCCAGACAAGGACTCCAGGAGGATTGATGCCATGGCAAAGAAACAGTACATGGCAGCATCCTTAGAACTCAGGCAGGCCAATTATATGGCCTATACTGCTAGGTATCAGAAATCCAGATGGGACACTGTCATGGCTTTAGCAAAACAGGTCCCTGGCCAGCTTGCCAAGGAGCTGGAGCAGGTGGCTGCTGATGGTATTGAGCATACCTCTCAACTGCTCCAGATTTTCCGTGATGTCCCGATTCAGCTGGTCCAAGTCAGCCTGTTCCGCTGCTCGCATTCTGTGGTGTTTCCGCCCTAATCCATCCCGAACACCGAAACATGCTCTGCCTTTGTTGTTGCCCAAACACTTCCGGGTTTTCATCTCTGCCAATGTCCAACGTGCCCTGCCGACCAATAGGGTGCTTTTCCTACTGTGCATGTGGACCAATAATTGTGCTCCCCCCCAAGCCTGCCTCATAGCCCAGCAGCCTCTGCTCTACCCAGCCTGCCCCCACAGATTAACCCTTGATGGCTGGTCCCCCCTCAGGTCCGCTGCTGTACAATAAAGCAGCTAGTGGCTGGAGGGGGAACCACAGAGCTGTTGGTAGCTGTTTCTAGGAGAGCCGGAGGAGGACAGGACAACGCATCAGAGCAGAGGTCAGAGGGGATTCGGAGCGCACCGCAGAGCTAGCCGAGGAGCAGAAGAAGAAACGGGCAGTAGCTCAGTGGCTGCACCATATCGCCGGAGAGGAGAGTGGCTGTGGAGTGGAGACCATACAGTGAAAGCTGAAAGGGATAAGAAGGGAGCAGCGGCGGGAGCCTGAGAAGGTCGGGATTCGGGAACGAACACCGGTGCCAATCGCCAATCGCAAGAGGTGAGAAACGCATATTTTTTTTATTGCAAATTAAATGCTGCCTGTGCCTGCCTTGTCTTGCTTGTTTTTTAGTCAAGGCTAGAGAGGACCAATGCTAACTGCTCCAGTTTTCCCTTTAGCTCTCGGGTGGTGGGTGGCAAGATGTGGTAGCGCATCGGACCGTAGGTATTGGGGCAGTTTCCCTGCTCCTGCTCCCTCCCAGGGTAGTGCATCGGACCGTAGGGCTGGCAATGAGACGGAAGCTGTGAGCTGACTTGGGTTGGGAGCTAGTGTTGCCTTTGTCACTGTGGCCCGCCGCTGTCTCCTTTCAGAGTGGAGGAACAGGCAAGACTGTAAAGATTCCCATTTCCATATGCTCCCCCCCCCCTTGGAGTGCTGCGGGAGGGAGAGTTAGCCCTGCAAACGCTCCCTGATTTGGCCTCAAAACCTTACCGGATCCATCCTAATTATGCAATTTATCACTGAAGAGCAAGATGCACAACTGCTGCCTTAACTGTTTCAGCTTACAGAGTTACAGTAATCGGAGGGTGGGGTGCCACTAGACATCAGAGAAAGTGAAAATCATTATGGGGACAGTGATTGGAGGGTGGGGAGCTACTAGACACCAGGGAAAGTCAAATCATTGTAGGGCATGGCAATTGAAGGGTGGCGGTGCCAATAGACACCAGGAAATCTTGATACAATAGGGGTGGCAATTGAGGTGCTACTAAACACCAGGAAACACTGAAACAATACAGGGATGGCTGTTGCAGGGTGGGAGATGCCACTAGACACCAGGGAAACTAAGTCCAAAATGTTTTTGCGTATGAAGGGATCCTTTATCATATAGCCAATGTGTATTAAACTGCTAATTTTTTTTTATTTTTTTTTTATAGAACTCGAGCCTGGGTTTGGGACACTGACCTTCTACCATCAGAGGCAGAGCGAGTTCAGCAAGCAACCAGTGCATCCACCAGGAGTCCAGGACTGTCTACACCATGCAGACATTTCTCACCAGCAAAAGGAGGTGAGAGGAGGATCGGCAGCAGCAGAATTTAATAGGTATGTTCTAGGGGAATTGGGGATATCCTAAAGTGTAAAGTATTTTTAAAATGACTGCGTCTTTAACTGTCTGGGAGTGGTGGGGAATGCTACCACCAATTTCCTTTCTTTTGGGACTTGTAATTTATTAGGTGGTTGCTGCCTCAGTGACTCCAGTTTCCTTAGGATATACATGTATACCATTTTTGGCAGGCTGGGGGGGGTGCACGAAGCTTGCTGTGTCTGACAACATCTGGTATTTTGGGGAATAAAGTTCTAGTATGACACACTTGACTCTGCTGGCTGTATTCATAAAACAATATGGGTGATTGGGCACAGCAAGCCACACCCCCCCAACCCACACAATGACATATGTGACCTGTTTTTTTGTTGGCGGTGCATGGGATCTGACTCGCTACAGGAATGCATCGGAGTACTTGGGTCTGGATGGATGTGTTTAATAAAATGGGTTGTGCAAGTATTTGTGGTTTGTGGTGGTGCAGCAGGGGGGACCTACCTGCAGCATCCAACAATGTCTGATGTTTTATTAATATGATTGTAGTGTTAGTGTAAAACACCACAGGCATGTTAATCAACCATTAGGATTGATTGGTCACAGCAAGCGGGACCCCCCTCTCACCAACCCAGAGAATGACTTGCTTGGGCTGGTTTTGATGGTGTGGTGGTTTGCTACGTGATGTCGCGGGGTTACGTTACATGTGTAACAGAATTCTTTGTACAAGTGTCTGGGTACATGGGGGGGGGCTGCTTGCAGCGTCCAAACAGTATCTGATGTTTTATTAATATGATTGTAGTGTTAGTGTAATGCACTACAGGCATGTTAATCAACCATTAGGATTGATTGGTCACAGCAAGCGGGATCCCCCCAACCCAAAGAATGATGTACATGTCCTGTTTTTGCAGTGAGTGTTTAGTCTGCTAAAGGACACTACGTCGGATTACTTGGTTGAAATGTGTTTTCTGGAGTACTCATTTATCTTTGCCATCCCTTGGCTAAGTTGGCTCTGACTTACTTTGCTACTTGCCTGCAGCTTACTTCAGATGCGTTTTCATGGAATTCTTGTTTTTGCTGCCATGTCTTGACAAGCTGGGGTGCACAAGTGTGTTTCTCCATCTTCGGTACTTCATCGCTGAAACATCCTGCTGCCATGTCCTGTCAAGCTGGGCCACACAAGTGTATCTCCATGTTCTGTCCTTCATTGCCTGAACTGTCCTGCTACCATGTCTTGACAAGCTGGGGTGCACAAGTGTGTTTCTCCATCTTCGGTACTTCATCGCTGAAATGTCCTGCTGCCATGTCCTGTCAAGCTGGGCCACACAAGTGTGTCTCCATGTTCTGTCCTTCATTGCCTGAACCGTCCTGCTACCATGTCTTGACAAGCTGGGGTGCACAAGTGTGTTTCTCCATCTTCGGTACTTCATCGCTGAAACCTCCTGCTGCCATGTCCTGTCAAGCTGGGCCACACAAGTGTGTCTCCATGTTCTGTCCTTCATTGCCTGAACCGTCCTGCTACCATGTCTTGACAAGCTGGGGTGCACAAGTGTGTTTCTCCATCTCCTGTTCTTCAGCATCTCTTGTTGTGTGATTGTATTTTTTTAAATTGAAGATGTGTATCCAGAGGGAGCCTGGATCTGTTCAACAGGAGGATGGCAGAGAAATTCTTTCTTTTCTTTGCCACCTTCTTGAAGAATAGAATCCTACCCCACTGGAACACTAAAACTGATGTGTTCAAGCACTAAATACAAAATTAATACTTCATGTGTAGACAACCGGGCCGAAAGTTGATGAGGAGGACCATGATAGTGACAAATCTCCGGAGAAGAAGAGGCGAAGATACACAATTTTCCAAGCAACCTGGATTAGCATGTTTGATTGGTTAGCGGGAAGCAAACGTGGTGTGAAGCATGCATTCTACAAGACCTGTGGCACAGATTTCACCATCCACCATGGAGGACGACATGACTTGCAGCGGCATGCTAATTCAGAAAAGCACCAGCAAAATTCCAAGCACGTGACTGGAAAAAACATGTCGCACTTCTTTGGCTCTCCAAACCTGGTGAGCACGAAAGTCATTGAGGCAGAGGTGGCTTTTGTGTCCCTGATAGCAGAACATAATCTCCCTTTTTACAGCAGGAGAGCATATTCTAAAGTACATGAAAAAATATGGAGAAGACCCAGAAGTTCTGAAGAAGATGACCTGTGGGCCAACCAAAGCAAGCTGCATTGCAAGGGATGTGCTTGGGCCACGATACCAAAATGATGTAGCTGCAATGTGTCCAGAAAGTACCTTTTGTGTGTACATGGACCAGAGCACTGATATGGGTGATGAAAAACTGTTAGTCATTCTTGTGGGTTTCTGGATGAAGCTGCTGGCAGAAATGTCATCCGTTTCTTAGATATGCCAGATTGTGTGTCTGGGACCGGGGCAAGCGATGTTTGACTGCTTGGTAGAAAGCATGAACAAGTTTGAAATCCCATTGTCAAATATTGCAGCGTTTTCATCGGATAATGCTGCTTCTATGATTGGGAAAAACAATTCAGTCCTGTCACGTTTAAAGAATGTGAATCCAAACATTCTTAACATGGGATGCCTCTGTCACTTGGCTGATCTGTGCAGCAAAGCTGGGGTAAAAGCTCTAACGTTCACCTGTGGAAGAATTGCTCTCTGATGTGTACTGCCACTTCTCAACCAGTTCACAAAGACAACAGAAACTAAAGGAATTTGCATTGTTCACAGATGTTGACCCACTCAAAATAATTAAGCATGCCCCAACTAGATGGCTGAGTCTTGGAAAAGTTATCAACCGAACCTTGGATATGTGGCCGGCTCTGCTGTCATGTTTTCTAACACTGGAACCAAGATCATCCAAAATTGACCTAATCTGTAATCGTCTGCAGAGCCACGAACTCAGAATGGTCTTTATGTTTCTTAAATATGCACTAGAACCCTTGCTGCAGTTTAGCACCCAGCTACAAAGCAGAGAAAGCCAGCTTATGACTCTGCATGGAGATGTGCACAAACTGATGCAGCAGTATGCAAGCAGAGTACTGAAACCAGCAGCAGCTGTAAAATTAATCAGGCAAATGACATGTCTGTACTACATGACTCAAGCAGTGTCTTGGCCAATGGGGACCTCAGGGTTGGACTGGAGGTCAAGCAGTACATAAGTAATAATGAGGATGACATTTTGGGGACAGTAACTGAACAAAGTTTTTACAAGAAAACTGTGGTGTTTTATACTGCTGTGCTGGAAAAATCCTGAAAAGTTTCCAATTCAGGATCACCTATTAAAAATGCTGCATCCATTCTCAATCCAGCAATTAAGCTGGACATATCACACAACTTGTGTTTGATGTTGCCAAACGTCTTGGAGTCTGTGTAACTGAGGAAGACTCTGAACAATTATTAGATGAGTTTTCAGTGTATCAGATTGAAGATACAGGTAAATTAATAGGACCAGTCAATGGACCACATTCATGCATTTCTAAATATTGGGCTCATGTTCTGCAAGAACTATGTGCCTCTGAAAGACTTCAGCTTTTTAAAGATTAATGTTGACGTTACTTTGCTTGTCAGATTCGAATGCTGAAGCAGAAAGGGCCTTCAGCATGGTGAGGAAGGTAAAACTGAGCTGCGCTCATTCGCTAAGTCTGAAGACACTGAACCTCTGCTGGCCATCAAAATGAACGAAGACAAGGACTGTTATGAGGTCAAGCACAAAGCAAGTGCTAGATGCTAAAAGCTACAACAGCATACAACAAAAAATCTCAGTCATACTTGTGATAAATAAAATATAGGTTACACTGGCAGGTGTGCAGCCACAAGTTTTCTGAATGTTTCTCGTGTTTGTTTGTATTTGCTGTTTAATTTTCATTTCTTCTGTTCTGCATACACTGATGGTTTTGATTGCATTGTGTTGAGTTGGGCTGTGGTTGCACTAACTAAAAGCTTTGCATTGTTCAGGTTGTTTGAATAATGTTTTATTTACTGTGTGGCATTTACTGCTAAGCATAGCAATGTAGGAACTGTAGCGTAGCAATGTAGAAATGTAGGAACTGTAGTGTAGCAATGTAGAAATGTAGGAACTGTAGCGTAGCATTGTTCAGGTTGTTTGAATAATGTTTTATTTACTGTGTGGCATTTACTGTTAAGCACAGCAATATAGGAACTGTAGCGTAGAAATGTAGGAACTGTAGCGTAGCAATGTAGAAATGTAGGAACTGTAGCGTAGCATTGTTCAGGTTGTTTGAATAATGTTTTATTTACTGTGTGGCATTTACTGTTAAGCACAGCAATATAGGAACTGTAGCGTAGAAATGTAGGAACTGTAGCGTAGCAATGTAGAAAGTGCGGATGTGTAGCGTAGCAGGTGTATTGTTTTTACCTGCATTTAATATGTGCAAAATAAAGTGTTTCTTAATCTAATCTTCTGTGCATTGTGTTTATTCATGAGTGTAGTATTAAAATAAAGTACAGACAACACATTGGTATAGTAAGTTTTTATTACAAAAACACACAACACCACACATGGTGTAAAATAACTTTATTGATGCACCATCAGATGGCTGCACTATTCATGGCTGCCATAAAAATAGGGTGTTCCACATTTGGGTCATTTGTCATTACTGCTGTGGTCTTTGTTCCACATTGGCAGGTTTAGAGGTTGAGAGGCATGGTATTGAGGCATCCAAGGTGCAATTCTATGCTGCAGTGGACTCCAATGATGTTTCATCAAGAGTCATGGCTACATCTGTGGCACTTCATAGAATGGCTTGGCTCAGATGTACTAACCCGTCACAGGATACCCAGACTAAGGCCATGGATTTTCCTGTTGTGGGTAATTCTCTTTGGGAGCAAACAGAGAATTACATGAAGAAATGGATGAATACAGGACCACCTAGAGGAGTGCCCAGGCCAAGGAAAGGTAAGCCACCTCAGAGGCAGCATCCCAGGGACAGGCCTTTTCATAGGCCTTTCTACCAAGCCTAGGCCTCTCTTCTGCCTATGCTCAGAGGGGTTCTTCAGAGGGAGAGGCAGAAGGGGTAGAAGATTCCAGATGAGGAACATTCAGTTCCATCTGAGAGCCTTCTGGTCTCAGAAAAAGGACCCTCTGACCAAACTGATACCAGTTACTCGAACCCTGATCCAGGCATTACGCTGGTGGCAGGATCAGAACAACCTAAGACAGGGAGTTCACTTTGTCACTCAGTCTCATTCTTTAATCCTTACTACAGATGGTGAAAAGTGGGGTTTAAACTTGTGTAGGGGGGCGGGATGGGAGAAAAGGCTGTCAAGGGGGTGCCGATAAAGGAGGGACTCTGTCTCCACCCCCCTGGGGACCAGGAGGATTGCAGGAAAAGGCCGACTGGCAAAGTGCAGACCAGGGGAAAACAGAATCCCCATGGGAACATGAGCAGGGGAAATGGAACTATAGGGAAAGGGTGGAAGGTAGTCCTGCTAAATGCCAGGAGCTAGTGCAATAAAATGCCTGAGCTCCAGGTGATGCTGAGGGAGCAGTGGATGTGGCAGCGGTCACTGAGACTTGGGCCACTGCAGGACATAACTGGGACCTGAACCTGGAGGGTTACACTATGTTCAGGAAGGACAGGGGGGAGGGAAGGGGAGGAGGGGTAGCAATGATAGTCAAAAACTGCATTGGCATAGAGGGAGTAGAGGAGGCAGAGGGAACAGTGGAGGTGATTTGGGTCACCTTGATAACAAGGGGGCATACCTCTCAACCTCTAAACCTGCCAATGTGGAACAAAGACCATGGCAATGTGTGACAAATGACCCAAATGTGGAACACCCTATTTTTTGTAGCGCGCGAGTAGTGCAGCCATCTGATGGTGCATCAATAAAGTTATTTTACACCATGTGTGGTGTTGTGTGTTTTTGTAATAAAAACTTACTATACCAATGTGTTGTCTGTACTTTATTTTAATACTACACTCATGAATAAACACAATGCACAGAAGATTAGATTAAGAAACACTTTATTTTGCACATATTAAATGCAGGCAAAAACAATACACCTGCTACACTACACATCCGCACTTTCTACATTGCTACGCTACAGTTCCTACATTTCTACGCTACAGTTCCTATATTGCTGTGCTTAACAGTAAATGCCACACAGTAAATAAAACATTATTCAAACAACCTGAACAATGCTACGCTACAGTTCCTACATTTCTACATTGCTACATTACAGTTCCTACATTTCTACATTGCTACGCTACAGTTCCTACATTGCTATGCTTAACAGTAAATGCCACACAGTAAATAAAACATTATTCAAACAACCTGAACAATGCAAAGCTTTTAGTTAGTGCAACCACAGCCCAACTCCAACACAATGCAATCAAAACCATCAGTGTATGCAGAACAGAAGAAATGAAAATTAAACAGCAAATACAAACAAAACACGAGAAACATTCAGAAAACTTGTGGCTGCACACCTGCCAGTGTAACCTATATTTTATTTATCACAAGTATGACTGAGATTTTTTTGTTGTATGCTGTTGTGGCTTTTTTGCAGCATCTAGCACTTGCTTTGGCTGCTTGACCTTAGCAGTCCTTGTCTTCATTCATTTTGATGGCCAGCAGAGAGTTCAGTGTCTTCAGACTTAGCGAATGACGCAGCTCAGTTTTTACCTTCCTCACCATGCTGAAGGCCCTTTCTGCTTCAGCATTCGAATGCAGCAAGCAAAGTAACGTCAACATTAATCTTTTAAAAAGCTGAAGTCTTTCAGAGGCACATAGTTCTTGCAGAACATGAGCCCAATATTTAGAAATGCATGAATGTGGTCCATTGACTGGTCCTATTAATTTACCTGTATCTTCAATCTGATACACTGAAAACTCATCTAATAATTGTTCAGAGTCTTCCTCAGTTACACAGACTCCAAGATGTTTGGCAACATCAAACACAAGTTGTGTGGATATGTCCAGCTTAATTGCTGGATTGAGAATGGATGCAGCATTTTTTAATAGGTGATCCTGAATTGGAAACTTTTCAGGATTTTTTCCAGCACAGCAGTATAAAACACCACAGTTTTCTTGTAAAACTTTGTTCAGTTACTGTCCCCAAATGTCATCCTCATTATTACTTATGTACTGCTTGACCTCCAGTCCAACCCTGAGGTCCCCATTGGCCAAGACACTGCTTGAGTCATGTAGTACAGACATGTCATTTTGCCTGATTAATTTTACAGCTGCTGCTGGTTTCAGTACTCTGCTTGCATACTGCTGCATCAGTTTGTGCACATCTCCATGCAGAGTCATAAGCTGGCTTTCTCTGCTTTGTAGCTGGGTGCTAAACTGCAGCAAGGGTTCTAGTGTATATTTAAGAAACATAAAGACCATTCTGAGTTCATGGCTCTGCAGACGATTACAGATTAGGTCAATTTTGGATGATCTTGGTTCCAGTGTTAGAAAACATGACAGCAGAGCCGGCCACATATCCAAGGTTCGGTTGATAACTTTTCCAAGACTCAGCCATCTAGTTGGGGCATGCTTAATTATTTTGAGTGGGTCAACATCTGTGAACAATGCAAATTCCTTTAGTTTCTGTTGTCTTTGTGAACTGGTTGAGAATGGCAGTACACATCAGAGAGCAATTCTTCCACAGGTGAATGTAGAGCTTTTACCCCAGCTTTGCTGCACAGATCAACCAAGTGACAGAGGCATCCCATGTTAAGAATGTTTGGATTCACATTCTTTAAACGTGACAGGACTGAATTGTTTTCCCAATCATAGAAGCAGGCATTATCCGATGAAAACGCTGCAATATTTGACAATGGATTTCAAACTTGTTCATGCTTTCACCAAGCAGTCAAACATCGCGTCCGGGTCCCAGACACACAATCTGGCATATCTAAGAAACGGATGACATTTCTGCCAGCAGCTTCATCCAGGAAACCCACAAGAATGACTAACAGTTTTCATCACCCATATCAGTGCTCTGGTCCATGTACACACAAAAGGGTACTTTCTGTCACATTGCAGCTACATCATTTTGGTATCGTGGCCAAGCATAATCCCTTGAATGCAGCTTGCTTTGGTTGGCCCACAGGTCATCTTCTTCAGAACTTTGGGTCTTCTCCATATTTTTTCATGTACTTTAGAATATGCTCTCCTGCTGTAAAGGAGATTATGTTCTGCTATCAGGACACAAAAGCCACCTCTGCCTCAATAACTTTCGTGCTCACCAGGTTTGGAGAGCCAAAGAAGTGCGACATGTTTTTTCCAGTCACATGCTTGGAATTTTGCTGGTGCTTTTCTGAATTAGCATGCCGCTGCAAGTCATGTCATCCTCCATGGTGGATGGTGAAATCTGTTCCACAGGTCTTGCAGAATGCATGCTTCACACCACGTTTGCTTCCCGCTAACCAGTCAAACATGCTAATCCAGGTTGCTTGGAAAATTGTGTATCTTCGCCTCTTCTTCTCCGGAGATTTGTCACTATCATGGTCCTCATCATCAACTTCGGCCCGGTTGTCTACACATGAAGTATTAATTTTGTATTTAGTGCTTGAACACATCAGTTTTAGTGTTCCAGTGGGGTAGGATTCTATTCTTCAAGAAGGTGGCAAAAGAAAAGAAAGAATTTCTCTGCCATCCTCCTGTTGAACAGATCCAGGCTCCCTCTGGATACACATCTTCAATTTAAAAAAACACAATCGCGCAACAAGAGATGCTGAAGAACAGGAGATGGAGAAACACACTTGTGCACCCCAGCTTGTCAAGACATGGTAGCAGGACGGTTCAGGCAATGAAGGACAGAATATGGAGACACACTTGTGTGGCCCAGCTTGACAGGACATGGCAGCAGGACGTTTCAGTGATGAAGTACCGAAGATGGAGAAACACACTTGTGCACCCCAGCTTGTCAAGACATGGTAGCAGGATGGTTCAGGCAATGAAGAACAGAACATGGAGACACACTTGTGTGGCCCAGCTTACAGGACATGGCAGCAGGACGTTTCAGCGATGAAGTACCGAAGATGGAGAAACACACTTGTGCACCCCAGCTTGTCAAGACATGGCAGCAAAAACAAGAATTCCATGAAAACGCATCTGAAGTAAGCTGCAGGCAAGTAGCAAAGTAAGCCAGAGCCAACTTTGCCAAGGGATGGCAAAGATAAATGAGTACTCCAGAAAACACATTTCAACCAAGTAATCCGACGTAGTGTCCTTTAGCAGACTAAACACTCACTGCAAAAACAGGACATGTACATCATTCTTTGGGTTGGGGGGATCCCGCTTGCTGTGACCAATCAATCCTAATGGTTGATTAACATGCCTGTAGTGCGTTACACTAACACTACAATCATATTAATAAAACATCAGATACTGTGTGGACGCTGCAAGCAGCCCCCCCCACCATGTACCCAAACACTTGCACAAAGAATTCTGTTACACATGTAACGTAACCCCGCGACATCACGTAGCAAACCACCACACCATCAAAACCAGCCCAAGCAAGTCATTCTCTGGGTTGGTGTGGGGGGGGTCCCGCTTGCTGTGACCAATCAATCCTAATGGTTGATTAACATGCCTGTAGTGTGTTACACTAACACTACAACCATATTAATAAAACATCAGACATTGTTGGACGCTGCAGGTAGGTCCCCTGCTGCACCACCACAAATACTTGCACAACCCATTTTATTAAACACATCCATCCAGACCTGGGCATCTGATGCATTCCTGTAGCGAGTCAGATCCCATGCACCGCCAACAAAAACAGGTCACATATGTCATTGTGTGGGTTGGGGAGGGTGGCTTGCTGTGCCCAATCACCCATATTGTTTTATGAATACAGCCAGCAGAGTCAAGTGTGTCATACTAGAACTTTATTCCCCAAAACACCCGATGTTATCAGACACAGCAAGCTTCATGCACCCCCCCAGCCTGCCAAAAATGGTATACATGTATATCCTAAGGAAACTGGAGTCACTGAGGCAGCAACCACCTAATAAATTACAAGTCCCAAAAGAAAGGAAATTGGTGGTAGCATTCCCCACCCCACCACTCCCAGACAGTTAAAGACGCAGTCATTTTAAAAATACTTTACACTTTAGGATATCCCCAATTCCCCTAGAACATACCTATTAAATTCTGCTGCTGCCGATCCTCCTCTCACCTCCTTTGCTGGTGAGAAATGTCTGCATGGTGTAGACAGTCCTGACTCTGGTGGATGCACTGGTTGTTTGCTGAACTCGCTCTGCCTCTGATGGTAGAAGGTCAGTGTCCCAAACCCAGGCTCGAGTTCTATAAAAAAAAAATAAAAAAAAATTAGTAGTTTAATACACATTGGCTATATGATAAAGGATCCCTTCATATGCAAAAACATTTTGGACTTAGTTTCCCTGGTGTCTAGTGGCATCTCCCATCCTGCAACAGCCATCCCTGTATTGTTTCAGTGTTTCCCTGGTGTTTAGTAGCACCCCCAATTGCCACCCCCCTATTGTATCAAGATTTCCCTGGTGTCTATTGGCACCATGACCCCTTCCAATTGCCATGCCCTGCAATGGTTTGACTTTCCCTGTTGTCTAGTAGCTCCCCACCCTCCAATCACTATCCCCATAATGATTTTCACTTTCCCTGGTGTCTAGTGGCACCCCCACCCTCCGATTACTGTAACAATGTAAGCTGAAACAGTTAAGGCAGCAGTTGTGCATCTTGCTCTTCAGTGATAAAATTGCATAATTAGGATGGATCCGGTAAGGTTTTGAGGCCAAATCAGGAGCGCTTGTAGGGCTAACTCTCCTCCCGCAGCACTCCAAGGGGGAGCATATGAAATGGGAATCTTTACAGTCTTGCCTGTTCCTCCACTCTGAAAGGAGACAGCGGGGGCCACAGTGACAAAGGCAACACTAGCTCCCAACCCAAGTCAGCTCACAGCTCTGTCTCATTGCCAGCCCCTACGGTCCGATGCACTACCCTGGGAGGGAGCAGGAGCAGGGAAACTGCCCCGATACCTACGGTCCGATGCGCTACCACATCTTGCCACCCACCACCCGAGAGCTAAAGGGAAAACTGGAGCAGTTAGCATTGGTCCTCTCTAGCCTTGACTAAAAAACAAGCAAGACAAGGCAGGCACAGGCAGCATTTAATTTGCAATAAAAAAAATATGAGTTTCTCACGTCTTGCGACTGGCGATTGGCACCGGTGTTCGTTCCTGAATCCCAACCTTCTCAGGCTCCCGCCGCTGCTCCCTTCTTATCCCTTTCAGCTTTCACTGTGTGGTCTCCACTCCACAGCCACTCTCCTCTCCAGCGATATGGTGCAGCCACTGAGCTACTGCCCATTTCTTCTTCTGCTCCTCGGCTAGCTCTGCGGTGCGCTCGAATCCCTCTGACCTCTGCTCTGATGCGTTGTCCTGTCCCTCCTCCGGCTCTCCAGAAACAGCTACCAACAGTTTGTGGTTCCCCCTCCAGCCACTAGCTGCTTTATTGTACAGCAGCGGGACCTGAGGGGGACCAGCCATCAAGGGTTAATCTGTGGGGGAGGGCCGGGTAGAGCAGAGGCTGCTGGGCTACGAGGCAGGCTTGGGGGGAGCACAATTATTGGTCCACACTGCACAGTAGGAAAAGCACCCTATTGGTCGGCAGGGCACATCGGACATTGGCAGAGACAGAAACCTGGAAGTGTTTGGGCAACAACAATGGCAAGCGCGTGTTTTCGGCATTCGGGATGGATTAGGGCGGAAAAATACCCCAGAATGCGGAGCAGTGGAACAGGCTGACTTGGACCAGCTGAATATGGGACATCACGGAAAATCCGGAGCAGTTGAGAGGTATGCAAGGTGGGGCAAGAGAGTAAAAATAGGAGTGGTGTATAGACCCCCTGCCATGGTGGAGGAGCTGGAGGACAGTCTAATGGCAGATGTTGGGAGACACTGCAGACTGGAAAGAGGAATGGTGGTGGTGTTGGGGGACTTATACATGCCAGGAACAGACTGGGAGACTATGACATCCTCTGTGACCAGGGAACAAAGGTTGTTGGATGTCTTTCAAGACATGTTCCTAACTCAGCAGGTGAGGGAACTGACCAGGGAGGCGCGGGCACTGAATGTGGTCCTGGCAGTCAGTGACCAGATTGGGGGCCTGGAGGTAAGGGACCCTTTGGCAGGTAGTGACCATGCCATGGACTGGTTCTGCCTGGACCTATGAGGGGTAGAAGGCTGCACAAAGATGGAAGTAACCGACTTCAGGGGGGTGGATTTTAAGGAAATGGGAAGGATCCTTAAGGAGCATTTGGATGGGATTGAGTCAGACATGGACGCTGATAGTAGGTGGGAAATCATCAGGAGAGGGGTGCAGGATGCTACCAGCACCTGTGCAAGAGTAAGACAAAAATGTGGTAGGGCCCAAAAACCCTGCTGGTGGACCAGGGAGGTCCACCAGGTGGTGCAGGGAAAGAAGGCAGCCTATAAGCAATTCAAGTGCTCAAGGAGTGAAAGAGATTGAGGGTAGTATGAGCTGATGGCTAGAAGGACCACTAGATTGGTGAGGGCGGCTAAAGCAAGGAAGGAGCAGAACCTGGCCAGGAAAATTAGGAGAGGGAACAAGGGGTTCTTTAGATACAATGGGGAAAAACAAAGGGTGAAGGGGCAGATTAGCAGGATTAAATCAGGGGAGAGATGGGCACAAGACCCGGGGGAGCAGGCTGAGGTACTAAATGAGTACTTCACCTCAGTTTTCACCAATGAAAATGGGAGTGCTGCATCATACATGGAGGAGACAGAGATACTGAGGAGGGGCCCTTACCGATCGGCGGGTCTGGGGAGAGGGGGAGGCATCACCGGCAGGTGGGGGGAGGGCTAAGCAGGGAGAAGAGGTACCGGAAGTGGAAATCACAACAGAGAGAGAGAGGGAAGGCTTCAGCTACCTTAAGATGGAGAAAACACCTGGTCTGGATAAATTACATCCCAGAGTGCTGAAGGAACTTGAGGATGTCCTGGCGAAACCCCTGGCGGAGCTTTTCACCATCTCTCTGAGGATAGGGTTGGTGCCCCAAGACTGGAAGGTGGCACATATAGTGCCTATCCACAAGGGGAGATCAAGGGAGGTAGCAGGGAACTATAGGCCTGTCAGCCTGACATCGGTGGTGGGCAAGGTGATGTAGGGCATTGTCAAGGAGAGGCTAGGGGGCACCTGGATAAGTCAGGGTGCCTGGACAATAGACAGCATGGATTCATCCTGGGAAATCGTGTCAGACAAACCTGGTGGAGTTCTATGACTGGGTGACTAGTGCCTTGGACCTGGGTAGACCAGTGGACGTCCTCTTTCTAGACTTCAGCAAGGCATTTGACTCTGTTCCTCACGTGGGCCTGTTGGATAAGCTGGGAGAAATGGGGGTGAGAACCAGATGATCAGATGGATAGGCAGTTGGCTCCAGGACCAGAGTTGGCGAGATAGTCTCATCCCCAAGGAGGGTCATTAGTGGGGTCCCACAGGGATCAGTCCTTGGGCCCCTTCTGTTCAACGCCTACGTCTCTGACATTAGGACAGGAATCAGGAGTGAGATGAGTCTCTTTGTGGATGACTCGAAACTGGGGGCGGTGGTGGATGGGGAGGAGGGGAGGGTGGCCCTACAGGGGAACCTGGAGGCTCTGGAAAGATGGTCTAGAAAGTGGAAGCTGAGGTTCAATGCAGGGAAATGCAAGGTACTCCACCTGGGGGCCAGAAGCCCAGGCCATATGTACACCTTGGGGGGGAATGCTACAAGTCTCGATGGCTGAGAGGGACCTGGGGGTGGTGGTGGATGTCAAGAAGAACAACTCTGAGACTTGTAGGAGGGCAGCAGCCAAGGTCAACAGGATGCTGGGATGCATCGCTAGGGGGATCACCTCCAGAAGGAGGGAAGTGATACTCCCGTTGTATAACTGCTTGGTGAGGCCGCACCTTGAGTACTGCATGGAGTTTTGGAGGCCACACTTAAAGAGGGACATTAACCTCCTGGAGAAGGTCCAGAGGAGGGCAACCAAAATGATTTGGGGCTTGGGGGACAGGAGCTATGAGGAGAGGCTCGAAGAGCTAAATATGTACACATTGGAAGAGAGAAGGGACCGGGGGGACATGATAGAGGTCTTCAGGTACATGAAGAGGGTAAATAGGGGAGGAACAGCCAGGGTGCTTCAAAGGAAGGAGGAGGGGCCCACTAGAGGGCATGGGTGGAAACTGGAGGGGGGAAGATTCAGGGGAGAAAGGAGGAGGTGCTACTTCACTGAGAGAGTGGTGGAGCCATGGAATGCACTGCCTAGGGACCCAAGCAGTGTCAGTGGCTCAGTAGATAACACACTCACCTCTGAGGCCGGGAGATCAGAGGCCTGTGGGTTCAGTTCCCACATCTGGCACTTGGGCTAATATCCCAGTACTGACACTGCAGTGCAGCATGGGAGGGGTGCTGCACTTCTGAGGTGCCGTCTTTCAGATGAGACGTTAAACCGAGGTCCCATCCGTCTGGATTGGTGGTAGTTCAGGTGGATGTTAAAGATCCCATGGCACTTATCAAAAAGAGTAGGGGAATTTCCCCGGTGTCCTGGCCAAATTTCCCTTATTCACTAAAAATACCACCAGCAGCATAATTTGGTTCAAGGTCAGTTGTCATTCATCTGTATCCCCTTCCCCCGGGTCGTGCCTGAAAATGGGCAGGATTTGTCTAGTGCACTTACCCGGTCAACAAAAGCTAAATAAATTAAAAAAAAAACCAAAAAAAACAGGGGGCTGGTGGAGGCAGAGACAATGGAGGGGTTCAAGAGGGGGTGGGACAGGTATAGGGGAAGGGTTCTGGAAGCAAAATCCAATGCAGCAAGAATATCCGAACTGGGAAGGGAGAAGCCAGAGAAGGCGAGGGGGACAGCAAGGTCAGCACCCAGGGTGGGGGCTGACCAAATGAGCAGACATGAAAGACTGTTAGGCCTAGTCTGCTGGCATTTTAGTATGTTAGTATGTAGTATGCCTCCCTCTTGGGGTCGGGGGCACACTTGGGAAACCTGACCACCAAAGGGTTGTGGTCTCCTCAGGAATCTCTGCTTCACATCAATCTATTGGAACTCGGGGAAGTATTTCTAACACTTCAAGCTTTTTCCAAGTCTGTTCAGAACAAAGTAATTCAGATCAGGGCAGACAATACCACCACAATGTGGTATATCAACAAGCAAGGGGGTACTCAGTCTACGGCCTTGTGCACAGAAGCAATGAAGTTGTGGTCTCTGGCTTATTCTCTGAACACCTCCCTCACAGCAGTACACCTCCCAGGCAAGGACAGTGTCCTGGCAGATGCTCTCAGCAGGATATCTCAGGGCCATCATGAATGGTCACTGGATCCCCTGGTTTTGGAGGTGATATTCTCCAGATGGGGCACCCCTCAGATAGATCTTTTTGCAGCTCCAGACAATCACCAACTTCCCCTGTTTTGCTGCAGGTCCCCAGTGTTGGGCTCAGTCCCCCTAGATGCCTTGGTTATCAATTGGGAAGGGAAGTTCCTGTATGCCTTTCCCCCCTTCCCTCTCCTGTTCAAAGTGCTAGTCAAAATCAGGTCTCAACCCTGCAAAGTGATTCTGATTGCTCCAGATTGGTCCAGACAGCCCTGGTATCCCCTCCTGTTGTCCTTAGCAGTCCACCTTCCCTTGTCTCTTCCCAGGAAGTACAACCTGTTAACCTGTGCTCAAGGGAGGGTTTGGTACCCGAATCTCAAATCTCTCAATCTCAAGGCATGGCTCTTGAAGAGTTAGAGTTTGCTGATTTACACCTTTCTCAAGGTGTTCTGGATATTCTAAAGGCTGTTAGGAAGCCTTCCACCAGAACTACTTATAATTCCAAATGGAAAAGATTCTCCATATGGTGCTCTGGGAAGCATATTTCCCCAGAGTCTGCTGACCTGCCCACAGTCCTTGATTATATGGTCCATCTGAATAGCTTGGGACTCCAACCAGCCACACTAAGGGTGCATCTGGCAGCTGTCTCTGCTTTCATTTCAGCAGGTGTTTCTTCTTTCAGCTCACCCTGTATTCTCCAAGTTTTTCAAGGGATTTCTTCATACCAATCCCCCATTCAGGGACCCTGCCCCTGCTTGGGACCTTAACGTTTGCATTGCTCAGCTAATGCAACCCCCCTTTGAGCATTTGTCCTCAGCAGAGCTTAAGTACTTGACTTGGAAGACTGTGTTCCTGGTGGCCATTATGTCTGTCAGGTGCATAAGTGAGTTACAAGCTCTGTCAGTAGAGCCTGATTTTATCTCTTTCCATAGAGGTAAGGTGGTCCTCAGGACTAACAGGAAGTATTTACCTAAGGTGGTTTCAGACTTCCACCTTAACCAGTCTATATCTCTTCCTGTGTACTTCACTGACCATTCCTCCTCTGGCGAGAGGAGGTTGCACAGTTTGGATGTGAAAAGAGCCCTTAGCTACTACATAGAGCGTACCAAGGGTCACAGGTTTGACTCCCTCCAACTATTCCTCACTTATGGTGAGGTTGCTAAAGGAAAACCTGCTACCAAAAGATCCATTGCCAGGTGGATTGTCTCTTGCATTCAATTTTGCTATGAAAAACTAGGTAAGATTCCACCCTCAGGCCTGAGGGCTCACTTTACCAGAGGTACAGCTGCTGCCAGGGATATTCCTATCCTAGAGATATGTCAAGCAGCTACCTGGAAAACTGTTCATACTTTTACCAAGCATTACTCTCTGGATATCCAGGCTAGGAGTGATGCTCGGTTTGGCACAGCTGTGCTTCAGAGCCTATTTACTAAGTAGGTTCTGTCCCTCCTCCATGGAGGCACTGCTTGGTAGTCTGCTATTGTCAGAATACAGCAAGACTTCATGTTGTTTGAAGAAAAATATTACCTTAGTAATGTTGTTTCTTCTAATGGAGTCTTGCTGTATTCGGACCTCCCCCCTGCCTTCCCCTTTCAGAACCTTTGTTTTGGGATGTGGGTGGGCAGTAGCTCTGTTGGCACTCAGGAGGTGCCCCACCTTTTTATTATCACCCCTTTTTTCTTTGGGTGAGTGGGTGTTGTGTTTATTTTATTTAATTTTTTGGGTTTTCTGACTTGAATGTTTGTTTTGGGACCAAAAAATCTGTTATTGTATTTAGTAGCCTGTTGGCTAGTGTAGGTTTACAGCTTCCACACAGGACCTCAGTGAGTTTAGCTCATAAAGATCTGACAGTTTGAGTTCAAACAACAACAGACAGAGTCTTAACCAAGCTCGAGCTCAGCGTTCCATGCCTGGCATGGAAAGTTAACTCTTTCATCTCCGGGGCAGTTAGAAGGTTGGGACTCACTGCTATTGTCAGAATACAGCAAGACTCCATTAGAAGAAACAACATTACTACGGTGAGTAATTTTCTCATCCTCCCAGGTCTCCCCGCCATACCCTTTTGATCCCTCCCCCTTCACAAGTTTAAACTCCACCTTTTGCTGATGAACCCAACTAGTTTGAGCTTTAGGATTTCCTTGCCCTCCAAATTAAGGTGGAGCCTGTCCCTAGCGTACAGCCCCTTATCCTCCCAGGTATCCCCCAGTCCCTCACCAGGCCATACCCTATTTCCCCACACCACTCCCTAAGCCACTGATTTATGCCCCTAATCTTCATCTTGTTTTCCCCACTAGCCCTTGGCACTGGCAGGATTTCTGAAAAGGAGATCTTACAGTCTATGGAAATACATACCCTGGCCAACTCCCAGAACCTTGCCTGAATTTCTAGCTCATTATTTCCATTTATGTCATTTGTCCCCAAGTGTACTAGAACGTCTGGGATCCCCTTGCATTCCCTTGCCACTGAATGCAACTCATGCTTGGCCTTGTGCACCGTCAGGCCTGGGTGGCATTTTGTTCTGATCAGACAGGTTTCACCCTTCCACTGGATGCCTCTGATCATGGAGTTCCCCCAATAGCAGTATTCTAACCTCCCTCTTGCCTCCCTGTTCACTCGTCTGGTTTCACCTTCTTCCATGCCCCCCTCATCCCTTTGTCTGGGTTCTCCCCCAACCAGATCCTTGCCTCTCCCACAAATTGGCTGTCAAAGGTAGCCTCTTCACTTTTGCTGTGTGAGGAACTCTGTATCAGAGCCTGATAATGTATACCTCTTGTCCGTCCTTTTATCAACAGGAGGTATAGTGTGAGGAGTTTTTAAAATTTATACTGTCTGTTTCCTAAAAGATTTATGCAAAGGAATAGACAGTCTCCTAGACTCTGGAATATCCATCATTTCTACATAATCAGGCTCCTCTTGGTCATCAACAGTTTCCTCAACAGGGAGCTGGACAGTTTCAGCAACTTTCTTATAGAACATAAAATGAGAAGGGGACTCATGGCCTGGGGAGAGAAACCCCTGACGGTCTGTCTGGAGAGATGTCCAGTTCAATGGGCACATCCAGACCTTCAAAACCACATTCACTCTCCTCATAGTCCTCTTCCCCCTCCTCTGGTTCATAAAAATCCTCAAAATCATAATCTTGAACCGGTAGAACCGGCCAAACCGAGCGCTTCCCTGATGGTGTCAGTTCGGTCGGAACCGAGGAAAGTGACTGGACAATTTGAACTGCTTTAGCTATTTCCTCAGTGGTTGGAGAAAGAACCACACTAGCTGACTTTCTAGTCCTTTTAGTTGGAACCGGCCCCTCGGAGCTGGCTCTTCATTTGCCCGAATCGCCCTGGTCAGAGGGCACTACCTCCAGTTTGGTTGGAACCGAACTGGGCTGGCCATCCGGGTCAGCGGACTTTTTGGCCTCCCTTTCCCTGAGCCTACCAACTCTCTTTTCTATGGTGGCAGCAGGAAAATTCTTACAAATCTGGCAGTCTGCATTGAGGTGGTCAAACCCCAGACAATACACACAGGTGGTTTGTTGGTCAGCCTTAGCAAAGGCTTCCACACAAACACTACAGTGCTGAAACCCAGTGGGCCTGGTTTTTCTTTTGGGTTTCTCAGACATAGTGCCAGCCTAACCAAACTTGCCCGTTTATGGCAACCCACCAAGCAAGACTCTCTTATCGGTTCCCAACCGTGTCATGGGTCGTGGAAAAAAACGTAATGAAATCCCTTCTTTTTTAGAACCGATAAGAGCCGGGAACCACACTCTAAATAAGGACTAGTAAAGTTTGAGAATAACCTGATCAGTTCAAACCGAACCGAAAAGCGTTTACAAGTTCCACACAGAATAAAATAAATGTAAGCGTCTCTATTACTTACAATACCACAGACAGAGCTTGAACCGACTGGTTGCGGTTTAATTTCAGTCAAAAAAATGAAAAATAATACTTTTTAACCGACAAACGAACCGAGCAGAAGGAGAAATCTCTGGAGCGACTGTTCAGTGAGGCGGAGTAAAGAATCTGACAGTCCGAGTTTGATTAACAACAGACAGAGTTTTCAACCGAGCTCGCGCCCAAAGTTCCATGTCTGGCATGGAAAGTTAACTCTTTCACCTCCGGAGCAGTTCGAAGGTTGGGACTTACTGCATATGTCATATTATAGCAAGACTCCATTAGAAGAAACAACATTACTAAGGTGAGTAATTTTTTTCTTCACTGTTGTCCCTGGTCCCCTCCTCTACCCATGTCCTGGCCTTCTTTACCCCCCCACCCGAGTATCTTTCTCTGTATCTCTTTCCCCACTCCTTACTAATCCATCTGTCCTCTCCATTTGCCTACTTGGCTTTCTGCTTGCTATCATCTCATTTACATTCTGCATCTTCCTGCCTTTTGTGCTCCCCTGTTCCATACCATCAGCTTCCTCCTTGTTCCACTTATCCTCCTTTTTCTTCTCCTCCCTTACGCTTCTTCCCACCCAGGATGATGATGATGATGATGATGATGATGATGATGATGATCCTTCTCCTCCTCCTCCTCCTCCTCCTCACAATGTTAGCTTTCCAGAACCTCACCACATCTTCAAACTTCAACTGCTACCTCTTCCCACAACAAGAACATTTGAAATGACTCAGTGAGGATTTCAAACATAGATTAAATGAAAATGCAAGCAACCTTGATTGGCTGGCTGTGTTACTGGCCATAGAACCCTCCCTCACAAGAACTGTCTCCAGCTAGCACAGAACGATTTAAGGATTTATGTTCCTCTAGTCCAGAAAGTTCTTAAGGAGTTAGGCCAGATTTAAAACATACCAACTTACAAACAATAACAACCTACAAAAACATGTGACAAAGTTAGCTTTCCAGAACATCACCACATCTTCAAACTTCAACTGCTACCTCTGCCCGCAGCAAGAAGATTTGAAATGCCTCAGTGAGGATTTTAAACATAGATTAACTGAAATGCAAGCAACCTTGATTGGCTGGCTGTGTTACTGGTGGAAGAACCCTTCCCCACAAGAACAGTCTCCAGCTAGCACAGAGCTTCTGACTGGATGACATATGTTATGCATGTGATCTGCATGGGCAGGCTGTGCACAACCTGAGTCCATCACTGGTCCAAATTTGTAAACAACCTTAGAACCTTTAGCCAGTAGTCCTTCTTGGGTCAGAGGGCTTCTGGCTACATGGCAGCAGCAGCCATATTTATTTACATAGTCCTGTGCTGTGTTGCTGCTTCTAACCCCAGGAGTCCCTCACTTGATGTTTACACTCTCTGCATCTCTCTCCATAGTGACAGATGCCCCTGGAGATGGAACTTATTGTGATTCTGGAATGGACAATACTGGTTTCAAACTCAGCAGATCTGCTCTGGCAGTTAACCTGATTTATTTCTCCACCTGAAGACAGCAGTTGCCCTCAAAGCTAGCTCCGTTATCACTAGGATTCTAGCTGGTTTATTTATTTGGTAAGCTATTAAAAGTACTACATTTGTTCATTTAGGGCCAGATATTCAGACTTGCTCCCAAGGATTGTGCAATGATGGTGCAGCGCAATGCAGATGTGCCACGTGGGAAGGTACACCATATTCAGCAAATGCACCACCGAAATGCGCTGGTGCAACCAGGCTTAATATAGCAAAGTTGCACTGCAGCACAACCACAGATGCTTGGGACCAGGCCAGAACACACAACCCAGTGGGCTAAGCAAGGGCAACAGGCTACAGGGACGTACAGGCAAGGAAGCACATAGGCATAGGGGCACTGTACCCTACCAGCATGGCACAGCAGAGTACAGGGGTGCACCATCCTGAAGGCAACACAGTGCACCAGGGGATGATGCACACAGTACCCTGGCTCACTAACTGTGGCACAAGCACCAGGTCAACACACTGGCACCACTGAAATGCCAAAAGCAGTGCCACGCAAGAGATGCCTACCAGGCCATGCCTCAGGGTGCCATGGCCATGGTGCCAGGAGAACACACAAACATAGAGGTCCATGGTCCAGGGTCAAGAGAGGCACAAGCTATTCTGGGGCACACAGACCACCACCCAGAGTGGGGAAGGGCACAGCACTGCATGCCACACCAGAGATGGGTAGAACAACAGGCAGACAGAAGGGCAGGCAGACAAGGGCACAAGGTACGGAACAGTCACAGGCCACTGTGAGACACACCATACAGGGCCATGCACAGGACAGGGACATGGGGCACATGCCTGGTGCAGACATGCACAGTGGCCCAAGGGGACAGCAGCAGGACACCAGGGACATGGCCAAGCATAGCACAACAGACATCTACAGCATGGCTCCAGACACCATCTGTAAAGGAAACACAGACACAGAGAAGTAACAATGAAAAGGCTTTAATAACAGTGTTAACAAACACAGGTGGGGCCAGCAGGGCAACTATGTACAGTAAACAGCAGGGACTGGTGAGGGTCACGGGAAGCAGCGATAAGGTCCAGGGGCTATACAGTGGAATGTTGGGATGGGCAGAGCAATAAGGGAAGGTTGGGACAAACAGGGGCTGCATCCCAGTGAAAAAGGGCTATCGTCAGCCACATCCTGCTGCCACCAGCTGCTGCATCTCCCTCCAAACTACTGCTGTCTCATGAAGCAGCCACTGCAAAAGATTCACTGTCCTCTTCTGTTGTACCAGGATGCTGCACAAGGCCTGCACCACTCTGCCTGTCCCCCGCTGTGGCCGTACCAGAATATGCCAGCTGTTAACTGGAGCACCTTTGCTACAGCCACATCCAAGAGCAAGACCATTCTCGATGCCCTAACAAGCGGCATGCCTCAGACAGCTAGTTTTGGAACCCGCTCAGGAGGGAGCAATCTTAGACCTGGTACTCTCAAATGAGGATGGAGAAAGGATCTCTGATCTTGAAGTGGTTAGCTGTCTGTGAACAAGTGACCTCCAAGCAGTGTGATTCACAATAAACTTAGCTGTAGAGTCAAGCCACACAAAAGTGAATGTACTGGACTTCAGGAGGGCTGATTTTGTCAAAATGGGAGAGTGCCTCAGAAAAGCACTAGCAAACAGGCTAGAAGGAGGGGTGGAGCAACAATGGGGAAACATCAAAACCGCCATCACAGAGGCAACAAGCCTTTGTGTGAAGCAAATAAAAAAATCAAAATGAAAGAAAAAAACACTATGGTTCTCAAAAGAAGTGGCGGGGAAGGTAAGGGAAGAAAAGATAGCATTCAGGAAGTATAAGGAAACACAGAAGGAGCAGAACAGAGAACTGTACCAGTTAAAGCAGAAGGAAGTGGGTAAGGCAGTCAGAATAGCAAAGGCCCAAACTAAGGAAAAGATAGCCAACTCGGTTAAGAAGTGGACAAAACCTTTTATAGGTACATTAGGGAGCAAAGAAAGATGAAGGCGGGGATACTGAGGCTGAATAAAGAGGAATGTGGTTGAGGAGAAAGCGACAGTGAAAAAGAAGGGATACTGAAAGAATATTCCTGCTCAGTATTCACAATGAAAAGCAGGGAAAGATACCTAATCCAGTCAATAGAAGCACTCTGGATAGGGGATTGATATTAATCCTTTCACAGAAAAAAGGGTTCTGGAAGAACTCTTAAAAGTGAAGGTGGATAAAGCAATGGGGCCTGATGGGATTCACCCCAGAATTCTAAAAGAACTAAGGGAAGAACTAGTAACACCACTGACTACCCTTTTTTTTTTTTGAGTTATCTATGTTACCCCCTGTCATGCTCAAGGGCAGCCTCTCCTTCGGGCTGCCATTACTTTCCCAAGACATTGCTCCTACTATCCCCCACACAAGCCACCTTGCCTCACATCCGCAGCCAACTAGTAGATCAGCGTAACCCTGTGCTGGGTGGGTTCCTCTTCTCCGAAGGGAAAGGCAGCAGCAAGAAGAAACTGGCACACTATTTCTTTATTGGTCCAGCGCTGCTGCGGTTTTGTGTTGCCATGCTGGCAGTCTTTGGAGGTGTCCTTGGGCCGGCAGCCATCATCCGGCCAGTTCCCAGAGAGGCATTTCCGTTTTTCTGATGTTCCCCTTAAGTTTATCCTTTGCAATGCTCTCAGTCTCACCAGGTGCCACTGCACAGTAATCAAATGTCCCCAACCCACCCCGGGGAGGATAGCAGCCCCACAGATGCTCGATCCTTCCCCTTCCCCTGCTAACCCCCTGGCATCCGAGCCCGTTCCCGAACCCGGGTTGCCGGACCCTTTTTAATAAATCTTGGAAGGATGGTGGGTAGCTGAGGACTGGAGAAAGGCAGATATGATTCCCCTTCACAAAAGTGGGAGCAAGACAGAAGCAGGAAACTACAGACCTGTCAGTTTGACCTCAGTGGTAGGGCAAATGATGGAATCACTTCTGAAGGAAAGAACTGTTGAGTACCTAGAGGCCAGTGTGGTACAGGACCTAAGGCAGCATGGATTCACAGCAGGACGGTCATGTCAGACAAATCTAATTGATTTCTTTGACTGGGTGACCAAAGTAGTAGACCAGGGAGAGGCTGTGGACATGGCCTACCTAGACATTAGCAAGGTGTTTGACACAGTCCTGCACAAACAATTAATTAAGCAATAATGCATGACAGGGTGTGGGCCATGCTAGGATAACCTCACACTTGGGGTGGTTGGGCACAGGGCTGCAGGCCGAGTGCATCCAACAACCCTAGAAGTGAGGTTATCCCAGCATGACACACACCCTGGAGTGCATTATTGCTATTATACAATGGATCATTGTTATACAAAATAAAAAAAAATAATTAAAAATGTTTTTGATACATTTTTAGTGTAGCAACATATCTCTGTTTCTTAAGCGTATGGCATCCAAAGCATCATCCAAACCAAGTTACATTGAGGCTTTGAGACTAGACCCGTGATGTTGTACTGGGATAACATCATGGGTCCAGACCCAGACTGACCAATCGGAGGTAAGTATTCTTTCTTGCCATTGTATAATAAACAAATATGCCAGCCTGGGAGTGGGTCCCAAGGTGGTAGCCTAGGTAAAACACTGGCTAGACAACAGAACACAGCAGGTAATAGTAAATGGAGTCCACAGTGAAGAAAGGAGGGTTACTAGATGGGTAATGCAGGGTCCAGTACTGGGGCCGGTTCTTTTTAATGTCTTTGTAAGTGACATTGCAGAGGGACTGGAAGGGAAGTATGTCTCTTTGCAGATGACACAAAAATCTGCAACAGGGTTGATATGCAGGGTGGGGTGGAAAGGACGAAAAGGGACTTGGCAAGGTTGAAGGAATGGTCAAATGTATGGCAGCTTAGATTCAGTGCAAAGAAGTGCAAAGTAATGCATCTGGGAAACAAAAACCCAGGGGAAGAGTACACAATGGGGGGAGAGATACTGACAACAACAAAAATGGAAAGGGACCTGGGGGTAGTTATATCAGACAACCTAAAGGTGGGCCAGCAATGTGAGAAGGCAGTAAGGAGAGCTGGGGGATACTGAGATGCATAGAGAGAGGCATCACCAGTAGATAACAAGAGGTTGTTGTCTCTCTGTACAGACAATTGGTAAGACCACATCTGAAGTACTGTGTGCAGTTCTGGAGACCACTCGCTGCAAAGACATAGACAGGGTGGAAGCTGTCCAAAGGAGGGTAACTAGAAAGGTACAGGGTCTGCACCAGAAGACATATGAACAAAGACTAAAGGAGCTTAAGATGTATAGCCTCGAGGAAAGGGTGGGGGCATGATAGAAACTTTCAAATACCTCAAGGGAATCAACAAAGTCCAAGAGGGTAGCATCTTTCAGAAAAAGAAATGTGCAAGAGCAATGGGGGAGAATTTGAAGATAGAGGGGGGACAGCTCAGAAGTAATGTGAGGAAGTATTTCTTCACACAGAGGGTTGTAGATGCAGGGAATAGCCTTTCTGAGGAGGTCGTAGAGTCAAAAACAGTGGGGGAATTCAAGAATGCATGGGCCAGACACAGGGCAATTCTAGTGGTGGGTAGGAGTAAGTAGGCTGTTGGTTAACTAAGATCTGCAGCTTATCCATTAGGTAAGGAAATGGGCAGACTAGGTGGGCTATGTGGTCCTTATCTGCTATCAAATTCTATGTTTCTATATTTCTATATCTCCAAACTCCACACTCAGCCTGGGTAGAATTGATAGCCTGTCCCCCAAAAGCTTCCAGGCCCAGCTTCAACCACTTTCCTCATGGATAGAAGTCCCAAACTTATAGGAATGATGCTCTGACTTCCCAGATGCTCTCCCAGGGTACATACTTCCAGGCTTGGTTATTACCCAGGCTCTGAAGGCATATACCATACCCCTTCAAACTTCCGGTGCCTGCTTTTGCCACTTTCCTAAGGCTAGGAGTCAATACTCAGAAGGCTAAGAGCCATGATCTCCATGATGCCCTCCCAGTATAGGGACTTCAAAAATATTAGGTTTTACCCAGGGTCTCAAAGCATAGGTCTTACCCAGGGAATGTGCTTCCAAGCCTGGGGACACCTGCCGACATGTCCTCTAAAACTTCCAGGGCCTGCTGTTAATGTTTCCCTTGGGACTAGCTCTCCCAGCCTACTAGGGTAATGGTGATTACCTCCCTGATGCCCTCCCAGGGTAGGGACTTCCACAGGATTAGTTTTAACCAAGGATCCCAAAGCATATACCTTATCCCAGGGAAAGTGCCCTTAGCCTGGGGAGACCTGGTACCTAACACCTCCTAAAACCTCCAGAGCCAGCCATTACCATTCCTCTTGGGCCTCACACTTCCAAACTCCCAGGAGTAATGGCCCTCACCTCCCTGATGCCCTACCAGGGTAGGGACTTCCACAGGATTAGTTTTTACCCAGGGTCCCAAAGCATATGTCTTAAACTGAGCCAAGATGGCGGCCGCGATGGGCTAGCCATTCGTTTGTATTTCTGGTTTGCCGTTTTATATTTTTGCTGCTCTGAACATTTTTTTAAATCTGTTTTGTATTGTTTCCCTCTGTCGCTGTCTGGTGTGATATTGCCACGGTGATATTCACTGTTGTACTATCTGCCTCCGTTTTTTTGTTAGTGCACTTGTCTCTCTTTCTGCTTTTTGTTTTTCCATTCTGTTTGGGGCAGCGACCGACTGTGCTGACTGGGAGTGTCACGGAGAGCATGAAAGACCTGTTAAAATTTGTCGCTGAGGCTTTTAACAAAGCTTGTTTTTTGATTTCCTGAACTTTTTATTGAATCGCGTGTTATACTTGGACTGTGCTTGGACCTTGTCTCGGAGTTTTTGTCTGTCTTTTCGCCTTTGAACTTTTGGATGGTGACTGGGCTGGACGGGGATTGCAGGGATCATTGAGCTGGGCCCAGCCAGCCCAGGGATTAGTGTGTGTTGTTCCGGTGTGCAGCTTTGGACTGTCGGCTGTGTTCTCGGAGCTTCTTTGGATTGTATATATTGATAATATCAAGACTACTGGGAGGCTGTAAAGTAAAGTAATTTGGGAGAGTTCCTAAACCGAGAAGAAATACCAAGAATTTTTTGCTGTTTTTCGGAAATGTTGGTTGCTTCTTACATTTGCGACTGGGTAACCTTGGGTCTGCTGGGTTCCTGAGAGACTGCAGGGTTAGTGTACCACTCAGGGGTGGGAGCGTGGCAGGCTGGAGGGTCTGCACACTACTTCCCTTCCCCTAGACTTTTGGGGTTGACAGCCAAGGGGTTGGCCTCTCCTTAAGTTGAAGTAGTGAGCCACTGACTTTTTCCGGTAACCTTTGAAGGTTTTTAGGAACCTGCAGCCTGCTGGTGGCCTTTTGAGGTTGCAGTTGAAGGTGGAATCTGGAAGCCTGAAGATTGGAACTTTATCTTGCTTGCTGTCTTTGCTGACATTGGGGCTAGTTTATTGATTTTGATACCCTGGGCTCATATTAAACAGGACCTCTGCTGACTGCAAGTACTTTTTCCTTTTTATTCTTTTGGAAATATTGTGAGCAGTGAGAGTGCTCTATAACATCTTTGAATCCATCTGTTTCCCAATATTGTGAGAGATATTATCAAGAGGGTGGTTTCTAAATTATTTCCTTTATTTGTTTATTGTGTTATTTTTAATATTATTTTTATGTTTATTTTCTGTTGTTTAATAAGCAGTGAGAGTGCTCAGTTTTAGTAGGCACCAGGTCGTGAGAGGACCTTGGTGCAACATAATTGTTTTTGGTTAGTTTTATTTTGGTTGACCCCCAAGTTGTGAGAGGACTTGTGGGTCTAATTAATAAATAATATCACGTGTTAGGGAGGTTTATATGTTTGATATTTAGCTTATATAATTTAGTTGTTTATTTTATATATTTTCTATCTGAAGTTATATATTTATTTAAGTTGTGGGAAGTGTGAGAGAAGTTCAGGATTGGTGGTGTTTTTCGGGAATTTTTACTTTTGGTGCTTGATGTGCCTGCTTGCAACTCCTGTCCTGTGCTACTCGGCCTTCGTTATCCGTGCCCTCCACCCCTTCTCTCCTCCCCCCTGCCTGCTCATACCTATCACCGCTGTCGGGTGTTGGGGATTGCTCGTAAGGGGGGTGGGCGGGGGTGTGTGGTCAGCGGAGCTCTCCCATAAGGGGTGTTTAGGCCCAGAAGATGCCCTGGGGTGAAATGGTATCTAGAACGAGGTGATACAGTTCTGGATCCCATGCCCAAGGGCACCTCCAGTTTGGGGGGCAAGTGGTTGGGACTACTCGCCAACCTCTTCCAACTTGGGCTTTGTTATGCAATGCCAGATCTGTCCGCAACAAGACTGGTCTTATCTCAGACTTTGTTGCGAAGGCAGATTTGGCTTGCATTACTGATACTTGGTTGGATGGGAATGCGGCCCCATTTTTAGAGGCAGCTGTTCCCACCGGGTACCCGGTTATACATCGTCCGAGATTGGATCGGGGGGTTGTGGTCTGTTTCAAGACCGAATTGGGCCTTACTGGTGTACCAGTTGAGGAGGCCAGGTCATTTGAGTGCACTGTAGTAGCTGGTGTAGGGTGCACGATTGCCCTCATCTACCGCCCACCTGGTGATGAGAAGCTTTTCCTGCAGGAAATAGCAGATTTCGCTGCTGACATGGCCTTGGAGTCACCCAGACTGATGATTCTGGGCGAGTACATTGCCTGGGTTAATGACGAATCTTCACTTTTTGGACAACATTTTCTCCAGGTGATGACTTCTCTGGGCTTTACACAAGTTGTTTCCTCAGCTACACATAAAGAAGGTCACTCTCTTGACCTGGTCTTCCTCCTGGGGATCGAGGCCTCCGATCTGGTGGTGGAACCAGTCGGTTGGTCAGCTCACTACTCTGTTGGGTTCAATTTTGAGGTCCCCCTGGGTAGGTCAGCCCCTGTGGAGTTGGTCAGGCACTGCCCTTTGTGGGACATGGTCCCTGATGACCTGATGGTGGTTATTGACCTCTCGTTGTTGGACGAGTGTTGCACTGATCCTGAGCAATTTGGTAGTGGCCTGTAATGGGGCCATAACGACAGCCCTCGATCACATTGCACCAGTCTGTGTTCACCCCCTTCTGTGTCGCCCTGGAACCCCATGGTTTGATGGGGCCCTAAGGGAGTTGCGGAGGTTGGGGCATAGGTTAGAGCATCATTGGAGGAAGTCTGTCACTGATACAGACCACTGTATTTTGCTAGAGCACTATGCACTCTACCAAACAGCAATTTCCCATAAGAAGGCAATATTCCTGTCCAGGGAAATTTCTGTCACACGGAATCGACCTGCTCAACTCTTCAGAACTGTTGACAGACTGTGCAACCCAATCTGTCAGCTGCTCTGTTGAGTTTTTACACAAACTGATTGTGGTGAGATCACTCTCTTCTTTACGAATAAGGTTGAAGACATCAGGAGGGAGTGCCACCAACTTCACTCTAAGGGAGTTGCCATTGCTCAGTGCCCTGTCACAGAACCTGGAGCTTCCTGGAGTACCTTTGGACTGATGGATGTCATAGACACTATGAGAATTGTCCAAGAGATGCATCACATGTGCTGTAGTTTAGACCCAGGCCCTACTTCCCTGATTTTGGGTTGTAGTGAGATCATTGGCCTGGTCTTAGCTCAGATTGTCCAGTGCTCTTTAGATACAGGAGTATTTCCTAGCTCCTTGAAGGAGGGGGTGGTGACACCCCTTCTGAAAAAAGCTTCCTTAGACCCAGAGAACCTAGCAAACTGCAGACCTATCTCTAACCTCCCTTTTGTGGGGAAGGTTATTGAGAAAGTTGTGGCTGCTCAATTGGATAACCATTTAACCATCCATAGTTTATACAAACCTCTCCAATCTGGTTTTTGTAAGATGCATAGTACTGAGACTGCTCTGATTTGGGTGCTCAGTGATCTCCTGATGGCGAGAGTTCGGAGATACTGCTCCATCTTGGTTCTCCTTGATCTATCATCAGCTTTTGATACTGTGGATCATGGCGTTCTGCTCAAATGCCTGAGGTCCATCTGTGGACTGTCTGGTACAGTCCTCAGATGGTTTTCATCTTTTCTCATAGGGAGAATGCAGAGAGTAGTCTCGGGTTTGTTTTCTTCCGGGGCCTTCTCTCTGCCATGCGGGGTACCTCAGGGCTTGGTGTTGTCCCCCATGTTATTCACAGTATATATACTACCCCTCGGAGACATTGTTAGATGGTATGAGCTGAGGTTTCACTGCTATGCTGATGATACCCAACTCTACTGTTTTTTTGCACCTGACCAGGTTGATGCTATCTCGGTTCTGAACAACTGCCTCGCAGAAATCCAAGACTGGATGAATTCCAGCGGTCTAAAGTTGAACCCAGGTAAGACTGAGGACTTGGTTGTGAATTCAGGTCATAGGGTAGAGGGATTGAGGACTGGGCTTCCTTCTGGGTTAGTCCTGGGGAAGGACCAGATTCTCTCCTCCGAATGGGTGCGTAACCTGGGAGTGGAGCTTGATGTTGGCTTGACTTTTCGACATCAGGTGTCGGCAGTCATCAAACCGGCCTTTTTCCATCTTAGGAACATTGCCAGGATGAGGCACCTTCTTCCACCCAGTGATCTGCCTGTTTTAGTCCACACCTTTGTGACATCATGCCTTGATTACTGTAACTCCCTTTACCTAGGGCTTCCTGGGGCTGATATCTGCTGCTTGCAGCTAGTGCAGAATGCGGCAGCACGTTTGTTGACTGGGGCATCAAGAAGATCCCACATTACCCTGGTGCTGCATGCTCTGCACTGGCTGCCAATACAGTGGCGGATCACCTTTAAGGAAGGCCTTTTGACCTACAAAGCCCTACACGGTCTGGGTCTCGACTACTTGAAAGAGCTCCTGGTGCCTTACACCCCTCTGTGACAGCTCCGATTAGCTGACAAGGGGTTACTGGAGATTCTGAGGGTAAACTTGAAGTCACCTGCTGCTCGTGCTTTTGGATTTGCGGTACCTACCCTCTGGAATTCTCTGCCCCGCCAGCTCTGGGAGTGCAGGACGGTGGGGTGTTTTAAGCAGGTGCTAAAGACTTTTTTATGGGCAAAGGCATTTCCTGTTTTATCTTGATTTTATATTTTATGTATCTGAATATATGTTTGTTTGTATTCTTGCTGTACAGCGCTTTGAAATTATGAAAGGCACTTTATTAAATAAATGTTATTATTATTATTAAACAGGGAATGTACTTCCAAGCCTGCGGACTCCTGTTGGCATGTCCCCTGAAACTTCCACTACCTGCTGTTAACACTTCCCTTTGGTATAGCACTCCCAGACTTCCAGGGGTAATGGCCTCACCACCCTGATACCCTGTCAGGGTAGGGACTTCCACAGGATTAGTTTTTATCCAGGGTCCTAAAGCATATGTCTTAAACAGGGAATATACTTCCAAGCCTGGGGACTCCTGTTGGCATGTCCCCTAAAACTTCCACTACCTGCTGTTAACACTTACCTTTGGTCTAGCACTCCCAGACCCCCAAGGGTAATGGCCCTTACCACCCTGATGCCCTGCCAGGGTAGGGACTTCCAGAGGATTAGTTTTACCCAGGGTCCCAAAGCATTTGCCCTACCAAGGTAAAGAGTTCCCATCCTGTGGAGTACTACTGGCATGCCCCTGGTGACATTCGGATTCAGCCTGCTAGGCTCAGCATCAAGCCATGCCCAGCAACCTGCATCACAGTCTGGCTAGGCCTTCTAGAAATTCCCCTCTAGTGACTATTAAGCCCAACCACAACTATTTAGAGAAATACCAACCAACAGCAATCAGGACCATCTGGTCTCACCAGCCCCCAGGGTCATCTAATCCCACTAGACATCTGGGCCATCTAGTCATACCATCTCTCAGGGACATCTAGCCCCACCAGGACTCAGGGATATCTGGTCACACTTTCTCCCAAGGAACTTCTGCTCCCACTAGGATTACCCAGGACTCAGTGCTCTCAGTCTGGGGACACCTGCTGGCATGCCCCCTAAAACTTCCAGGACCTGCTGTTAACACTCCTTTAAGGCCTAGCACTCCCAGACTCTGGCGCAATGGCCCTCACCTCCCTGATGCCCTGCCAAGGTAAGGACTTCCACAGGATAAGTTTTTACCCAGGATCCCAAAGCATATGCCAAAACTTCTGGGGCCTACTGTTAACACTTCCCATGGGCCTAGCCCTCCTAGACACCTGGGGCAATGACCCTCCCCTCCCTGATGCCCTGCCAAGGTAGGGACTTCCACAGGATTAGTGTTTGCTCAGGGTCCCAAATATGCTTTACCCAGAGAATGTGCTTCCAAGTCTGGGGACACCTGCTGGCATCTCCCCCTAAAACTTCCAGGGCCTGCTTTGGCCATTCTCTAAGGCCTAGGAGTCCCAAACTCACTGGGGTGGTGGCACTGACCTCCCTGATACCCCCTCCCCAAGCTAGAGACTTCCAATGGCTTAGTTGTCACCCATGGCCCAATGTTTGGTGATGTACGTGTAGTGATGCACAGGCATGTTAGTGAGCCCTGTGCATGTGGCGCTGGCTGGGCATGCCAATGAGCACTGCACATGTGATGCTGAACCTGGTACATGTGGCGCTGTGCGGACTTGCCAATGAGCCCTGTACTTGTGGTACTGAACCTGGTACATGTGGTGCTGTGTGGGCATGTCAATGAGCCCTGTTTATGTGGTACTGAACCTGGTACATGTGGCGCTGTGCGGACTTGCCAATGAGCCCTGTACATGTGGTGCTGAACCTGGTACATGTGGTGCTGAGTGGGCATGCCAATGAGCCCTGTACATGTGGTACTGAACCTGGTACATGTGGTGCTGTGTTGGCATGCCAATGAGCCCTGTACATGTGGCACTGAACCTGGTACATGTGATGCTGTGTGGGCATGCCAATGAGTCCTGTACATGAGGTACTGAACCTGCTACTTGTGGTGCTGCATGGGCATGCCAATGAATCCTTTACATGTGGTGCTGTGTGGGCATGTCAATTAGCCCTGTATTTGTGGTGCTGGCTGGGCATGCCAATGAGCCCTGTACATGTGGTACTGAACCTGGTACATGTGTTGCTGTGTAGGCATGCCAATGAGCCCTGTATGTGTGGTACTGAAGCTGGTACTTGTGGTGCTCTGCAGGCATGCTAATGAGCCCTGTACATGTCCTACTGATCAGATATTCCACTGAACGCTGTACATATGGTGCTGCGTGGGCATGCCACTGAGCACTAGGCACGTGGTGCTGCATGGGAATGCCAATGAGCCCATTGCATGTTGTACTAGGCAGGAATGCCAATGCGCCCCGTACATGTGCTGCTGCAAGCTCATGCAAATGAGACCTATAAATGTGTGCTGCGTGGCCATGCTAATCAGTCCTGTGCATGTGGTGCTGCATTGGCATGCCAATGAACTCTGTATGTGCGCTGCTGTGCAAGCATGCCAATGAACCCTGTACATGTCCTACTGTGCAGATATTCCACTGAACCCTATACATATAGTGCAGTGTGGGCATGCCACTGAGCACTAGGCATGTGGTGCTACATGGGAATGCCAATGAGCCCATTGCATGTCGTACTAGGCAGGAATGTGAATGCACCCTGTACATGTGCTGCTGCAAGCTCATGCAAATGAGACCTATAAATGTGTGCTGCGTGGCCATGTTAATCAGTCCTGTGCATGTGGTGCTGCATTGGCATGCCAGTGAGCTCTGTATGTGCGGTGCTGTGTGGGCATGCCAATGAGCCTGGTAAATGTGGAGCTGTGCAGGCATGACAATGAGCCCTGCCAGTTCTTCCCTTAGTTCTTTTAGAATTCTGGGGTGAATAACATCGGGCCCCATTGCTTTATCTACCTTCAGTTTTAAGAGTTCATTCAGAACCCTTTCTTCTGTGAAAGGACTAATATCAACCTCCAATCCAGAGTGCTTCTATTGACCGGGTTAGGTATCCCCCCCTGCTTTTCCATTGTGAATATTGACAGAAGTATTTGTTCTGTATCCCTGCTTTTTCACTGTCACTCTCTGCCCAACCACCTTCCTCTTTGTTCAGCCTCAGTATCCCTGCCTTAGTCTTTCTTTGCTCTCTAATGTACCTATGAAAGGTTTTATCCCCCATCTTAACAGAGTTGGCTATCTTTTCCTCAGTTTGGGTCTTTGCTATTCTGACTGCCTTATCCGCTTCCTTCTGCTTTAACTGGTACAGTTCTCTGTCCTGCTTCTTCTGTGTTTCCTTATACTTCCTGAATGCTGTCTTTTTCTTCTTTACCTTCCCCGCCACTTCTTTTGAGAATCATAGTGTTTTTTTCCTTTGTTTTGATTTGTTTATTTGCTTCACACAAAGGCTTGTTGCCTCTGTGATGGCGGTTTTGCTGTTTCCCCATTATTGCTCCACCCCACCTTCTTGCCTGTTTGCTAGTGCTTTTCTGAGGCACTCTCCCATTTTGACAAAATCAGCCCTCCTGAAGACCAGTACCTTCACTTTTATGTGGCTTGACTCTACAGCTAAGTTTATTGTGAACCACACTGTTTGATGGTTGCTTGTTCCCAGATGGCTACCCACTTCAACATCAGAGATCCTCTCTCCATCTCCATTTGAGAGTACAAGACCTAAGACTGCTCTCTCCTGAGTGGGTCCAAAACTAGCTGTCTGAGGCATGCCCCCTGTAGGGCATCGAGAATGGCCCTACTCTTGGATGTGGCTGCAGCAAAGGTGCTCCAGTCAACATCTGGCATATTCAGGTCCCCCATTAGCAATCTCTCCCCTTTCTCTGCCATCCCAAGGATGCCTTATATCATTTCCTTGTCCATTTCCTTCCCCTGAGATGGGGTCTGTATACAACCCCTGTGAGGATTGTGCAGCCATTTCCAGTCTCCAGGGTGACCCACAGTGCCTCCTCTCCTCCCTGTTTACCCTTTAGTTCTGTTGCTTTTATCCCTTTCCTTACATAGAGAGATACTCCTCCCCCTCCTCTTCTTCCCTCCTTGTCCCTCCTGTAGGTTGTGTACCCTATATGTTGACATCCCAGTCATGGTTCTCTGTGTACCATGTTTCTGTGACTGCCACAATATCCAGGCAACCCTCTTCCATCAAGGCCACCATTTCAGGGAGCTTTTTACCTAGACTACAAGCTTTGGTACTCATTACCCTCCATTTTTAATGGCTTTATTTCTTTTTGCCCCATCCCTGTCCTTACTGCCTTTGTCTTTTTCTCCATTTACCCCTGCCCTTCCCCCTATTGACTGCTCTATCTTGGTGTTTACCTAACTACCCGCATTTTTTGGGGGGGAGTTAGAATTTCCCTTCTCCTCTTCAGTGCCTTCCCCCTTGGCTAGTTTAAATGCTTGCCATTGAAGGATTTAAACCTATCACCTAGGCATTGGCATGACAATGAGACCTGTACATGTGGTACTGCATGGGCATGCTAATGAGCTCTGCATGTGTGGTGCTGTGTGGGCTTGCCAGTGAGCCCTGTACATGTGGTACTGCATGGGCATGCTAATGAGCTCTGCATGTGTGGTGCTGTGTGGGCTTGCCAATGAGCCCTGCACATGTGGTGCTGGGTGGGCATGCTATTGAGCGCTGTATATGTGGTGCTGCATAGGCATGCTAATGATTCCTGTACATGTGGTGCTGTGTGTGCATGTCAATGAACCCTGTATATGAGGTGCTGCACAGGTATGCTAATGAACCTGGTACATGTGGTGCTTTGCTGGCAAGGCCAATGAGCCCTGTACATGTCGTGCTGAACCTGGTACATGTGGTGCTGTGCGGGCATGCCAATGAGCCCTGTACATGTGGCACTGAACCTGGTACATGTGGTGCTGTGTGGGCATGCCAATGAGCTCTGCATGTGTGATACTGTGTGGGCTTGCCAATGAGCCCTGTACATTTGGTGCTATGCAGGTATGCCAATGAGCCCTGTACATGTGGTGCTGCACAGGCATGCTAATGAGTGCTGTACATGTGGTGCTGCACAGGCATGCTAATGAGCGCTGTACATGTGGTGCTGCACAGGCACACTAATGAGCCCTGTACATGTGGTGCTGCACAGGCACGCTAATGAGCACTGTACATGTGGTGCTGCACAGGCACGCTAATGAGCGCTGTACATGTGGTGCTGCACAGGCACATTAATGAGCGCTGTACATGTGCTGCACAGGCACACTAATGAGCGCTGTACATGTGGTACTGCACAGGCACGCTAATGAGCCCTGTACATGTGGTGCCGCACAGGCATGCTAATGAGCGCTGTACATGTGGTGCTGCACAGGCATGCTAATGAGCGCTGTACATGTGGTGCTGCACAGGCACGCTAATGAGCCCTGTACATGTGGTGCTGCACAGGCATGCTAATGAGCGCTGTACATGTGGTGCTGCACAGGCACGCTAATGAGCCCTGTACATGTGGTGCTGCACAGGCATGCTAATGAGCGCTGTACATGTGGTGCTGCACAGGCACGCTAATGAGCACTGTACATGTGGTGCTGCGCAGGCATGCTAATGAGCGCTGTACATGTGGTGCTGCACAGGTATGCTAATGAGCCCGGTACATGAGGTGCTGCACAGGCAAGCTAATGAAGCCTGTACATGTGGTGCTGCACAGGCATGCTAATGAGCCCTGTACATGTGGTGCTGTGCAGACATGCCAGTGAGCCCTGTACATGTGGTAATGCATTGGCATGGCAATGAGCTCTGCATGTGCAGTGCTGTGTGGGCTTGCCAATCAGCCTGGTACATGTGGTGCTGTACAGGCATGCCAGTGAGCCCTGTGTGTGAAGCTATTTGGTAATGCCAATGAGCCCAGTACATGTGGTGCTGTGTGTGCATGCCAGTGAATCCTGTACACAAGGTGCTGCACAGGTATGCTAATGAGCACTGCACATGGGGTGCTTCATGACCATGCCAATGAGCTCTGTATCTGTGGTGCTGCTCGGGCATGACAATGAGTCTTGTGCATGTGGTGCTGGGTGGGCATGACAACGAGCCCTTCACATGTGGTGCTGCGCAGGCATGCTAATGATCCCACTTTGTGTGGTGATGTGTAGGCATGCCAGTGAGTTATGTACATGTGGTTCTACGCAGACATGTCAGTGAGTCTGTGGTAGAACTGTGTTCTACTAGTCTACATGCCAAGGAGGAGGGATGTCTTGTTTGTTCTCTTGTTCTTCTTTCTATATAAACCTGTTGTGCAGCAGTGCTCCTGAATTCCTTTCCTATTCTTTTCTTCAACTGTCATAGATTAGCCACCTATGACAGTCCTTACTTTGTCTTTCTGAATCTTTTTCCATCTTTGATATTTCTTTTTCACCTTCTGTCCCTCACTTTGACCTCCCATAACCTTCTTTAAGTGAAGAAAGCACAGAGATAGCTAACTTGCCATATTTATTTGCTGGCTGATTAAATAAAGTACTGTATAGCATGTTTAAAGTGCCAGTAAATAAAGTGCTCACGTGCAGCAATAACGTGTCAGGTGTTTATGTGCAAATATAAATTTCAAACAAATGTTATGCAATAGCAAACTTTATTAAAAGGGGTATTGTCATAATTAATTAGAAATAGAAGATGTTGAGAAAGGGACTCCTGGCTGGCAAGTGGAAATTCAAAGAATGAATACAGTTGAATTGCCTTGTCTCCTCCCCTCAAGTTCTCCTTATATAACTGGAAGTGAAGTATTGTATAAAGCAACTGGGTGGATGGGAGCAGCAACCCATTTTGTCTTTCTGTTCCCTTCCCTGCTGCTCTCTGTCCTATCTGTGACCTCAAAAGTAAAGAGGAGCCATAAACAATAATAACATTTGAGGTTTGTGGCTCTTTTGCCATTTGTTTTCAGAAGCCCCAAATCCAAGAAGGCCAAAAGGAAAGTTTGAGCCAATGGCTTGTAAAAGTTGCCACCAGTAACACACAAATGCCTCATTTTTTATGTTGATTGCGCGCATGCACTAAAAACATGTTGCGACAGGTTTCTGGAGAAGCAGGTTGTGGAGGCATGGCACTGTTGTGGCTAATGCCCCCACAGTCTGCAAAGGCTTGACCCACTTCCCCCAATGCCGTGGCATGCTGCTGCTGACACTAGTTCAGCCAGCGTGCCACAACTTTCTAAAAAAAACAGCCGCTGCAATCAGGGGCCGCCTCGTCATTGTAGCATCAGTCATCCGCTGCAATGAGGGAGTGACTCGTCATTGCAGGGTGGGATGTAAAACCCCTGAGATTGTTTGTGAACTTGGCGGTGGCTTGCTGCCGTGTTCACAAACAATATAACCCCGCATGTTTATTTGCCAATGGGGCCCAAATCCACGTCGCATTTATTGCCCTCCTGCTTTTGTTCCTGCGGCCAGGTGACCAATTCGGTCGGATGTAGTGTTCCCCTGGTTTGTTTTGTTACAGATGGGGGAGTCCACTCCCTGTTGGCATTCTGTTACCCCCCTTTTTTTGCTGCCGATAGGGTGCCCATCAGCATACTGATAACCCCACCCCCGGCCTTTTGCCAATGGGGGTGCCCAATCCCATCAGCTACTGCTGCCCCTGGTCCAGGAAGCCTCTGCTGGCACACTGGGAGCAATGGAGCTCTGTCAGGACTGCTGCAGATTTGTTTGTGGGCAGAAAAAGGCACCAATTCAGGCAAGAGTCCTATACAAAAGGGACGCTTGCAGCTCCAGGACAAACAGAATGAGCGTGTGAGACAGGGAGACTGAGCGACCTCAACAGAGCTGTATTGTAACTGCTGCAAATTTCTTTGTGGACAGAAGAAGGCGGCAATGCAGGCAGGAGTCTAATAAAAAAGGGCAGCCTGCAGCGCCGGCAGAAACAGAATGAGTGAGTGAGAGAGGGGGAGCGAACGAGCTAAACGGAGCTTTGTCGGGACTGCTGCACATTTCTTTTTGGGCACACAAAGTCACCAACAGAGGCAGAAGCCCAGTACAAAAGGGCAGCCTGCAGCACCAGCACAGACAAAATGAGTGAGTGACACAGGGGGAGTGAGCGACCTCAACGGAGCTCTGTCGTGACTGCTGTGGATTTCTTTGTTGGTAGAAAATGGTGCCAATGCAGGCAGGAGACCTGTACAAAAGGCCACCCTGCAGCGCCAGCAGAAATGGAATGAGTGAGTGAGAGAGGGGGAGTCAGCAGGCTCATCCGACCTGTGTCGGGACTGCTGCAGATTTCTTTGTGGGCAGAAAAAGCCACCAACAGAGGCAGGAGCCCAGTACAAAACAGTAGCCTGCAGCACCAGGAGACACAGAATGAACGAGTGAGAGAGGGGGAGTGAGCCACCTCAACAGAGTTCTGTCAGGACAGCTGCAGAATTCTTAGTGGGCAGCACAAGGCGCAAGTGCAGGCAGGAGCCCAGTACAAAAGGGCAGCCTGCAGCACCGGACGAAACAGACTACGTGACTGATAGAGGGCCAGTGGCGTGCACACACACCAACGCAATCAACATTCGGCGTTGACAAATGCTTGGTTTACTTGGGGAAAAAAGAAGGCAGAGGCCGATCTAGATTTTCCCCCACACTAAGTGGGAACATTTCACATCACATATTTCTCAGTCAACCAAATATCAACACCCATTTTGAATGATTCAATGTTAGTTGAATCAATCAATTCCTGAGGAAGTCTGTTCCACAGTCTTGGTGCCCTTAGTGAGAAAAAGTTTAATCTGAGATTGGTTTTTGCCTTAGGGACCATAAGTTGTTTAATGTGACATCTTGGAACAATACATCTTGTAACGTAGGATAGTCCACATTTATTCATCAGGTCAGGGGTTTTTTGAAGCTTATATAGTAAGAGTAAATCCCCCCTAACTCTTCTACTCTGAGAGAATGTAGACCAGAAATAGATCATCTGGATTTATAGGGCAATTTAGCTAGCCTAGGGATCATCCTTGTTGCACATTTTTGCAGTCTTTCTAAGCGATCAATATCATCCTTTAGGTAGGGGTTCCAAAAAGGAGACCCATAGTCAATAAGGGTCAGACACATGATCTATAGAGGGCTATCATACACTGTTTGGTTTTATTTACAAATGATTTCTGAATTTGTCTTAGTAGACTGTTGCTAGAATTAGCCACTTTAGTGCAGTAATCAACTGATGAAAGTTTAGAATTAACTAGAACACCCAAGTCCCTTTCCACATATGACAAATTCAATAGTGAGTTACAAATGTAATATTTATTTTTGGGATTTTGAGATCCAAAATACAGAACTGCACACTTAACAACATTAAACTCCATCAAATTATCAATAGCCCATTTTTCAATCAGTTGTAGAGTTGAGAGAATTAAAGTCTAATTGATTATTTACTAGGCCCCCAAGCTTTGAATTGTCAGCAAATATAGTCAGCCAGCTATTATTTGATACCTGCATATTACTTATATAAATAATGAACAAAATTGGACCCAGCACTGAGCCCTGGGGGACTCCAGTAGTAACTGCGCCCAGATCAGAGAGTTGATTATTTAATACTAGTCTTTGGGTTCAGTTTGTCAACCATGCAGAAACCCAATTAATTAATTGGTCTGAAAAATGGAAATGGTACATTTTATTAATAGGAATCCTGTGAGGAACTTTGTCAAAGGCCTTGCTATAATCCAATAGGATATAATCTAGTTGATTTTTGGTATCCTAGCCCTGACTAATATTATTATAGAATGATATTACATTAGTTGTGCAGGAATGATTGGTTCTGAATCCGTGTTGAGTAGGATCAACAATATTTAGTTCAGTCATTTCTTTTTCAAGAAATGATTTTATCAGTTTTTCCATTGTTTTGCAAATAATTGAAGTGAGGCTTATTGGACGATAGTTCTGAACTATAGACCTGCTACCGTTTTTATAGATTGGAGTAACAAATGCAGTTAACCAGTCTAGAGGAATTTCCGCTTTATGAAGAGATTTATTAAATGTTATTTGTAAGGGAAGGGCTATAGCCTCAGCAGTATTAATTAAGAATCTAGTGTTAATCAGGTCGGGCCCTGGGCTTGTAATTTTCTTTAGATTTTTGAGGAATGGGTGTATATCAGAAGCCTTAATACTATATGAGTGAATTGATTTAGGATGACAGCCAATATTTGTTTTAGGCAAATAAGAACTTTTTTTTAGCAAAAACTGAGTAAAAATAAGAATTAAAAAGATTAACTGTGTCCGAATCTGACTGTATATGATTACCATCTTGAGTCAGTGGCCCTACCTTATGGGGATTGCCTTTTTTGTTATTTAAATATGAAAACAGTGCTTTGTATCCATCTTTGGTATGTGCCAACTTAAATTCAATTTTCATTTTAGCCTGCTTAATCATATGTTTGAGCTTTTGTAATTTTTTTATACTCAATAAGAATTGCACTATTGCTTTTACATTGACTACTTTTAAGTTTACTGAACATTTTTTTTTCTTATTTATTTGCAGCCTAATTGATTTATTCAACCATTTTGGTATCCTACCCTTTTTGTTGTATTTGTTTTTAGTTGGAACATATTTCTTTTTGAGTGAATGAATGAAATCTTTTAATAAGATCCAAGCCTCATTTGTAGAAAGACCCTGGAAAACCTTATCCCACTGAATATTGTTAATTTCTCTGTTGATGCTATCATAGTCTGCACTATCATAAGTTTTGTATGTTGACTTATTAGGTAAACTACATTGGGCTCCTATCAGATCAAACAGTATTGAATGATGATCACTATTGCCTAAGGGATCCAAAATCTGAATATTGGTTATTTTGTGACTGATATTAGAAATGAGGAGATCCAGAATATTAGTTCCTCTGATAGCAGAAGAAATAAGTTGCACTAAGCCATTGTCTGTCAATAGTGATAGAAATTCACAATCACGATTGCTATTTCCTGAGTGGGAGGATCAGTTTATTTGAGGCATATTAAAATCACTCAGTATTATTGCACCCCTTAGGCTAGTAAAGTGGGCAAGATCTTTAATCAAAGCTTTCCAAATTATTTAAATCACATGAAGGGGGATTATAGCAATTCCCAATAATTATTTGTTGAAGCCCTTTAGGTTGAACCGCCACCCAGATGCTTTCAGAATTATTTGGAGCTAAAAGTTCAAAAGATGAAATGGCATCTCTAATGTAGAGACGGCCCCCCCCCTTCTCAACTCTGTTTTTATGATAACGTTTATAACCCATTATTTGTTGACTCCACTGGGAATGTGAATCCCACCAGGTTTCTGTTATTGCAGTTATGGCCAGGTTTAGTAGTTTACTTTTTGCTTCTAGTTCTGATAGTTTAGACATGTTCAAGTTGCAAGCATTTAAGGATAGAATTTTAAATGTTCCAGGTAACTGGGTCTTAGACTTAATTAGAGACGTGGGCTGATTCCCGTTCTCCCCAATTTTTGTTAGTTTAAATGATTGTTTATAATGTTTGAAAAGGATTTACCCAGCATAATGCTACCTCTCCTACTCAGATGCAAACCGTGCCAGCAATATAGAGGAGATTTATCAGCAACATTTTCCCAGTGAGTTAGACAGGGAATGTTCTGACTGATACACCATGTCCTAAGCCAGTTGTTTATGGATTTAATTTTTGAAATTAAATCCTGGGTTGTTCTAGGAACTGGCAGAATTTCTGAAAAACAAACAGTGCATCCTTTGTCCACAAGCAAATTGTTTAGAGCTACAAAGTCCCGTTTCAACTTATTAAGGGTAGTTTTCTGTATATTGTTTATGCCTACATGAATTATGATGAAAGGATTGGGACCTGCATTGTATAGAATGTTGGGGATACTGGCCGTGATGTCACTTATTTTTGCCCCCCTAAAGCTAGAACAGGTACGATTGATCTTATCTGGGTTGCAAATAGTCCTATCCAAATGCTCAAAGAGGGAATCGTTGAGAACAAATATCTGCTTAGGGACATCTGTGGGGGTGGGACCCCCAACTGGATTTGAAAAAGGCACTGAAGGCAGTGTTAAATTGTGGGTAGTTTTAATAACTGATAAATGAGGAGATAAGGTATCCTGAGTGGAAGGTATAATAGGAGCTAAATTATTTTGGCTTTTCTGAGCATCATTATCTGACAAATAAAGGGGGCTTTGAGATTCCTCTGTTGATGTATTTCCCAGAGATATGGGTTTTAGAGTTGTTCTGATGTTCGGTGTGGGATAAACTGCCAAATTATTTGAGGAAATTATTGTTTCCTGGGGTACAATGTTATTTAATGGTGACTATCTATTTTGTAATGGTATTTGAAAAGACTGGTGTATTTGTTCCCCCCACATTTGGGTTTACATCTAGGAACCCTAGCCCAATCATCCACAACAGACTCAGTATGTGAATTTACAGATTCCAAGGCTATAGGTTCAGACAAGGAAACAGCAGGAGTAGGATTACCAAAAATGAAGTGTTCTACTGCCTGGTCAATAAAGGATCCCAAACTAGTAATATCAGTGTTTACAGTTACTCGACTAAGAAGACCAGAAATTTGGTCTTGCAAGATTTTATCAGCAAACAGTTGTTATAAATAGATTCTGGATCAAGAATTCCTAGGCCAAACATAGAAAAACGATTGCACTGTTTATACAAACCGTCCATTTTATCTATTGGCTGGGTGCTATTAAGTTTATTTCTACATGAAACAGTGATCTTACCCCAAAAGGCAAACATGGCAAAGCTTTTCTAAGAGACAGACTGATTCCCTGTCCACTCACTAAACATGTGAAACACGCGCGTGTCTTTGCGCGCGTCTTCGCACTCGACAAGCACTCGCCCCACTAGCTTTAGGGCAGTGTTTTATAGCAGCCCCAACCCAGAAATGAGATTGAGTATTTAGTATGAAGCTGGAAATAAGGCAGCTTTTGAAGAAATAGTACAATGTTTCTTTGATACATCAATAATAAAGAGATACAAGATGGAAGATCTGGAGGCTGTCATGGTACAGTCAGACCTGGACATTGTGGCCATCACTGAAACCTGGTGTAATGATAACCATGACTGGAAGATGGCCATACCTGGCTACAACATATTCAGAAGAGACAGAGCAGGCAGGAAGGGAGGAGGAGTGGCACTGTATGTGAAAAATGACATAAGGGCCACAGAGATCCAGGAGGAACAAAATGGGGGAGAGATACTGTGGGTAAAGCTGGAAAGGAAAATGGGGCCAGCCATCTGCACAGGTGTGGTCTATAGACCACCAGCCCAGGAGGAAGAAATAGATAGGGAGCTGATGCTAGCCATCCAAAGGATGGCAGACAAGGGTGAGGTAGTACTGGTTGGAGACTTCAATATTCCAATCGTGGACTGGAGCATCCCAGCAGCAGCATCAACTAGGAGCAGATTTATCCTGGACTCCCTTCAGGGTGCCTTCCTCAAGCAACTGGTCATGGAACCAACTCGGCAGAAGGCAATACTGGACCTTCTGCTCACAAACAGGGACAGTGTGATGGGGGTAACAGTGGGGGAGCACCTGGGTAACAGTGACCACCAGTCATTGTGGTTTGAAATCACAGAAAGAGCAGAACCAAACCACACGAAAACACGTATCCTGGATTTTAGGGGGGCAGACTTTGGGAAAATGGGGAGATACTTAAAAGAGGCATTAAGGGGAATGGGACAGGAATCAGGGGTTGAGGAACAGTGGGCAGTATTTAAAATAGGGATTATAAGAACAACAGAATTATGCATTAAGCAGGTTAGCAAGAGGAAAAGGAAGAGGAGACCATTATGGTTTTCCAAAGAGGTAGCAAAGAAAGTGAAAGCCAAAAGATTGCATTCAGGCAATACAAAAGACACAGGCAGAAGGGGATAGGGAGAAGTACCAAGAGAAACAAAGGGAGGCAGGGAAGTCAGTAAGGGAAGCCAAAGCTCAGACAGGAGAACACATTGCAAAATCAATGGTTAAAGAGGACAAAACCTTTTACAGGTACATAAGTGAAAAAAGAAAGACAAAGGGAGGGATAGTGAGACTGAAGGGGGAGGATGGGAGTCGCGTGGAGGATGACAACAGTAAAGCTGACATATTGAACAGGTATTTCTGCTCAGTCTTTACTGAGGAAGAGGGGGGTAATGGGTCTGAAGGGAGTACAAGGGGTGAGAATGGTGCAGAAATGGACACAAGTCCCTTTACAGAAAGGGTCCTGAAGGAACTGGAAGTAATAAGAGTTGACAAAGCAATGGGGCCAGATGGGGTGCACCCCAGGTCCTTAAAGAACTAAGAGGTGGTGGCTGAACCTCTGGCTATCCTGTTTAGCCAATCACTGGAAACAGGAGGTACCCAAAGACTGGAGGACAGCAGATGTAGTCCCCTTATACAAAAGTGGGAACAAAGAGGAAGCAGGGAACTACAGACCAGTCAGCCTCACCTCAGTAGTGGGAAAGATCATGGAAGCACTACTGAAGGAGAGATTGGTGGAACATCTGGTTGTCAATGGACTACAGGACCCAAGGCAGCATGGTTTCACCAGGGAGGTCATGTCAGACCAACTTCATTGAATTTTTGACTGGGTGACTAGGGAGGTGGATCAGGGAGGGCAGTGGACATGGCCTATCTGGACTTCAGCAAGGCCTTTGACACTGTGCCACATAGAAGACTATTACACAAACTGGGAATATGGTGTGGGCAGGACAGTAGTGTGGTGGGTAGGTAACTGGCTGGGTGGCAGGACCCAGAGGGTGGTGGTAAATGGCTGTCACTCCACAGAGGGAAGAGTGACCAGTGGGGTACCACAGGGATCAGTGCTGGGACTGGTCCTATTCAACATCTTCATCAGTGACATTGCACAGGATCTAGAAGGCAGAATTTCACTGTTCGCTGATGACACAAAGCTCTGTAACAGAGTAGACACACCAGAGGGTGTAGACAGAATGAGAAGGACCTGCAGAAACTTGAAGAATGGTCAAGGGTTTGGCAGTTGAAATTCAATGCAAAGAAGTGCAAGATAATGCATATGGGGCACAAAAACCCTGGCACAATATATCAGTTGGGGGTGAGGATATAGCATGCACCAAGCAGGAAAGGGATCTTGGGGTTGTCATCTCTGATGACCTCAAGGTAGGGAAACAGTGTGACAAGGCATCAGGTAAAGCAAATAGGATGCTGGGATGTATAGGCAGGGCATCACCAGCAGGAAAAGGGAGGTCATAATTCCGCTATACAAGACACTAGTGAGGCCCCACCTGGAGTACAGTGTACAGTTCTGGAGACCATACCCACGTAAGGACATAGACAGGGTAGAGAAGGTTCAGAGGAGGGCAACAAAGATGGTGCATGGATTGCATCACAAGTCCTATGAAGACAGGTTAAAGGAACTGAACATGTACTCCTGGAGGAGAGGAGGGAGAGAGGGGATATGATAGAGACATACAAGTATCTTACAGGAAGAAACAGGGTGCAGGAAAACACTATTTTTAAGCGAAAAAGATGTTCCAGAACTAGAGGGCATGGGATGAAGTTGGAGGGAGGACGATTCAGAGGAAACATAATAAAAGAATTTCTTCACAGAACGGGTGGTGGACAAGTGGAACACCCTGCCAGAGGAACTGGTGGAGGCTAAAACAATCACGGGATTTAAGAATGCATGGGATAGACATAAAGGAATTCTGGAGGTCAGGGGTGGGGGGAGGCGGACTTCTGGGAGGGCAAGCTGAACTTACAAGCTCAAATGGGCAGACTGGGTGGGCCATAGGCCCTTATCTGCCGACACTGTCTATGTATCTATGTATCTATACCAGAGCTATATAAATAGCTGTGTTCTGAACTGGGATAAGGAGCAATGGCTTTTGAACATGTAATACTTAATGTAAGCATTTAAAACTTCCTTAACAGTGTTACAGAATGTCTTGCTGTAAACCACATTCATCTGTCTGCGCCCTGCCCATTCACTTGTGCAAGGCTTACCTGTAGTCAGGAGCTGATGGAATGATTTCCTGTAGAGAAGGCAGACCCCTCTAATGCCCTGCTTTACACTACAAAGTGCTGTCACTAACCAGAGCATGGGCGGGGCTAAGGCTCATTAGAACCTAATTTGTTATTCATGGCTGTTGCAGTAGCCCTAGATATCTGTTGTTACCACATAACCTGCCTGATGTTAAAGCTAATGCAGAATGGTTTATGTTCCTGGGTCATTCTGCCTGATGTTATAAAGTCAGGGATAGAAAGATAGAGAAACAGCTTGAAGGAGTAGTCCACCCAGAATTTGCAAAAATCATATGTAATACAGAGTGTTTTGATATACAAACATATGAAATTTGAAGCAGATAAAGGCCTAGAGGTCTATCAAGTCTGCTCGAATGTGCAGCTAGCACCCCTTGTTCTGCAGCTGCTCCTCTCTTCCACCCTTCCCATTCATTAACCCTTCCCCTTGTCCTGTCCCGTCCCCTTTTGATGCAGTCCACTGTTCTACTGGATACTACTATTGCAGGTAACGCATTCCACCCAGCCACCACCCTCTCTGTAAAAAAGTGTCTCCTCATCTTCCCCCTGAACCTTCCTTCCTCCAGTCTCATATTATGGCCCCTGGTGTTCCTCCCCTCCCTTACTTTGAACAGCCCCTCTGTACCTGTCTTGTTTATTCCTTTCATGTACTTAAAGGTTTCAATCATGTCCCCTGTCCCTCCTCTCCTCTAGTGAGTATATGTTCAACCCCCTCAGCCTCCTCTCGTATGATAAGTCCCCCAGCCCCTTGATCATCTTTGTTGCCCTGCACTGCACCCCCTCCAGTAACTTAATGTCCCTCTTTAGATACGGGCACCAGTACTGCACGCAGTACTCCAGGTGCAGTCTAACTAATGACCTATACAGTGGCATAATCACCTCCTCCCTCCTCGAGCATATACCCCTTGCAATACAACTCAGCATTTTGTTGGCCTTTGCAGCTGTCTTCCTTCATTGTGCAGAGTTGTTCATTCACCCTGTAATGAGCACCCCCAGATCCTTCTCCTCCTCTGTCTGGGCTAGCTGCACTGCCCCCAGCTGGTAATTCCTCCTTGGGTTCTTCATCCCAAAATGCAGCACCTTGCACTTTATGGCATTAAACCCCAGTTGCCAGGTGTCTGATCAGGTTTCAAGCTTTGCCAGATCATCCTGCAACCAATGCCATCTCCCTAGGTCATCCACCACTGCTCCTACCTTGGTATAATCAGCAAATAGATTGATATTGCTCTTGATGTCCCATGATATGTCTGCAATGAATATTCCAAACAACACTGGTCCCAACACCGAGCCCTGTGGAACACCACTCACCACAACCCTTGGGTGTGAGAGCTCCCCACCTACCACCACCCTCAGTTGGTTGCCTTCCCTGAAGCCAGTTTCCTACCCATCTCACCAGCTTTGCACCCATCCCATGCCTATTAACTTACTTCCCAGTCTTCCATGCAGCACCGAGTCAAATGCCTTACTGAAGTCCAGATACAAGACATTCACTGCATGGCCCCTGTCCAGTTGCCTAGTTACCCTGTCCTAGAACTCCATCAGGTTGGTTTGGCAGAATCTGCCCTGTATGAAGCCATGCTGTCTGCTGTCCTGTAGTCCTTTGGCCTCTAGGAGGGCCACCAACCTCTCCTTCAGGACAGTCTCCATTAGCTTGCCCATGATGAATGTGAGACTCGCTGGTCTGTAGTTTCCCAGTTCATCCTTGGGGTCACTCTTGTGGAGGGGCACCACATGAGCCATCCTCCAGTCCTGAGGTACACACCCCAAATGCAGTGAGGCATTAAATAGGTCTGACAAAGGTCCTGCAAGGACCTCTGCCAGCTCCTTCAGTACCCTGGGGTGGATGCCATCTGGGCCTGGTGACTTGTCCACCCTCAGTGCCTTCAAACCTTCCCGAACTCTGCCCTCCATGATTTCTCCATTCCATTTCTCCCCCCCCTTGGGTATCACCCCCCTTCTGTTTAGTAAATACTAAGCATAAGTACTCATTTAGTGCTTCTGCCTTATCGCACCCTTCTTTCACCAAACACCCCTCCTTCCTAATCCTTACTATGTGGTACTTACAGCTCCTTTTCTCCCTGATGTAACTAAGGAAGTCCTTCTCCCCCTTCTTAATGCCTTGTGCCAGCCTGAGTTCTGTAGATGCTTTGGCTCCCCTTACTGCCTTTGTCACCTCCTTTAATTCTGTCAAGTACTTCTCCCTATCCTCCCCCTCCCTGTTTTCTTGTACTTCCTAAAGGCAGCTCTTTTCCTCCTTATCCTTTCCATGACCTCCTTGCTCAACCAGCTTGGTTTCTTAGCCCTAGCCTTCTTGCTCTGGGTCTTGCAGCAGGTTTTGGTTGCCTCCACTATCCCCAGCCTTATGAGCTCCCACCTACGGTTAGTGTCCATACTAGATTGAATTCTGGCCAGGTACCCTTTTACCACTTCCCCCATCCTCCCATAGTTGGCCCTCCTGAAGTCCAGCACTCTTGTGCCAGATTCCACTCCTTCCTTGCCCATATCCAATGTGAGTCATACTGAGTGGTGGTCACTCCCTGACAGCGGTTCCTCCACTGTAAGTTCTCTCACAAAGTCCCCATTTGCCAGCATAAGGTCAAGGGTATTCCCTAATCTCATTGGTTCACTGACCATTTGCAGCAGGAAGCTGTCCTGGAAGGCATCCAGCACTACCTGCTCCCTTCTATTCCTGTTTGTTGGGGTAATCCAGTCCACTCTTGGCATGTTGAATTCCCCCGCAATCACCACACTACCCTTCTCGCAGGTCCTCCTGATCTGTACTGCTAGTTCCCTGTCTAACTCCTCTGTCTAAGATGGTGGCCTGTAATACCACTCCCATTCTAAGAATCCTATTCTTGGAATCCTGCATTTGCATTCAAAGTGACTCTGTACTACCCTCCTCCCCTTCCTCTCTTACACACTTCAGTCCTTCCTTCATATATAGTGCCACCCCCCCTCCTTTCCCAATCACCCTGTCCGTATGAAATAACCTGTACCCTGGTACAGACAGGTTCCAGTCATTGTATTGGGTGGCCCATGTTTCTGTGATGGCTGCAATGTCCACCTGTCCCTCTGCCATGAGCACCTGTAACTCTGCAGTTTTCCTCCCAAGGCTTCTAGCATTAAGTGTAACCACCTACAACCCTTCCCCCATTCCAGTCCTGTCCTCCTTTACTAGCATCACCAATAGTATTTGCTATTTGTCCTTTGTCAGTGATATGGGGGGGTAAGCTCATATGGTTTCCCAACCTGTGGTCTCTGCATGTCTCTTGCCCAATCACCACCCCCAGCTCCTAGTTTAAATTCCCAACTTTCTCTATGTACTTCTCCATCCTCTGTTTCAACACTTTCTTCCCCTCCTCACTCAAGTGTCATCTGTCCTTGGCATAGAGACTACTGTCCTCCCAGGTCCATCCCCACCCCCCCAACAGTCCATACCCTTTAGCACAACCCCAGGTTCTTAGCCATCCATTAAATTCCTCTATTCTCAGCTTTCTTGTTGTGCTTGCCTTGAGCACTAGAAGTATCTCTGAAAAAGTTACTGATCTTCCTGTCCCCTCACATAATTGTGCTAGTTCCTCAAACCTCCTCTGGACTATATCTACTGTCTTTGTCAGCCGGGTCGTTTGTCCCAAGATGTATAATTAAATGAGGCTTGTCCCTACCCCTTCTTGCTTATTTCAGAACAGATTGTCCCACCCTTTCCGCTGTCATTCCTGGCATGGCCTCCACCCAATTGCGACTATGCATCTCCCTTGCTACCCCACCTGACTCTTAGTTTTGAGTCCCCAGCACTAAGATTCCTCCACTCTTACTCCCTGCTTGCTGCCATTCATCTCCCACTCTCATTTCCAGCTCCTCTTCTTCCTCCTGCACATTATTTCCCCCTTTTACCCCTGTTGCAATTCTCCCAGCAGAACTTCCCCTCCGCTCCGGTTTGGTCCAGGCATTTATCAATTACTCCTCTAATTTCATCATTTCCCTCCTCCACCTTCTTCTTCCTCTCTAGCAGTGCACAACTATTTCTGAAGACCCGCTCCCTCTCTCTTCATAGTAACCTGTTCTCTCCTTTCCATTCCATGATTATAATATGATATACTAAAGTCACTGTCATCCCATTGCTTTCATGCCATACCACAGGCAGGAGAAAAGCTAACTTAAAAGATGTTACAGTTTCTAGGCTTCAGCTTCATACCATATACTTCATTTATAAAAAAAATGAAAATGTTGTCTCAGAGCAAAATCAGCACTAACTACTAATAGAATGCTGATACCTACATTTATAATTTAGCAAATACTTGGCATCTAATTGAATGGGATTTCTGTAAGAAAACAGCTAGAGTCTTTATTAATTATAGCACGGATTATCTGGACAGTGTCGGTGCTTTTATGGTTGTCCATAGTTTGACAAAATTAAAAGTTTTACAATTGAAATACTCCTGCTAGCTAATCTGATGCACAATGAAAACAAAAATAGTGAATTAGATCTATTTAGTAGCTGTTGTCTTACAGAAACCCCAGTTCACATGCTTCCTGGATACGAACAGTTACAAAGCTCTGCTGCTATGAACTGATTTTAAAACAGTGCACATGCTAAATCTAAGGGGCCTGGCTACATCACTGTCACATGAGACAGGGTGCATCATAGGAGAAAGAAAGTCAATAAACCTATTTGTGATGGAGATCCTCAGAGGTTGTAAAGCTACCATACAGCTAACAGGCTAATTTAGGAAAAACTCCTAATAGTAGACAAAGGGAAGGACACACTAGGACTTAACATAAACATCAAAACATTCTGCATAACACATGTTTTTTTGCAAATTCTGAGTGGACTACTCCTTTAAGTGCCTAACCACCTGACTAATATTGTCATGAGTAGCAGAGTATATAAACTGACCACCAGGGGTGAAATTCAGATAGGCGGGCCAGTGTGTAGCTGTCTTCAGACAGAAAGTGTGTGTGTGTGTGTGTGTGTGTGTGTGTGTGTGTGTGTCTCTTTTATTTTTGTGTGTGTGTTTCCACACTGTACTGAGTTTAAAGCTAAGTTAAGACCAGAGAGGTGTCTTTAGGAAGTAGTATTATATTTTTATTTATTTGTCTATTCTAGGATTACAAGTACCTTTGAACCAAGGCTCTTTTACAAAGGTTCTACATCAGAAATAACAAACGACAAGGAAGCAACAGTGAAATAACAGTAAATAATTCATGTACAACAGTGCTATTGAAAGGGGTAAATTATAGGAAGAGTAAGGTGTAGAGGAGGAGGAGAAGTGTAGGTAGTTAACAGAGGCAGCTATAGTAAAATGGTGAACACAGCTAGGACACATGTGCCCACAAGGAATGGGTAGGATCAGGTGCCCAGGGGTGGCAGAGAAACAGGGATGAGAGGAAAGGGGTAGGATGAAGATACAGCTAGAGGCATTTGTCAAAAAAGAAATGTAATTTATTTTATTTATCTAGCTTTTGTTGACCTGGTAAGTGCATTAGACAAATCATGCCTATTTTCAGGCACAACCCGGGGGAAGGGGATACAGATGAATGCCAACTGACCTTGAACCAGATTAAGCTGTTGGTGTTATTTTTAGTGAATGAGGGAAATTTGGCCAGGACAACAAGGAAATTTCCTTGCTCTTTTTGATAAGTGCTATGGGATCTTTAACATCCACCTGAACTACCACCAATCCAGGCAGATGGGACCTCAGTTTAACGTCTCATCCAAAAGAAGGCACCTCAAAAGTGCAGTACCCCTCTCATGCTGCACTACAGTGTCAGTACTGGGATATTAATCCAAGTTCCAGATGTGGGAACTGAACCCACAGCCCTCTGATCTCCCAGCCTCAGAGGCAAGTGTGCTACCACCTGAGCCACTGACACTGACAAATAAATGGGAAGGAGTGATTGAAGACAAAAAGGGGGACAGGGTGAGGGGGGAATAAGTGCTATAATGAGGTAAGGAGAGACTAATGAGGTGGTATGAAGACCTACAATTTGAAGAGGCACTTCAAGAACTGGGGGGCCTGGGGTTAAGGAGTTTATAAGTTAGGATTAAAGCTGTGTAGGTCATCAGCTAGGAGAGGCAGTCACAGGAGCTAGAGGCAATGAGATGGGCTCAGAGCCTGGTTTTGAACAGACCTAGTGTTGAGGCAGAGGAGATGGTGTGGCTGAGACCATTCATTGATAGAGGAGCCCTGTAGGCAAAGGAGAATTGGCCCTGCATAGTTCAACAGTGAGAAACGTGTAGAATCTGGGTGGTCAAGCTCCTGGTGTTCTGTCAGTTGGTGTTTTGATGTAACAAGGCAGTAACAGAGGGGATGTGAGGACAAGGTTTATTTTCTCTCCATAGCACATGTGAGATACTTTATAAGGTTGGAGAGTTGGAGCCATCTGGATTGTTCATAAAGGGCACAGGTGTGGGTGAGTTGGTGGGCACCAGTTGTGAGTCGGCATGCTTTGTTACGTACAGTTGTTATATGTTGGAGGGCAGACGTCATGGCACAGCCATAGATAATGAGACCATAATCAATAATTGACACCACAGAGTTCTGGATGGCAATCGTCAGGACCTCTGGGGTGAGGTGCTGCCTGTGCTTGTAGAGTAATCCAAGGTGTGTGCTGATAGCTTTAGCCACACTGTCAATGTGAGTCATATAGGAGAGATTGGGGTCAAGCAGAATCCCTAAGTATTAGAATAAATAAACTTATTCGAGGACAGTCCCCTGCTAGGTGAGGATGGCAAAGGGGTGTTGCTTGTAATAGTTATGTGAACTGCAGAATAGCAATGACTTGGTTTTCTTGTGATTGAGAACTAGTTTATGATTGGAAAACTATGTTTCAATGGCACTGAATGTGAGTTGGAGTCTGTGTTGTAGTGGTGAAAAGTCCTTGTGCATAGAAAAGACAACAGCATCTTCCGCATACAGGATGATTTGTTCTGAGCAGGATTGTGGTAGGGTATAGCTGAAGAAAGCTGTAACTGGGCTAGGTACTGTAGGTGTGCTGAATTAACATTGTATTTGTCTTTCTATAAAGATTTATTTTATTATTTCCATTTTCTACAAAAACAAAATGCTAAACGCTTTTATGTGTTTTTTATGCACCTAACATTTTGTCTTCCTGTTTGTGTAAAATCCCACACCCTATGACAGAGTCCTGTACACGTGGGTCACCTTAGAGACTGGAAATGGCACCACAATAGGCACAGGGGTTGTATACAGACCCCCACATCAGGGGAAGGAATGGACAAGGATATGATAGAAGGCATACTTAGGATGGCAGAGAAAGGGGAGATACTGTTGATGGGGGACCTTAATATGCCATATGTTAACTGGAGCACCTTTACTGCAGCCACATCCAAAAGCAGGGCCATTCTTGATGCCCTTCAGATGGCATGCCTCAGACACCTAGTTTTGGAACCTACTCATGAGGAAGCAATCCTAGACCTCATACTCTCAAATGGGGACAGTGAGAGGATCTCAGATCTAGACGTGGGTAGCCATTTGGGAATAAGTTACAACCAAACAGTGTGGTTCATAATAAACTCAGCTACAGAGTCAAGCCATACAAAAGTGAGGGTTTTGGATTTCAGGAGGGCTGACTTTGGCAAGATGGGAGAGTGCCTTAGAAAAGCACTAGCAAACAGACTAGAAGGAGGAGTGGAGCAACAATGGGGAAATATCAAAACTGCCATCACAGAGGCAACAAGCCTTTGTGTGAAGCAAATAAATCAAAATGAAAGTAAAAGCTACTATGGTTCTCAAAAGAAGTGGCGGGGAAGATTAGGGAGAAAAAGACAGCATTTAGGAAGTATAAGGTCAGAAGGAGCAGGACAGAGAACTGTACCAGTTAAGGCAGAAAGAAGCAGGGAGGGTAGTCAGAATAGCAAAGGCACAAACTGAGGAAAAGATAGCCAACTCAGTTAGGAAGGGGGATAAAACCTTTTACAGGTATATCAGGGAACGTAGAAAGACAAAGGGAGGGATAGTGAGGCTGAATAGAATGGATGGTGGGTGGGCAGAGAGTGACAGTGAAAAAGCAGGGATACTGAATGAATACTTCTGTTCAGTATTCACAAAGAGGAAGTGGGGGAGGTGCCTAATCCAATTAACAGAAGCACTCTGGAGAGGGGGGTCAGTACTAGTCCTTTCACAGAAGAAAGGGTTCTGAAAGAACTCCTAAAACTGAAGGTGGGCAAAGCAATGGGGCCAGATGGAATTCACCCCAGAATTCTAAAAGAATTAAGCAGAGAACTAGTGACACCGCTGACTACCCTTTTTAACAAATCATGGAAGGATGGTGTGGTACCCGAGGACTGGAAGAAGGCTGATGAGATTCCCCTTCACAAAAGTGGGACCAAGACAGAGGCAGGAATCTACAGACCTGTCAGTTTGACCTCAGTGGTAGGGAAAGTGATGGAATCACTTCTGAAGGAAAGAATTGTTGAGTACTTAGAGGCCAGTGGGGCATAGGACCCAAGGTAGAATGGGTTCACAGTGGGAAGGTCATGTTAGATGAATCTAATTGATTTATTTGACTGAGTGACCAAAGTAGTAGACCAGGGAGGGGCAATCAAGTATTGAACTGATGCCAACCCACCCCCACCCTGCAGAGTGAGAAGCATTAGGGTGTCCCTATGGGTTTTTATTAGTGCAGTGTGGGAAAACATGCTGGGCAGGATGTGAAAAATGACAGCTGCACAGTTCATAAGGAGGTGTAATAAAATGCCATGCTGAAAATGTGGCATACAAATATACGGAATTTGCGGTGTTGCAAGGGTGCATGGGAAATATGCAAGGCACGCTTGCAAAATTGCCAGTTTATGGGCGTTTCAGCACCAAATTTTCAACATAGGCATTTTAGTACCTCTACTCATGTACAGTGTCACTGCCTTTTCCTCAAAGTGTTCCAAGAAATGATTTCGCATAGTGATCACACTCTTGTGCGCCAGAAGTGCGGAAACACATATTGGGCAGGATATATGAAGTGACAGCTGTACTGTTCATCAAGAGGTGTGTAAAAATGGCAATGGCAAAAATATCACAAATTCATGATGGTACGAGCATGCGTGCAATCTGCCAACACACGCTCGTAACACAGTCATTTTATGGAGTATCAGCTCCAAATTTTAAACATAGGCATTCTAGGAGCTCTGCTCATGAACTGTGTCACTGTCATTTTCATAATTTTCATAATCTGGCCCAAACACTGATTTCCCACAGCAACTGCACAATTGTGCGTCGGAAGTGCAGAAACACATTTCAGGCAGGATGTGGAAAATGACAGCTGTACTGTTCAGAAGGAGGTGCACAAAAATGCCAATGCTGAAAATCCGGCATTAAAATATTGCGAATGCATGAAGTTACGAGCCTGCATAGCAACTGCACAATGCACACTCATAAAACAGGCATTTGTTGGATTTGTTCCACCAAATTTGGAACATGGGGTTTTTGAGGGGCCACCTCATGAGCGCTGGCACTGACATTTCATTAATGGGTCCCAAAAGGTGATTTCGTGCAGTGACTGCGAAATCACCTTTCGAGGCCAACTAACACCATGACAGTGACAGAATTCATGAGGAGGGGCCCCAAAAACTCCATGTTGAAAATTTGGTGCCAACATTCCAAGAAATGCCTGTGATATGCAGCAAAGTTGAAAAAACCCTATTCATTGCATTATACAGCTTACCGGCATTTCTTCAGTTCGCGGTCGGCTTTGAAAAGTGCAGATGTATTCCCGGTCCACGGAAGATCATCGAGCTGGAGTCCGGAGGTAAGTATGAAGTGAGGGGTGAGGGAGGCAGGGTGTGCAGTAGTGGGTGCGGGTGGGGAGGGCATCTAGACTACGAGGGACATTTTCATTTGCAGGTAAAAAAAGGGAAACCATTGTTGGACAGTTTTCACATTACAGAGAATTTGGCATGCTGGGGTGGGCTTCCAGCATGCCACCTAAGTGTTTTTTTGTTTGAGGGTGTCACTAGCTGACAGGGGATTGGGCAACCTCATCAGCACACAACATGGGGGGGTAAGGCCAGTGAGGGATTGGGCACCTCTGCCGGCAAACAAAGAAGGGGGGGTGAGCTCAAGCCGAGGGATTGGTCACTCCCTCAGCATTCAACAGTTAGGCGGTGATGCTGGACAGGGAGTGGGCTCCCCAGTCCTGAGCAAATACAGTAGGTTGTGTGAGCTATGAGGCATTGGGCACCCCTTGGCATTCAACATTTGGGGGTGCTGTTGGGAGTGGGCTCCCGTCGGCACCACAAACTTCGGGGGGGTTGCCGACAGTGGGATTGTGCACCCCCGATGTTGGGAAGTGTGAGGGGCCACCCACTCACTGACCATGGTCATAATGGCGGCGAGCACGGCAAACAAGGGACTGCTGCGTATGATGAGCTTTGCTCGGATTGCAGCGGACCTTTGCTTTGATGTGCTTGCCCCATTATGAATGTATGGTGTGGCGGTAGCATGCAGGCTGATTGGGGAATGAGGGACGCACCTACTGATGCATGCCCTGCATTTACCCAACAACAGCCGCACCCCCTAGACTCAAGACTAGAGTTAGAAGGATGTTGCTTGCACATGCGCGCAAGCCAACATAAAAGTGATCTTCTGATTTTCTGGGATGTAAGCCCCTCAACGTTTAACAGATCACTGTGTGGCAACATGATGCCTTCTTTGCACAGATCGCTGACTGCTCTCCCCTTAAATAGTGCTCTCACAAGAGTTCAGCATTGTCTCAGTCCTTTCATGCTTGCCTAGTGCATCTAATATTCAAGATGTGCTAACCCAACTGTGCAGCTACTTTGGTTCATAGTGCTGTCCTCTAGCACACACCTTATAGAACAGGTCTTTACCGGCACTACATGCTAGCAGACCACCATCAACTGTAAGTAAAACTGCTAGCAGGCATGCTTTTATTCTTCAACTTTGCTAGAAAAGAAAAACAAACTGCACTGGGTCTCTCTTTTGTCTTTTGGATTACAGGTCTCTACTAATGACAGTATTGACTTTGACCTAAAATAGTAGCACTCTCAATTTCTTACTGGGATTGAATTAGCAGAGATTTATTTATTTTTTCTACTGTTTTCTCTGCCAACTGGGTGACCCTCATTTAGGAAGACATGCTGATGATGTCCACCAGCACTGCCAGCTGTCTTCCACTGGGGCTTGCCACCCCCAGGAGGGTCAGTGAGGGGAGATTCCAGGCCCATGCAGATGACCGGTTCCAGCTTGGACTGGTGAGCTCAGATATTCAGCAGGCAGGACCTGAGGGTGTTCACGATCATCCAGCCACCAGTGATTTTCCCCCTGGAGGTGTGGGGTGTAATGTACTCAAGGTGCATGTCACACTCTCCTGCATGACTCATGCCAGTGTCTGCCCCGTCACCTGATTTGTTGGCCAGAGCTACCTTTCCCCCAGCTTCCACCAGGAGACAGGCAAGCAGCAGGATCTACCCAACCCTTCCCTTGGAGGAGGAGAGCAGTCCATCTGATGCTCAATGTTCCTGTTCCCGGACAACCCCCAACATCCTGAGGTTGCTCCTGACTGGGATCACCTATATATATATATATATTTTTACCAATTATTTTACCAGGCGAGACACACTAAGCTGAAAGCTTGTTTGCAGGTGCAACCTGGGAGCATGAGGAAGTTAAGTGACTTGCTCAGGGTCACACAGTATGCAAGTGGGGGCTCTGGGATTCAAACCCAGGTCTCCAGATTTGCAGCTCAGAGCCTTAAACCACTGCGCCATACTGCCTACTAGGTGAAGGCAGGTGAAGCTTGGTGCCTCAGCCCTCCGTGCCATCAGGCTGATTCAAATTAGCCAAGATGTATGCGGGTCTAGTGCCATAATAATTATTGGTCACAATGGGGGCATGCAGAATGATCCCATACAGAATGTACCTCTTACCCTTTCTTATTATGTAAGGGATCCATAATCTGTATCCTCATTCCATCAGAATATATCTTCATGCCTCCTCAGCTCATGGATCCAAGTAGATCGCCCCATGCTAACACCTTAGAAATTAACAATAATTTGCTACACTGTGATGAAATGGCTGATGGCATATCTTGATATTCTTGTTATTCCACCTTAAATTCCTTTTTAAATACATTTATACAAGCTCTAAGGCTAAAAAGATGTTCCTCTAGCTGGTTTTTAATTACACAAGCTTATACTGTCAACATTTATAAGATGGTGCTTACATAGAGTTACTTTATTTGGTTTTTAGGTTAAGGACTCTGATTTTATCCTGAACACTTTAATACTGGAAACTAAGTATGGTATATCTCTATGTAGCCTTAAAAAGGACTGGGTCCATACAAAATCAGGGAGTTCACAGACAGCTGAATGGCCTTGTCAAACTGTCACTTATCTTAAGCCTTCCAGTTAGCATTGTCCTCTCATGTAAGTATGGCTCACCCACAGTAACTCTGCTATAGGATCCTAGATTTTGTAACTCTGTACATATTGGGGTGTGTGATCTCATTTGCATGAGGGTCCTGCACAGATCTTTTTACATTAGGCTAATATTGTAGTAATTTGTGCTTATGTAGGTATGTTAGACCTCTGGTCTTACACATATACGTTATATTTACTTCTAGTTACCTTATCCTGGGGAGGGGTGGCAGGTTTATTTCATGGTAGTTCTATCTAGTATCTTTGGAAATGTTACTTTGCAGATAGCAGTACGGTTAAATAGTGTTACATTTTTACTCTGTAGATATTAGGAGACATAAGCCCTTTTACATAGGATTTCATGACAAGTTGAATTCCTTTGGGGAACAATTGCAGTGACTGAAGTTAATATAGGTTCACTAGGAGAGAGAGAGAGAGTGCGTGTGTGTGTGTGTGTGTGTGTCTGTCTGTCTGTCTGTGAGAGAGAGAGAGAGAGAGAGAGAGAGAAAGGGGGGAAGAGAGAGAGAGACAACATCTCCTTTAAGCTATGTATCTCCCTCACCCACATTATTGTGATTTGGGGTGGGTTAGGTTGTATTATTTGTATGAAGAGGAGGAGAGAAATTACATTTGTATCTCTTTTTTCAGATTCCCTAGACACTTGTGGTACATCAAGTTGTTACATTCTCAGTGTATATTAACATCAGTACATATCAAGCTACATGGTCTTAATTCCTTGAGGTTCTTCGACTAGAGTTTTTTGTTTGACACTAATATTATCAATTTATATTTAAATTATCATTTATATAGTCCTGAGGGTTTTGAAATTTCTTGGGCCTTATATCTAGCTTGAGAATACAGCTGGGTGACAGGTCCAGCTAGGTTTTACACATCACACAGTGTGCACTGATGTTTTTATGACAAGTTTACTGGTAAATTCTTGTCTATAATGCTAACATTGAAATTTCATGAGCCCTATAACAATCTTAGTTCATCTTTAATCTGGGTGGGGGGTTGCCTTTCAGTAATCACATCCTTATACTAACTGTGACACTCATAGCTTGATTTAGGAGTTATCTGCTTCAGCAGTGCTATCTTATGTCAAATACATTTATATGCAGTAGGATTCTTTGTATGTGTGTTCCACTAAGCACATCTGACCCAATGTTCTTTCTGGCTGAAGGCAGTATTGTACTGTTAAACTTCTCTGACATCATCTTCTGTTTTTTTTTTTAAACAGTTATTTTAAACCAATGGGGAATTTTTTATGTTTTTCTCTGCATTATCTAGCTGTTATAAGTATTGTATTTTCTAAACAACTGCCATGAGCTTCTGAAGAAGGACTGGTTGGTCCGAAAGCTAGAGCACTTTGTTCTTGTTGTTAAATCTATGTTGGTCCATTAAAAGGCATCAAATCATTTGCTTCTGGATCTACACTGTAGGTAGTCATCCTGTCAGATTGACACACTTGTATTAAAGTGGCAATCAAAAATAAGCTAATTATATTCTATTCTGTAAAGACAGTTATTCACAGATCAGGGCTGGCAGTATAGTCTAGAGATTAGAGTAACGGGCTATGAATGAGCTTGCTGCATGCAGCAGACTCGGGTTTAATTCCCACAGCCTCTTCTTGCATAATGTGTGACTCTGAGCAAGTCATTCAACCTCCTCAGTGCTCTGAGGTCACCTCTGAAAACAGGCACTTCTGCCTAGTGTGGGTCTTACTTGGTTATCAAAAAGAATATAAACTTTGGTGTACTTAGACTGAGGGTATTGTAATGAATCGTTCCAGCACCTTTTTTTAGTACTTCTCAGAACAACTGTTGCAATATTGAACTTCATTCAGCCAGTTAATATTTATGTCCCCTACTGCAACTTTTGTGGTGCTGGGGGTAAGTTGGATTGGTAGTAAACAAGCTTGTTGAAGCCAGTGACCTGATCACGCTGTGGTATGGAAACTGAGAAAATGGTGAGGGATTTACTGTGGGGGCCCAATAATAGCCAGAGGACAAGGACCTAAACATTTGTTTCAGGGTCCAATTAAGGGAAAGCAAGACCATGGAGTGTGTCCTTGATGTGGATTGATACATAGATACATAGATACATAGACAGTGTCGGCAGATAAGGGCCTATGGCCCACCCAGTCTGCCCATTTGAGCTTGTAAGTTCAGTTTGTTTTCCTAGAAGTCTGTTTCCCCTTACCCCTGACCTCTAGAATTCCTTTATGTCTATCCCATGCATTCTTAAATCCCGTGATTGTTTCAGCCCCCACCATTTCCTCTGGCAGGGTGTTCCCTTGTCCACCACCCGTTCTGTGAAGAAATTCTTTCTCATGTTTCCTCTGAATCATCCTCCCTCCAACTTCATCTCATGCCCTCTAGTCCTGGAACATCTTTTTCGCTTAAAAATAGTGTTTTCCTGCACCCTGTTCCTCCCTGTAAGATACTTGTATGTCTCTATCATATCCCCTCTCTCCCTCCTCTCCTCCAGGGAGTACATGTTCAGTTCCTTCAACCTGTCTTCATAGGACTTGTTAAGCAATCCATGCACCATCTTTGCTGCCCTCCTCTGAACCTTCTCTACCCTGTCTATGTCCTTACGTAGGTATGGTCTCCAAGAAATGACACTGTACTCCAGGTGGGACCTCACTAGTGTCTTATGGCGGGATTATGACCTCCCTTTTCCTGCTGGTGATGCCCCTGCCTATACATCCCAGCATCCTATTTGCTTACCTGCTGCCTTGTCACACTGTTTCCTACCTTGAGGTCATCAGAGATGACAACCCCAAGATCCCTTTCCTGCTTGGTGCATGCTATATCCTCACCCCCAACTGATATAGTGTGCCAGGGTTTTTGTGCCCATATGCATTATCTTGCACTTCTTTGCATTGAATTTCAACTGCCAAACCCTGACCATTCTTCAAGTTTCTGCAGATCCTTCTCATTCTGTCTACACCCTTTGGTGTGTCTACTCTATTACAGAGCTTTGTGTCATCAGCGAACAGTGAAATTCTGCTTTCTAGGTCCTGCGCAATGTCACTGATGAAGATGTTGAATAGGACCAGTCCCAGCACTGATCCCTGTGGTACCCCACTGGTCACTCTTCCCTTTGTGGAGTGACAGCCATTTACCACCACCCTCTGTGTCCTGCCACCCAGCCAGTTACCTACCCACCACACTACTGTCCTGCCCACACCCATATTCCCCAGTTTGTGTAATAGTCTTCTATGTGGCACAGTGTCACAGGCCTTGCTGAAGTCCAGATAGGCCATGTCCACTGCCCTCCCCTGATCCACCTCCCTAGTCACCCAGTCAAAAAATTCAATGAGGTTGGTCTGACATGACCTCCCCTGGTGAAACCATGCTGCCTGGGTCCTGTAGTCCATTGACAACCAGATGTTCCACCAATCTCTCCTTCAGTAGTGCTTCCATGATCTTTCCCACTACCGAGTGGGGCTGACTGGTCTGTAGTTCCCTGCTTCCTCTTTGTTCCCACTTTTGTATAAGGGACTACATCTGCTGTCCTCCAGTCTTTGGGTACCTCCCCTGTTTCCAGTGATTGGCTAAACAGGATAGCCAGAGGTTCAGCCACCACCTCTCTTAGTTCTTTAAGGACCCTGGGGTGCACCCCATCTGGCCCCATTGCTTTATCAACTCTTCTTACTTCCAGTTCCTTCAGGACCCTTTCTCGTGTAAAGGGACTTGTGTCCATTTCTGCACCATTCTCACCCCTTGTACTCCCTTCAGACCCATTACCCCCTCTTCCTCAGTAAAGACTGAGCAGAAATACCTGTTCAATATGTCAGCTTTACTGTTATCCTCCACGCGTCTCCCATCCTCCCCTTCAGTCTCACTATCCCTCCCTTTGTCTTTCTTTTTCACTTATGTACCTGTAAAGGTTTGTCCCTTCACCCACTGATTTTGCAATGTGTTCTTCTGTCTGAGCTTTGGCTTCCCTTACTGACTTCCCTGCCTCCCTTTGTTTCTCCTGGTACTTCTCCCTATCCCCTTCTGCCTGTGTCTTTTTGTATTGCCTGAATGCAATCTTTTTGGCTTTCACTTTCTTTGCTACCTCTTTGGAAAACCATAATGGTCTCCTCTTCCTTTTCCTCTTGCTAACCTGCTTAATGCATAATTCTGTTGTTCTTATAATCCCCATTTAAATACTGCCCACTGTTCCTCAACCCCTGATTCCTGTCCCATTCCCCTTAATGCCTCTTTCAAGTATCTCCCCATTTCCCAAAGTCTGCCCCCTAAAATCCAGGATCGTGTTTTTGTGTGGTTTGGTTCTGCTCTTTCTGTGATTTCAAACCACAGTGACTGGTGGTCACTGTTACCCAAGTGCCCCCCCACTGTTACCCCCATCACACTGTCCCTGTTTGTTAGCACAAGGTCCAGTATTGCCTTCTGCCGAGTTGGTTCCATGACCAGTTGCTTGAGGAAGGCACCCTGAAGGGAGTCCAGGATAAATCTGCTCCTTTACCCTTTTGGAAGGTGGAAGGAAGTTGGTGGCTAGGCTGAGCCAGCTATCAGAAGCCCTGCATTCATGAGCTGCTTGCCTATTTATTTTCTCTGAATTGGACACCCATTCCTGTATTTTACTTGCTCATTTGCATTTTTTTTCATTTTTGTCTAATTTTGTTTTTGGTGTGCGCTGATACCATGGCAGTTATGTTATATGCGTTTGTTTCACAGCTTTTATTAATTAATTCTTTTCCAGCCTGGTCTACAGTTTTGATAGACCAGTGACCAGTGACAATCCTGAAGGAGGATTTGTTTTGGGATTTCATAGTCAGACTCTGGCTCATTTTGTCTAGGATGCCCAAGTTTGTTTTATCTAGGATGACCAGGAGCACTGTGTTTGGGAGGTGCAGAGGACTGCTATGGATATTTGGGCCATTTTGTGGGGCCTCTTTTTGTCTGACTCACTGACTCAACTGATGCTGCAACTTATTTTGGCCTTGAATGTATGAGGGGATTAGTGGAACTTTCATCTAAAGTGCTGTGAGACACCAGGAGAAAAGACTGCTGTGTGACTGAACTTATCTGCTGGGACTAAAGTAGAATAACTTTTGTATTTGACCTTTAATTTAGGGTAAAAAAACTAACATACAAAAAAAAGTGTGTGTTTGGGTTAACTGAATTGAATGGGTATCTGAAGGGTTATCTAGGTGTAAATCTCAGGTGACTGAAATGACTTAACTGCTGTGAGGTTTAAATTACTTGTAGAAAGATCTGGTAAGTAGGGGGAGTGGCTTAGCTAGAAGGAAGCTACATTTAAAGACTGCTTTAGAAAGTTTCTGCTAATAGCTTGGCAGAAGACACCAGGAGAAAGGACTGCTGTGTGACTGAACTTCTCTGCTGGGACTATATTGCCCTCCTTCCCACCCAAAGCTAGTTCAATTTTTATAGGCACAGAATCTGACTGACAACAGGAACTTCCTGTTTAGGGTCAGGAAGGGAGTGATCACAGAACCACCAAGGACCCACCATCCTAGAAGGGCAAGAGTAGCTCTCCGGCCCCCTCTAGCTGCTGGCGGTCTGCCTCTGAGCAAGTTAGTGGTCTACTGTGAAATATAGGATATTCTTGTCTCAGAACAGGACAATCAGGACCTTAAAGGGCACACAGGCAGAAAGTAAGGAGAGAGAGAAAAAAAAGACAGAGGAAAGACTATGGATTGCAAACAGTTAAGGGGCCAGAAATAAGACATGATTGGAGTGGTGCAGTGCAGTGGCTGTGGAGCAGCAGTCTTCCGGGAGATGTTCTGGAGGATGCGGTGTTGTACCATCTGCAGGCACCTCTCTGGGATGAGGAAGGAGGTTGCTCATCTCCAGGCTGAGTTGGCCAGGATTTGTGGGACCTCCTCTTCCACCCAGGGACCACCAGTACCACTGCTGTTGCCTCAGAGGTTGCCAAGAAAGAGGAGCAGTTGGATCACAGTGGGCTCAGGGAGGGTGAGGGTGGTGGAACAGAGGTGCATCCCTACCATTGTACCTCTCCACAATTCCTATGCCATTCTGGCAAAGTGTGGTTCCTCTATGGAGGCATCCACAGTGGAGACCAAGGAGGATGCTGGGAACCTCCACAAGGAGACCCACAGGAGGGTGGCAGGGGACCCTGCAGGGAAGAAAACAACTCCTAGTGGGGACTCCATTGTGGAAGGTAGAACTGGGAGAGGAAGGAGAGAGGTAAGGTACCTGCCTGGTGCCATGGCTTGCAGGGACAGGGTTGTGTACAGACCCCATGTCAGGGAAGGAATGGACAAGGATATGATAGAAGGCATTCTTAGAATGGCAGAAAAAGGAGATACTGTTGATGGGAGACCTGAATATGCCAGATGTTAACTGGAGCACATTTGCTGCAGCCACATCCAAGAGCAGGGCCATTCTTGATGCCCTACAGGTGGCAGGCATTAGACAGCTAGTTTGGAACCCACTCATGAGGGGCAATCTCAGACCTTGTACTCTCAAATGGGGGCAGTGAGAGGATCTCAGATCTGAAGTGGGTTGCCATCTGGGGACAAGTGACCATCAAACAGTGTGGTTCACATTAAACTCAGCTACGAGTCAAGCCATACAAAAGTGAGGGTACTGGACTTTAGGAGGACTGACTTTGGCAAGATGGGAGAGTGCCTCAGAAAAGCACTAGCAAACAGGCTAGAAGGAGGTGTGGAGCAACAATGGGGAATCATCAAAACTGCCATCACAGAGGCAACAAGCCTTTGGTGAAGCAAATGAACAAATCAAATGAAAGAAAAACCACTATGGTTCTCAAAGAGGTGGCTGTGAAAGTCAGGAAGAAAAGATAGCATTCTGGAAGCATAAGGAAACACAGAAGGAGCAGGACAGAGAGCTGTACCACTTAAGGCAGAAGGAAGCAGGGAGGGAAGTCAGAATAGGAAAGGCCCAAACTGAGGAAAAGATAGGCAACTCAGTTAAGAAGGGGGATACAACCTTTTATAGGTACATCAGCAAGTGTAGAAAGACAAAGGGAGGGATAGTCAGGCTGAATAGAATGAACAGTGGGTGGGCAGAGGGGAACAGTGAAAAAGCAGGAATACTGAATGAATATTTCTGCTCAGTATTCACAAAAGAGAGGAAGTGCCTAATCCAATTAACAGAAGCACTCTTGATAGGGGGTCAATCCCAGTCCTTTCACAGAAGAAAGGTTTCTGCAAGAACTCCTAAAACTGAAGGTGGACAAACAATGGGTCCTGATGGAATTCACCCCAGAATTCTAAAAGAATTAAGGGAGGAACTAGTGAAACCACTGGCTACTCTTTTTAATAAATCATGGGAGGATGGTGTGGTACCCGAGGACTGGAGGAAGGCAGATGTGATTCCCCTTCACAAAAGTGGGTCCAAGACAGAGGCAGGAAACTACAGACCTGTCAGTCTGACCTGTGGTAGGGAAAGTGATGGAGTCACTTCTGAAGGAAAGAATAGTCGAGTACCTAAAGGCCAGTGGGGCACAGGACCCAAGGCAGCTTGGGTTCATAGCGGGATGGTCATGTCAATCAAATCTAATAGATTTCTTTGACTGGGTGACCAAAGTAGTAGACCAGGGAGGGGCTGTGGACATGGCCTACCTAGACATCGGCAAGGCATTTGACACAGTCTCACACAAAAGATTAATAGTCAAATTAACCAGCCTGGGAGTGGGACCCAGGGTGGTAGCCTGGGTAAAACATTGGCTGGACAACAGGACACAGAAGGTAATTGTAAATGGAGTCCATTCTGAATAAAGGGGGGTTACTAATGGGGTACTGCAGGCTTCAGTATTGGGTCCAGTCCTTTTTAATGTCTTCATCAGTGACAATTCAGAGGGACTGGAAGGAAAAGTATGCCTTTCTGCAGATGACACAAAAATCTGCAACAGGGTTGATATACAAGGAGGCATGGAAAGGATGAAAAGGGACTTGGCAAGGTTGGATGAATGGTCAGAGTAGCAGCTAGGATTCAATGCAAAGAAGTGCAAAATAATGCACCTGGGAAACAAGAACCCAGGGGAAGAATACACAATGGGTGGGGAGGTAGTAACAACAACAAAAAAAGAAAGGGATCTGGGGGTAATCATATCAGGTGACCTTAAGGTTAGCAAGCAATGTGAGAAGGCAGTAGGGAAGGCTGGGGGTATACTGGGATGTATAGGGAAAGGCATCAGCAGCAGAAAACAGGAAGTTGTTATACTTCTGTACAGATAGTTGGTGAAACCCCATCTGGAGTACTGTGTCCAGTTCTGGAGACCCCATCTCCGCAAGGACATAGACAGGATAGAGGCAGTCCAGAGGAGGGCAAATAAAATGATGCAGGGTCTGCAAGAGAAGCCGTATGAGGATAGACTAAAGGAGCTTAATATGTATACACTTGAGGAAAGAAGGGAGAAGGGAGACATGATAGAAACTTTTAAGTACCTCAGTGGAATCAACAAAGTCCAAGAGGTAGCATTTTCAGAAAAGAGACTTGCAAGAACAAGGGACACAATTTAAAGATAGAAGGAGGCAGTTCAGGGGCAATGTGAGGAAGTATTATTTCACAGAGAGGGTAGTGGATGCATGGAACAGCCTTCCTGAGGAGGTTGTGGGGTCTAAAACTGTGGGAGAATTCAAGAATGCATGGGACAGACATAAGACAATTCTTGTGTGGGGTAGGAAGAAATAGGCTGTTGGTTAACTAGGATCTGCGGCCTATCCTGTAGGTAGGGGAAATGGGCAGACTAGATGGGCCAAGCGGTCCTTGTCTGCTGTCAAAGTCTATGTTTCTATGTGAGTTGTTAAGTATTGTGCTGAAAAATAGGACACTGGATGTGGACCTGGGCCATAGTAGCAGTGTGTTTAGGTGTTGTGTGGGGCCTCCTCCATGTACCCTGTGCTGGTGGCTTCCCTGCTTTCTGTGACCAAGGGGGAGTCGCCCTCAGGGTTTCAGGTTTCACCCAAATCCATTATGGGACATTTCCTGTGGTCTGATCCCTGGGGGATTGTAGGTGCAGGCTGCGGGCAATGGGGTAGAGGAGCCCGTGAAGATGTTGGCACACCTGGGGGGCGGGGGGTTCCTCCCTGGAGACTAATTTATATGCCCCAGTCTGCTGCATGATGGTCGATGCTTTGGATTGTATTGAAGATTGCCAGACCTGCTGTTTGACTTAAGATTTGCCGTTTGGCCACCGAGGATCATTGTTTTTTATGGCATTGAAACTGATTAGTCTGGATCTTGCTACCCTTATGTTGAACCTGGTCTGACTTTACAACCTTAATTTCTGGTTCTGTGGAGCACCTGTGTGTTTGAAAGGTGAACTGTCTAGCGGTGGTGGCCCTTCCCTGCAATTTGGACTGGTTGAAATTAGTAAGTTTTCTTTGATTTAGTTGCTTTGTTTCAAGTTTTCTTTGATTCAGTTGCTTTGTTTCATTTATTTTTCTTTTTAGTTCTTCCCCCCACTGCATGAGAGGTAGTGGGGGTGACCCATTCATGACTTTCAAACTGGAGTAGTGAAAGGATTCTGTTTTCATCATACCTGTATTTCTTCCACTGTATGAAAGTTAGTGGGGGTGTTCTGTTTGGAACAATTAAAACTGGAGTGGTGAGAGGGCTCCAGTGCATTACATGTTGCACTATATTATGCATTTTTCTTTTGATTGCATATTTTCTTTTAGGAATGTTTATTTAATTCTGTTTGATATTGATTAATTTTGGGGAGGGTGGGTATTTTTATCAGACCACTTGTGGTTGTTTCTTAGATTTCTCTTAAGGGGTGGGGAAGTATGGGTTTGTTGTTGTCAGACGACGTGTTGGTCTGTTGTTCTTCCAGTCAGGCATTGCTTCCCTTTCAAACTCTGAGACCTCTGGCCCTTTTATTCTCCTTCGCTGCAGGCAGTGGTGTATAACTGCTGTAGGGCTTTGGGTATTGCTAATAGGAAGCTGAGGTGGGCTGTGGATCTTAGACCTCAGAGGGGTGGTGGAGCAGGGCGGTTGTATTGGGGTTGTATGGTCCAGGAGATACCCTGGGACAAAATGGTCACAAGAACGTGACCCTCCATGTCTGGTTACCATACTCAAGGGTTCCGATGTCTCTGGGCAGACAATTCAGTCAGCCCCAGAACCCCGGCTGACTCAAGTGGTGTTATGCAATGCCAGGTCTATTAGGAACAAAACAGTGACTATTGCTGATCTTGTTGGGACAGCTGACCTGGCTTGCATCACCGAGAACTGGCTTGATGACAACTCAGGCACCATTCTGAAGGCAGTGGTCCTAGCCAGATTCTCAGTGATACACTGATCAAGATTGGACCGCAGGGGTGGGGGGAGGGGGTGGCAGTCTGATTTAGACTGGAATTGGGCTTTTCTGGTGTACCAGTTGAGGGGGCCAGATCATTTGAGTTTACCATAGTAGCAGTTGTATGCTTCAGGATCATTCTCATCTACTGTCCACCTGGGGGTAAGGAACTGTTCCTGCAGGAAGTAGCAGACTTCATCATCGATTTGACGCTGGAGTCACCCAGGCCTATAGTCCTGGTTGACTTCAATGCCTGAGTCGATGATGAACTCTCGTAGTTTGGACAAGGCTTCCTCCAACCTATGTGTTTGTTGCAGTTCACACAGGTAGTTGGCTCTGTTACTCATATCCAAGGTCAGTCCCTTGATCTGGTCTTCCACCTGGGCACTGAGTCTTTCAAATTGGTGGTGGAACCAGTCATATGGTCCAATCATTACACAGTAAGATTCAATATCCAGCACCCCATAGGCCTGCTCCTGAGGATATGGTCAGATACCGCCCATTGAGGGGTGTAACCCTAGAAGGTCTTCTGGTGGTGTTAGACCTATCAGGAGTTTCGAGGGCAGGTGAGGACCCAGCGAGTCTAGTTTTTGCCCATAATAAGTCTATTACTGAGACTCTGGATCCTATTGCCCCAGTTTGTGTTCATCATCTCTCTCTCTCTCTCTCTCTCTCTGCAATCAGTCCCCTTGGTTTTTTGGGACTCTGAGGGAGATGAGATGTATAAGACAAAGGCTAGAGCATCATTGGTGGAAACTGACCCTTGAAGCTGACCACCTTAGACTGATAGATCATTATTAAAGCTATCAATCAGCAATCACACATAAGAAGGCAGAGTTCCTGTCCTGTGAGACTGCTGCTGCTCAAAATCAACCAGCTCAACTCTTTCAAACCAAAGAAAAGTTGTGCAACCCAACCTGTCTACTGGTTCGAGGAGCATTTTTACAAGTTAAATGAGAGGAGTTCACTCGATTCTTTGCCAATAAGGTAGCTGACATCAGGTCCAAAATCTGCTCAGCGTCTGTATGGGGGTTGGTGGTGGTGGTTGGTTGTTGGTGTATGGTCACTTCTCTTCAGTCTACCTGGATATCTTTTGACTGATTGGAGATAGCGGACATTGTGCTGATTGTCCAGAATTTTCAGCCAACATGCTGTAGTTTCGGTTCGGGCCCTACATGCCTATTATTAGGGTATGTGGAGTCCACTGACCCACTGCTTGAAAAGATTGTTTGGTGCTCTTTAGATTCAGGAAAGTTCCCTTGCTCCCTGAAGGAGGCAGTGGTGACACAACTTCTAAAGAAAGCTTCTTTGGACCCAAACAGCTGTGCAAACTACAGAATCATCCCTAACCTTACCTTTGTTGGGAAAATGTTTGAGAAAATGGTTGTGCTGCAACTGGAGAACCACTTTACCATCCATGATGTCTTTGATCCTCTCCAGTCTGGCTTCTGGAAGAGACATACTACAGAGACCACTCTGGTTTGGATGCTCAATGATCTCCTGATGGCAAGGGACCAGAAGTGCCATTCCAGCTTGATACTTCAGGATCTCTCTTCAGCGTTTGACACTGTGGACCATGTTGTTCTGCTTGAGTGCCAGATGGTTATCTGTAGCCTGGCTGGTCCAGTTCTCAGATAGTTTCATTCTTTCATAGCTGGCAGGTCTTAGAGAATGATATCTGGGACTTTTTCTTCTGAGCCATTCTCTCTGCCGTGCTGGGTCCGTCAGGGCTTGGTGCTTTCTCCCATGTTGTTTGCAGTCTATTTGCTGCCCTCAGAGACATTGTAAGACAATACAGGCTGAGGTTTCACTACTACATAGAGACATAGACTTTGAAGGCAGATAAGGACTGCTTGGCCCACCTAGTCTGCCTTTTTCCCTACCTACAGGATAAGCTGCAGATACTAGTTAACCAACAACATATTTCTTCTACCCCCTACAAAAATTGCCTTATGTCTGTCCCATGCATTCTTGAATTCTCCCACAATTTTAGACCCCCACAACCTCCTCAGGAAGGCTGTCCCATGCATCCACCACATTTTCTGTGAAACAATACTTCATCAAATTGCCCCGGAACCACCACCCCTCTATCTTCAAATTGTGTCCCCCTTATTCTTGTGCATCTCTTTTTCTGAAGGATGCTACCGTCTTGGACTTTGTTGATTCCAATGAGGTACTTAAAAGTTTCTATCATGTCCCCCCTCTCCCTTCTTTCCTCAAGGGCATACATACTAATTTCCTTTAGTCTCTCATCGCATGGCTTCTCTTGCAGACTCTGCACCATTTTAGTTGTCCTCCTCTGGACTGCCTCTATCCTGTCTATGTCCTTGCAGAGATGGGATCTTCAGAACTGGATGCAGTACTCCAGATAAAGTTTTATCAACTGTCTATACAGAGGGATAACAACTTTCTGTTTTCTGCTGGCGATGCCTCTCCCTATACATCCCAGTTTTCCCCCAGCCCTCCCTACTACCTTCTCACATTGCTTGCTAACCTTGAGGTCATCTGATATGATTATCCCAGGTCTCTTTCCATTTTTGTTGTTGTTACTACTTCCCCCCATTGTGTAATTTTCCCCAGGGTTTTTGGTTTTCAGGTGCACTTCTTTGCATTGAATCCAAGCTGCCATACTTCTGACCATTCCTCCAACCTTGCCAAGTCCCTTCTCATCCTTTCCGCACCTCCTTGTATGGTGCTATGCTGATGATGCACATCTCTGTCTTTCGCACCCTACTGGGATAGTGCAGTCTCCATGTTTAACAGCTGTCTGGTGGAGATCCATGACTGGATGAAGTCCAGCTGATTGAAATTGAATTCTGGGAAGACTGAGTTGTTGGTGGGGGATCCAGGGCACCTGATAGAGAGGCCAGTGGTGGGTTTACACTCTGGGCTTTGGCTTGATGACATACAACTGCCTACCTCTGAATGGGTGCACAATCTGGGAGTGATTCTTGATGATGGACTGACACTGCATGCACAGGTGTTGGCAGTCATCAAGTCTTCCTTTTACCATCCTAAGAACATCACTAGAAGTAAGCACCTTGTTCTGTCCAATGATTTGCCCACAATGATATACACCTTTGTGTCCTCTCGCCTTGACTACTGTAACTCCCTTTACCTGGGTCTTCTGGGGGGTTGATAGCCATTGCTTGCAACTGGTGCAGAATGATGCGGGATGATTGTTGAATGGGACTTCACGTTCCAGTCATATTACTCCCATGATGCACGATCGGCACTGGCTGCCTATACAGTGGCAGATCACCTTCAAGGTCAGTCTTCTGGCCTATAAAGCCCTGTATGGACAGGGACTGAGTTATCTACAAGAGCTCTAGGTTCCTTATAGCCCCAGCCATCCTCTCCGCTTAACTGATGAGAGGTTGTTAGAGGTTCCCAGGGTACAGTTGAAAACATCTGTGGCCTAGGTTTTTATGTTTGCAGCATCATCCCTGTAGAAATCTCTATTTTATCAGATTAGAGAGTGCAGGACCATGAAGACTTTGAAAGCAGCCTAAAAACACATCTATTGAGACAGGCTTTCAGCATCTGATGTCTTATGTATTGTGGGAAATGTTAATTGAGCTGAATTTTTGTAAGATTTTATTGAATTGTTTTTATAATATGTATGCTATGTACAGCGCTTTGTCAGTGGAAATAAAAAATATTATTTTTATTATTATATTTTACATAGCCTGTCCTGACAGAAGATGGTATACCTGGGAAGGGAAATGGCAGAGTATAGGATCATAGGTGTTAGCCAGGTTTTCACCACATATAGTGTGTCAGGATTACATTGGGTAACCCATACTTGTCGATCTGTGAGTTTAGGTAACACACACCAGTCATTCATAGATGCCAGCTCTAGGGTGCTGAGGTTGTTCTTGCAGTGACTTTGGCATTGGGTGGGGCCAGGTTTGGGGCGTATGTTACTAGAAGGTAGCAGGAGGAGTAGTGCGGTCTGTGGAAAGGATTGGCAGAGCAGCTTTAGAGTGGTAGGTGGTTTATATTGCCTGAGTCTTACAACCTAGTGGTTCACATTTTCCCTTCTTAGGTGGAAGTATAGCCCACTGGTTAAAGGCTCTTAGCTGCGAACCTGGAGACCTGTGTTTGAATTCCACATCCCATATTTGCATACTCTATGACCCTTAGCAAGTCACTTAACTTACCTGTGCTCCCAGGTTGCACCAGTAAACAAGCTTCAGTTTACTGTGTCTCTCCTGGTTAAGAAAAATAAACACATTTAGATTGTATCATGAGCTGTTAAGTTGAAGTTGTAAGGATAGGGTATTAACGTTTAGTCCTTGGACCAGGTAACTGGGTAGCTGAACTGGTCTGAGGACTCAGTATGGCATATTACTTAGGGTAGCAGGGCCCATAGGAAGGATGTTATTGGGAGGGGGTTTGAGAAGGCTGCTTTCTGAACTGTGCAACTTCCAAAAGCGGTGAGATGGGGATAGTGGCCAGAGTGTGCCATTCTGCCTTTATTATTTTAAAACTGTGTGCTACACTTTTAGTCATATAGCTCATTATTTGCTAGGCAATGAGGCTGTACAACTTGGAAGTATACTGGGTGTTATAGTCCAGGGGGTGACTATCCAGGACTACAGAGTGCTGTTAAATTAGATGTTTTTAAGAGGGGGCAGAAGGCTGCTAAACTATTGCCCTCAAAACAATTTGGTAGCAGTGCTAGTGTAATAAACCTGCTAATTAGGGACACTGGCCCAGATATTTAAACTGCACCCAAAATGTGCGCAACAGCAGGAGCAAGCACAAGTCAATTGCACACATGCGCAACAGATGTGATATTCAAACATGGAGCAAGTCAAATTGCGCAACCAGCCAATGTCTGTATATCGCACAACCTGAGCCATAGCGCAACCAGGAAGGGGAAGCTGAGCACATATGTTGCGCTATAGTGCAAAAAGGCCAGCCCAGCTGAGCAGTCGAGATGCACCATAGCGCAAGCAGGGAGCCCCCCTAGCAGAGCAATGGAACTGCACAACCAGGGAGGTAGGCAGGGGCCCACCACCCATGCCACAGATGGGCACAGGAACACAGTGTAGAACTAACAACACCCCCCCACACCCGAAGCACAGCATCACCGGTGGAGGAACGGAAAAGCCACTGGCCCATGGGGACAAGCCTACAAAGCACAACAGGGCCATGGCGCCCCAGCACACCCACTGGCAAGCAAATACTGCCACACAAAGGGCCTGGACAACCCAGGTGTACCACAGACCCCACTGTGCACAGCACACTATGCTCTGGAACCCCAAGACACCACCCATGAGCAGTGACTGTGACTGGCACTGCCGGAACCACCATGCCCCCCCTCCTGGCACAGTGCAACTGTGTGTACCACAGAACCATACAAGCCAGACCCACCAGGATCCAACAGTGGAGTAGGGCAGCACATGGCCAGACCAACTGACAGCCACCACCACACCAGGGACACCCCCCCACACAGACACACACACAATCCCAGGACCACACCACACCAGATGCCATGCACACCACTGCAACTGAGCACCTATAGCAAGCTGCAAATCAGAGACCACCACAGTATTCATAACAAAATAGATATATATATATTCAATGGAAAACAGAAGAAGAACAACAACAAGAACAACAATAACACTATTTACATATATATATACAAAACAGGGGTGGGGGTACAGTTACAAGGTAGGGGTGGGTGTGGGGTAGGGGTGAAGAACTTGGTGAGGGAAAGCAGGGTGTGAGGGAAGGTTAAAGGGTGTAGATGTGGGGCAGCTACTGCCCCCCAGGCTGCAGATCTGCAGGATGGCTCAGACCCCGTGTCCCTCTCCGGCATCGCACACCCCTCCGGTTCATCTCCCTGAGGATGCTGATTGATTCCTGTGAAATCTCCAACAGGCGGTGAATGGCCTGCTGTATCCTGCGCAGGACCCGTACACCTAGGGCAAGGGAACAGAATCAATGGCTAGGACTGTACACAACCCTGAAGCCCACCCAGTATGCATAGCATACAGCCAAGTGCCCCAACCCTGTGATGGACTGCACCCTCCCACAGTGACCGTGCACGGGCCAAGCCCAACCAGGCAGCAACAGCCATGTGTGCCACTGCACACACACCTCACCCATGCCCAGCACAGCACAACCAAGGCTGTACAGTGATGTGGCTACGTGGTGGGAAGGTAGTGCCACAGCCATGTGCCCAGTGCATGCATGCATGGACCACCAGTGATGCACTCACAGACATGCAGTGCCACTGGACAGTGCTGACTGTCACACGTCGCGTGCATGGCAGTGTTGTCCACGGATGGTGGCCATGCCCTATCCCCCCCATTGCACGCAATAGCATCTATGATGTAATGACACTCACCCCTATCCAGCCACTGCTGCTGCTGTGGCAGCTGCTGCTGCTGTTGCGGGCCCATTCCGCTGCCTCCTCTGCCGGCCACCCCACCAGCACCCCTGTGCGACTCAGCCTGGGCCCTCCTCCGCTCCTCTATGCCTGTGGTAAACAAATGTTGAGAAACATATTAGTGAGATCCAAATGCAGACAGCCCACTGCACCAATGAGTGTGCTTGCCCACACAGCCAGACCCATGCATCACACACCTGCAGACACTGACACAGCCAACCATGGAACAACCCTCCCCCATGCTCTGGCCCCCATACACAGTCATACCCCTGTGGACAATACAGGTGCATAGATGGGTCACCCACCTGGCCTAGGCACAATGCCCCTCCTGGCACGGGACCTGAGGCGTGCCAGCAGTGCCTGCTCCCTCCTGTGCAGGTCACTGTAGTGGTGCCTGCACTGCTCTGCTGTCCAGCACTGCCCTGTGACCTGCTCCAGTGCAGTGGCCACCTGCTGCCACACTTGGGTGCGGGTCAAGTCTAGGGGTTCCCCCCCAAATAGTGGCCCATAGTGAGGCTCAACCACGGCCACTAGGTTGGCCACCTCCAAGCGACTCCACTGGGGAGCTCTCCTGTGTACCATGTTAGCAACTTGATAGTAGGCAATATGGCACTCCACAGCGTGGCAAACCCACGTGGAAATGTTGTGCAATACAACCCCATCTGTCCCTATCGTGCTGTTCAGGCAGCGCCGTTGGTCCCTATCACGCTGTTACCGAACAGTGCGATAGAGCTGCACACATGTCAGACGTACATTGCCAAGGGGGAAAAGGTCAGGCACAAGGTCATGTCTCTGGCGCAAGGCTACACACAGCGCCATCGGATGTCTACACGTCCAGCGCGAGCGGTTGCCTGCATGCCAGTGCCACAGTGGACTATTGCGCAGTTGTGCCACAGCGCCATGTGGTGACCAGTGCTGTAGTGCCACTGGCACAATGGTGGTCATGTCATGAATAGCTGACCACGCACAGCACATAATCAGCATGGCAGATGCCTGTGTAAGGTACCTGGGCATGCGTGGTGCTGTGTTCTACGCAGTCACAGAACTGCACCATAGGTTCAGCCGGCCCAATCATATTGCGCAAAGCGCAACAGCATGATATTCAGTCGTCATATGCAAATCAGCTGATCAGCCATTCAAAGGCGTAGCAGCACGATTTGCATCCCATTAAAGTTGCTCCACTCCTAATTTGCATGCATTGCACTATAAATGTGCAACAGTGATCTGCAGTGGCCATATTCGGTTACTGCAGGTGATAGGTGGGTTGCATGCTGTGTGATAATATGGACTATGGTCATGGGAAAATGCTGTGAACTGCACAGTCACAGGTGTCCTCTTACACCCATACAGACCGTGACATGGCCGAGCAAGGACTGGGTGAGGAGGAGGATGGTGGGAGGAAGAGGAGGCCCAACTTCACAAAGGCTGAAACAGAGGCACTCTATGAGGCCTACCTGGATGAGGAGCCACTACTCAGTGGATGGCGGGGTACCCCTCAGGCCCATGCTGCTGCATGGGAGGGGGTAGCTCGCACTGTAAACCTGCACAGAAGCCACCAGCGCTCTGTGCAGGAATGTAAGAAGAAGGTGCGGACAGACAGGAGACAGGTTAAGGAGAAGGTGGCAGCACTCAGGGTGGCATGCGCTGCCACAGGCGGGGGCCAGCCAGAGGTGGCACAGCTGACCCCAGTGGAGGACCGTCTTGCTGCATCCATGCAGTGCAGTGCCATCGAGGATGTTCCAGGAGGTGGCTTCCAGACAGGTGGAAGCCCATCACTTCATGGTATGACATGGTGGGAGGTGGGGGGGAAGTTGATCCCATGCACTAACATGTTCTCACTTTCTGTTACAGATCCTGTGCACCTGCAGGGGAGTTGGAGGAGGGTCCATCCACCTCTGCTGGTAGCTGGCATGCATTGCACCAGTGTGCATGCCTGGCTGCCATCTCTGATGTTGGTGAGTCAGGTGTGGGGGGTGCCCTTCCTGTGTCCCAGAGGTCTAGCATGCAAGCATGCCAACACGCTGTGGCTGAGGCTGTGGCATGCACCTGCACCATTGATGATGCCATGGCTGCTATGGGCAGTGACACGTGTGTGTCACAGAATGGACACACAGCAGGACAGCCCATGCCCATGGACCTAGAGGGTTCCAACGTGTGTGCCAGCATGTCAGCACAGTCCCAGGCTGTGCCTGTCAGCACCGGTGGGGCAGCACCGGTGGCTGTACAGGTCCCAGGCACTGTTGTGGACACAGCATTGGAAGGACTGGTCCCTTGGGCACAGCAGGTGGAGGGGCAGCAGCAGCAGTCACCCACTGGGTCTGGGGGTACAGTGTTCAGCGGTGGCATATGCACACTGCCTGTTGACATGCCCATACCTGGTGGGGTGTTGAGCATTAGGTCCTTCAATCCCCTGGGGGACAGGTTGCCAATTTGGCAGATGACCCATTTGGCGAGCACACCTGCCTACTGTGGGCATCAGTACAGCAGCAGATGCAGGTTGCAACGTCCATGGAGGCACTGTGTGTGGCTGTGGAGCGGCACAGCAGGGACAATGCAATGATCCTGGCAGAGATGGTCCAAATGCAGATGGATGTGACCGCCGCCATTGACAGGCTGACCCAGGCATTGGTCGCTGTCGTGGCCACATTGGGTGCACAGTCAGGTGCCCCTGTACCACGCACCCCACACAGTACGCTCTCCACTCCACATTCCCGGCATCATGCGACACCCAGCCTGTCGATGCCGGGTTCTGCTGTGGGCATCCTGAGCACCCCTGGTGCAGGTATGTTTGGCATGCTGCAGACCCCTGTGCGGACAAGGTCGTGCTCACGCAGTGGGACCCCTGGTGGTCCATCGGTGCCACTGCATGTGGCTCATGCACATCCTGCCAGTGCAGCTGGGTCACGGTGGGGCTGCCGACGCATCCTTGGTGGCCGTGGCTCAGTGCCACTTGACTGACCTGTCTCCCAGTGTGGGCCCTGTCTGGTGCTGCCCTGTGTGCCATGTGTGTCTTGCTGGGCACTGCACAGGTGGGTGCCCTGCCCAACACGCCGACACACGGACCACCTGCACACCCACCCAACTACTGTCCACAGGTGCGTGTGCATGATGATGCCTGCATTGTACTGTACACCAAGGTGCAAGGGTGCCCAGCATCTGACACACATACATGGACAGTACAGGTGGTGGGGGTGGTCTGTGGATCTGTGTGTTTGACATGTCTGTTCCTGCTCTGCTGTGTAACTTCCCCTGTGCGCTGTGTGCCTGGTGTGTGTGTGTGTGTGTGTGTGTGTGTGTGTGTGTGCGTGTGTCCATGTAGCGTGTAACTATTCACCCCTTCAAGAGGGTGTGTTTGTGCACCTGTACCCTTCCACTCCCCTTGCCGTCATGCACCCCTGGTGTGTTACCTTGTGTGTATGTGTGTATGTGGGTTGTGCCTAGACAGTGTTGGTTGCACATGGCCCCATGACTTACCTGTGTTGTGCGAAGTGTTCCTCTGTGATGGTGTCCCAGTGCAGCTGGGCCTGCCGGATCAGTCAGGGGTCACGCCGTCCAAGGGGGGGGCTGCTCATCCCCATCATCACTGGCATCACCGGCGTCGCCATCCCTGTCCCCTTCCTTGACCTGTACGGCTATCCCACAGTCTTTGGCCATGTTGTGCAGGATACAACAGGCCAGGAATATCCCACAGGCCTTTGAGGGGCTGTACTGTAGGGCACCGCCAGAGGTGTCTAGTCATCAGAAGCGAGCCTTCAGTATCCCAAACACCCACTCGATGATGTTGCATGTGGTGGCATGTGCCTCATTGAAGCATTGCTGCGATTGGGTTGTGGAGCACCGGTAGGATGTGAGCAGCCAGGGATGGAGTGGGTATCCCTGTCACCTGTGTGGAGATAGTGCAGGTTAGTGTCATGTTCAGGTCCATATTGTCCCTAGCCCTGTGTGCCACCCCCATGGCACCTGTGGCTTGTTCACCCGTCCCCCAACTTTGCCACTCCTACATGCATACTCACCCACTAGGTGTCCTGTGGGGATGTACCCACTCTTGAATTGATGGCACAGTGCAGACTGGTACCATATGAATGAATCATGTGCTCCACCAGGGTGCGTGGCACAGACATTGATGATGTGCCCAGTGGCATCACACACCACCTGGCAGTTGACACTGGAGTACCCCTTCTGGTTGTGATATGCAGCCCCATCGGGGCCAGGTGGTGTGCGAATAGCCACATGGGTGCAGTCTATCGCCCCTAGCATGCCAGGCATATGTGCTACCCTGTGGAACTCCTGTATGTTTGCTGTACACTCTGCCATGGTGCTGGGGAAATGGATGTACTCCGCAGCATGTGGCAGCAGTGCACTGAGGAATTGGGTGAGGATGTGTGATGTGGCTGACTGTGTTATGCCTGTGGTGTCCCCTGTTGGCCTCTGGAAGATACCCATGGTGAGCAAGCACATGCAGACTGTTACCTTTGTCTCCACTGACAGCGTGACTCTGTCATGAGGGTGCCTGCATCACATCACTGCACAGCTCACAGAGTCACCTCAGTATTGCCCTGTTCAGGTGGTACTGGCCCACAATCTCGACATCCGTATACAGCTCAAAGCTGATGCGGGCATGGTACTGCCTGTTGGGGGCGTACCACCGACGGGCCCTTCCATGGCCACGTCCCCCTGCAGCATGCCTTCTCACCCCCCTCACTACAGCTTCCATGTGGAAGGTGGCACTGTCCATCTCCCCAGCTGTTGTTGTTCGGTTCCCCCCGCTGTCCTGACTGCTACCTCCACTGCACTGAGTACACCCACTGGCCTCCAAACTCTGTGGCCCCACACGCCTTCAGCTGCCACTATTCTGTCCTGCCTACTCCCTGGCCTGCACTGGCTGCTGCTGTGGCCTGCTACCTGTTGCTGCCTCATGAGCATTCCCTGTTTTTCTTGTGTCTCATCCTTGAGCCTTTTTATTTTGGCTCATTTCCGCAGTAGCGCAAACTTCCGGCTATTCCACTGTTGCGCATTGCACAAGCCTTTGAATATCACATTGCGCTCTTTATGCATGGATCCACCCCCTTCCATTGCACATGCCTTAATTTGCATTGCGCTGTTGCTCAGCATGTTTTCAGTGGTGCAACTGCATCCTGCTGAATATCGCAGAATGGCGCATTTTCGGACTTGCGCTGGTGCAACCCTGTTGAATATCCGGGCCACTGTGTGTGCCGAGATTCTTGCCCCTTCCATGCCACACATACTCTAAATTACACTGCTAAAGTGAGCGGTGTGAGCGTGAGTGGTGCACTTCAGTGCAAAGTGATGCACAGACACATACATATCTAGCACATGTCTGCATGGAGTGGGGCGGAGGGAGAGGGTGGTAAGGAACTTCAGGCTGTTATGACTGATAGGAGCATTTGTGAGTAGACAGATTAATTATTCTTAGCTGGCAATTGTTAGGTTATACATCCAGCAAAAAAATGAATGACTCAGTATTAACTGTGGATGGAGATCTATCTGTCAAATGTAGAGGTTGCAGTATGTTTAAAATTTTTGACGAGGGGACAGATTATTATATAGAGTATGTATGTGAGAAATGTGTATTAAATCAGGAGTTACAACATAACTGACATCAATTCACTGAGAGGTTAGCGATATTAGAACATAATCAGTAGGAATTAACTGCCGAACTAAAAACCCTTTCTAGTCTGAATAAAATCAACACATCTAAAGAAGACAGTGGAATGGTAAAGGGACAGGGGAAAAGAAGGAAAGATTGTAGTTTAATTGAAAATTAAAATAGTGAATGGAGTGAGGTTGTATCTGTAAAATGAAAGTGCAGAGGAAGAAGGCAGCTAAAACCAGCCTCTGACAACCGTTTAAGAGATGAGGGAATTGTTACTAAGAAGACAAGTTAATTGGGTTTGATTCGAAGTGATCAGCAGCAAGGAGGAACTAGGGATAGGAACAGTAGAATGACTTCTGTGATCCCACTCTCAAACAGTTACAGTATTTTGGAAGAATCACAGCATTCCCATATGGAGGAGTCAGAAAATGTTTTTGGTATGGTTTCTCAGGAAGAACAAAGAACTCCTGACCCAAGACAAGTTATAGTAATCAGGGACTCTGTTATTAAATATATAGATCAATATATATGTATGAGAGACAAAGAGAATAAGATGGTCATACCAGGATACACAAACTGCAGGAGAGATAGGGAGGGTAGAAAAGGAGGAGTAGCTCTCTATGAAAATGAAGGGATAAAAGCAACAGAACAAAAGTGTAAACAGTGGAGAGGAGGCACTGTGGGACACCCTGGTGACTGGAAATGGAACCACAATCTGCACAGGGGTAGTATAGAGACCCTCATCTCAGGGGAGGAAATGGACAAGGAAATGATAGAAGGCATCTTGAGAATGGCAGAGAAAGGCAAGATATTGTTGATTGGGGATCTAAATAAGCCAGATGTTAACTGGAGCACCTTTGCTGCAACCACATCTAAGAGCAGGGCCATTCTCGATATCCTACAGGGGGCATGCCTCAGATAGCTAGCATTGGAACCCACTCAGGAGGGAGCAATCGTCGACCTGGTACTCTCAGATGGGGATAGAGAGATGATCTCAAATCTAGAAGTGGGTAGCCATCTGGGAACAAGAGACCACAGAACAGTGTGGTTCATGATAAACTCAGCTGCAGAGTCAAGCCATACAAAAGTGAGGGTACTGGACTTTGTAGGCCAGTCCCCAGAACAGGTAAAATCTCACCTGCAGGTCACCCAACAGCTTCTCACCTCCCTGGGTTTTCTGCTAAACCTACCAAAGTTGGTTCTGGAACCAGTCCAGGTACTCACCTTTATAGGGGCAGAATTGGACACAAAGCTAGCCAGAGCCTTTCTTCCCCCAGAAAGGGTAAGGAATTTAGTGGCTCTGGCCTCTTCCTTCACACTTCAGGTCTCTCGACCAGCAAGACACTTTCTGCAGCTCCTGGGGCACATGGCTGCATCCACAGCTGTTGTGCAGGGAGCAGATTTCAGATGAGAGACATTCAGTTTCACTTGAGAACCTTTTGGTCTCAGAGAAGAGACCCCTTTCCAAGTTGGTCCCAGTGACTCGAACCTTGATCCTAGCTCTCCAGTGGTGGCAGGATCAGAGCAATTTAAGAGCGGGGTCCCTTCATTCCCCTTCTCATGACTTGACTCTCACTACAGATGCTTCCTTCTGGGTTGGGAGCCCACATGTGCGACCTTTCCACTCAGGGAGGTGGTCCCCCAGGAATCTCTGCTCCACATCAATTGGCTGGAACTCAGAGCTGTCTTTTTAGCTCTTCAAGCTTTTTCTGCATCTGTCGACAAGGTGATACAAGTCAGAGACAGACAACACCACAACAATGTGGTACATCAACAAACAGGGGCACTTCGGTCTCGGCCTTGTGCACCGAGGCAATGAAGTTGTGGTCTCTGGCCTATTCCTTGAACACTTCCTCATAGCAGTTCATCTTCCAGGGAGGACAATGTCTAGCGGATGCCCTCAGCAGGATTTCCCAGGGCCATCACAGATGGTCCCTGGATCCTCAAGTGCTGGGGATAGTTTTTGCTAAGTGGGTATCCCTCAGATAGATCTTTTGCAGCCCCAGACAATCACAAACTTCCTCTGTTTTGTTGCAGGCCTCCAGTGCTGGGCTCAGTTCCCTGGATGCCCTTCTTCTGGATTGGGAGGGAAGTTCCTCTATGCTTCCCCTTTCCTCTCCTATTCAAAGTACTAGTCAAAATCAGATCTCAGCCTTGCAGGGTGATTCTGATTGCCCCGGATTAGGCCAGGCAGCCCTGGTACCCTCCTCCTTTGTCTCTGACAGTCCATCTTCCCTGTGCCTCCCAGGAATCACAATCTGTTGACTTGTGCCCAGGGAAGGGTTTGGTATCGGACCTCAAATCCTCAGCCTCAAGGCCTGGCTCTTGAGGAGTTAGAGTTTGCTGATTTACACCTCTCTCAGGGTGTTCTTGAGATCCTAAAGGCTTCCAGAAAGCCTTACACTAGGCTACTTATAGTTCTAAATAGAAAAGGTTTTCCATTTGGTGTGCTGGGAAAAATATTTCCCAGAATCTGCTGAATTGCCCATTTTGTTAGATTACATGGTACATCTTAATTCCTTGGGTCTCAGACCAGCTACCCTGAGAGTTCATTTGGCAGCTGTGTCTGCTTTTGTGTCAGCAGGAAAGTCATCCCTCTTTCCTCTCATCCTGTGTTTTCCAAGTTTTCAAGGGATTACTCCATACTAATCCTCCTTTCGGGAACCGGCCCTACTTGGGACCTTAATGTTTGCATTGCCCAGTTAATGCAACCCTCTTGAACCTCTGTCTTCTGCAGAGCTTAAGTACCTAACTTGGAAAACTGTTTTTCTAGTGGCTATCACTTCTGCCAGACACATAAGTGAATTGCAAGCCTTGTCAGTGGAGACTGACTTTATTTCTTTCCACAGGGATAAGGTAGTCCTTAGGACTAATAGGAAGTTTTGCCTAAGGTGGTTTCAGATTTCCATCTTAATCAATCTATCTCCTTCCAGTATTTTTCACTGATCACTCCTCTTCGGGTGAGAGGAGGTTGCACAGCCTGGATGTTAAGAGAGCTCCTAGTTATTATATAGAGCATACCAAGGTCACTGGTTCAAATCCTCCAACTTTTCCTTACCTATGGTGAAGTTGGGAAAGCAACCTGCCACTAAGAGATCAATAGCCAGGTGGATTGTCTCTTGTATCAATTTTGTTATCAGAAAGTAGGCAGGCCCCCCGGTTTGAGGGCTCATTCTACCAGGGGTACAGCTGCGTCTCTAGCTGCTGCCAGAGATATCCCTTTATTAGAGATTTGCCAGGCTGCTACTTTTTTTTTAAATTTAAGTTTATTAATTTTACAAACATAAAACAAAAACATAACAATATACCAGGTAGACATAACATGAAAAGTACATGCCAGGCTGCTACTTGGAAAATGGTACACACTTTTACCAAGCATTACTCCCTGGATGTCCAGGCCAAGAGAGATGCTTGGTTTGGCACAGCTGTTCTTCAGAGCCTATTCCCTAAGTAGGTTCTGCCCCTTCTCCATGGAGGTACTGCTGTGTATAGGGTAATGTCTATAATATAGCAAGACTTCATGTTGCTTGAAGAAAAAATTACTCACCTTAGTAATGTTGTTTCTTCTAATGGAGTCTTGCTATATTATAGACCTCCCCCCCAACCTGCCCCTCTCAGAACCTCTACTTGGTGGGGTGCGGGCAACTTAGTGTGGGCACTGCTTATGTCCTGTTAGCATTTTGTCCCCTTTGGGACTTTGGGGGTGTGTATGTGTACGCGTGTGTGTGTTTTATTATACTTATGTTCCATTTTCATATTATTAGAATGGTGTTAGTATTTCTGGTCCCCTGACTTGAGTCTTGGGTGTTGGGACCATCAATGGTTGTTATTATTTAGGTAGCCATTTGGCTGAGTGTAATCTAGCTTCCACAGACCTTAGTGAGTTTGGCTCGTAAAGATCTGACAGTTCAAGTTTGAAATGACACAGATAGAGCTGCTCTCATGCCAAAATTCTATTTTGGAATGGTTTTAACCATTTCACTCCGGGGCAGTTCTAGAGCTGGATCAAACTGCTAAGGTCTATAATATAGCAAGACTCCATTAGAAGAAACAACATTACTAAGGTGAGTAATTTTTTCTTTTGGGTATGCACTCATTGCTTTCGCTGCTACTTTTGGGTCTGTACTCATTGCCATTACAGTTGCTGTTGGATCTGTCCTCACTGCTGTTACTGCTGCTTTTTGGACTGTACAAATTGCTATGACTGCTGCTTTTGAGTCTGAACTCATTGCTATGACTGCTGCTTTGGGTCTTTACTCATTATTGTGACTGCTGCGGGCTTGTACACAGTGCAATAACTCATGCTTTTCTTTCTGTTCTCACTGCTGTGAATGCAACCTTTTACACTGTACTCATTGCGATGAGTCCTGCATTTGATCCTGTTCACATTGCCATGACTGATGCTTTTTTGCCAGTTCTCATTGTTGTGACTGCTGGTTTTGGGTCTGTACTCTTTGCTTTGACTGCTGATTTTTGCCTGTACTCAATGCTGTGACTATTGTTTTTGGGTCTGTATTCATTGCTGTGACTGCAGCTTTTGGTCCTGTACTCATTCCTGTGACTGCTGCTTATGGGTCTGTACTCATTGCTGTTACTGCAGCTTTTGAGTCTTTACTCATTACTGTGACTACTGCTTTTGGGCTGCACTCATTGCAGTGACTGCAGATTTTGGATCTGTACTCATTGCTGTGACTGCTGCTTTTGAGTATGTACTCATTCCTGTGACTGTTTCTTTTGGTTCTGCACCTATTGCTGTGACTGCTGCTTTATAGTCTGTACTCCTACTGTTACTGCTGGTGTTGAATCAGTACTCATTGCTGTTACTGCAGCTTTTGAGTCTTTACACATTACTGTGACTGTTGCTTTTGGCTCTGTACTCATTGCTGTGACTGCTGCTTTTAGGCCTGTACTCATTGCTGTGACTGCTGCTTTTGGGCCTGTACACATTGCTTTGACTGCTGCTTTTGGATCTGTACTCATTGCTGTGAGTGCTGCTTTTGGCCTGTACTTAGTGCTGTGACTACTGCTTTTGGGTATGTACTCATTGCTGTGACTGCTGCTTTGTGTCTATTTTTTTTGCAGTGACTGCTGCTTTAGGTCCTGTACATATTCCTGTGACTGCTGCTTTTTTGTCTGTACTCATAATGTCACTGCTGCTTTTGGGGCTGTACTCATTGCTGTGACTGCTGCTCTGGGCCTGTACTCATTGCTGTGACTGTTGCTTTTGAACCTGTACTCATTACTGTGACTGTTGCTTTTGAACCTGTACTCATTACTGGGACTGCTGCTTTTGGATCTGTACAAATTGTTGTGACTGCTGCTTTTTTATCTGTACTCATTGCTGTTACTGCTGCTTTTGGCTCTGTACTCATTGCTGTGACTGCTGCTTTTAGGCCTGTACTCATTGCTGTGACTGCTGCTTTTGGGCCTGTACACATTGCTTTGACTGCTGCTTTTGGATCTGTACTCATTGCTGTGAGTGCTGCTTTTAGCCTATACTTAGTGCTGTGACTACTGCTTTTGGTATGTACTCATTGCTGTGACTGCTGCTTTGTGTCTATTTTTTTTGCAGTGACAGCTGCTTTTGGTCCTGTACATATTCCTGTGACTGCTGCTTTTTTGTCTGTACTCATAATGTCACTGCTGCTTTTGGGCCTGTACTCATTGCTGTGACTGCTGCTCTGGGCCTGTACTCATTGCTGGAACTGCTGCTTTTGGGTTTCTGCTCATTGCTCTGACTGCTGCTTTTGAACCTGTACTCATTACTGTGACTGTTGCTTTTGAACCTGTACTCATTACTGGGACTGCTGCTTTTGGATCTGTACAAATTGTTGTGACTGCTGCTTTTTTATCTGTACTCATTGCTGTTACTGCTGCTTTTGGCCTGTACACATTGCTTTGACTGCTGCTTTTGGATCTGTACTCATTGCTGTGAGTGCTGCTTTTGGCCTGTAGTTAGTGCTGTGACTACTGCTTTTGGGTATGTACTCATTGCTGTGACTGCTGCTTTGTGTCTATTTTTTTTGCAGTGACTGCTGCTTTAGGTCCTGTACATATTCCTGTGACTGCTGCTTTTTTGTCTGTACTCATAATGTCACTGCTGCTTTGGGCTGTACTCATTGCTGTGACTGCTGCTCTGGGCCTGTACTCATTGCTGTGACTGTTGCTTTTGAACCTGTACTCATTACTGTGACTGTTGCTTTTGAACCTGTACTCATTACTGGGACTGCTGCTTTTGGATCTGTACAAATTGTTGTGACTGCTGCTTTTTTATCTGTACTCATTGCTGTTACTGCTGCTTTTGGGTCAGTACTCATTACTGTGAATGCTGCTTTGGGTCTGAACTCATTGCTGTGACTGCTGCTATAGGGCTTGTTCTCATTGCTGTGACTTTGGCTTTTGCGCCTGTACTCAGTGCTTTGGCTGCTGCATTTGGGCCTGTTCTCATTGCTGTGACTACTGCTTTTGGGACTGTATTCATTGCTGTGACTGCTGCTATTGGGCCTGTACTCATTGCTGTGACTGCTGTTTTTTTACCTGTACGCATTGCTGTGACTGCTGCTTTTGGGTATGTACTCCTTGCTGTGACTGTTGCTTCTGTGCCTGTTCTCATTGCTTTGAGTGCTGATTTTGGATCTGTACTCATTGCTGTGACTGCTGCTTTTGGGTATGTACTCATTCCTGTGACTGCTTCTTTTGGTTCTGCACCTATTGCTGTGACTGCTGCTTTATAGTCTGTACTCCTACTGTTACTGCTGGTGTTGAATCAGTACTCATTGCTGTTACTGCAGCTTTTGAGTCTTTACACATTACTGTGACTGTTGCTTTTGGCTCTGTACCCATTACTGTGACTGCTGCTTTTGGGTCTGTACTGATTGCTGTTACGGCAGCATTTGAGTCTTTACTCACTACTGTGACTACTGCTTTTGGGTATGTACTTATTGCTTTCGCAAGTTGCTTTTTGGTCTGTACTCATTGCCATTACAGTTGCTGTTGGATCTGTCCTCACTGCTGTTACTGCTGCTTTTGGACTGTACAAATTATGACTGCTGCTTTTGAGTCTGAACTCATTGCTATGACTGCTGCTTTGGGTCTTTACTCATTATTGTGACTGCTGCGGCTTGTACACAGTGCAATAACTCATGCTTTTCTTTCTGTTCTCACTGCTGTGAATGCAACCTTTTACACTGTACTCATTGCGATGAGTCCTGCATTTGATCCTGTTCACATTGCCATGACTGATGCTTTTTTGCCAGTTCTCATTGCTGTGACTGCTGGTTTTGGGTCTGTACTTATTGCTTTGACTGCTGATTTTTGCCTGTACTCAATGCTGTGACTATTGTTTTTGGGTCTGTATTCATTGCTGTGACTGCAGCTTTTGGTCCTGTACTCATTCCTGTGACTGCTGCTTATGGGTCTGTACTCATTGCTGTTACTGCAGCTTTTGAGTCTTTACTCATTACTGTGACTACTGCTTTTGGGCTGCACTCATTGCAGTGACTGCAGATTTTGGATCTGTACTCATTGCTGTGACTGCTGCTTTTGGGTATGTACTCATTCCTGTTACTGCTTCTTTTGGTTCTGCACCTATTGCTGTGACTGCTGCTTTATAGTCTGTACTCCTACTGTTACTGCTGGTGTTGAATCAGTACTCATTGCTGTTACTGCAGCTTTTGAGTCTTTACACATTACTGTGACTGTTGGTTTTGGCTCTGTACTCATTGCTGTGACTGCTGCTTTTAGGCCTGTACTCATTGCTGTGACTGCTGCTTTTGGGCCTGTACACATTGCTTTGACTGCTGCTTTTGGATCTGTACTCATTGCTGTGAGTGCTGCTTTTGGCCTGTACTTAGTGCTGTGACTACTGCTTTTGGGTATGTACTCATTGCTGTGACTGCTGCTTTGTGTCTATTTTTTTTGCAGTGACTGCTGCTTTTGGTCCTGTACATATTCCTGTGACTGCTGCTTTTTTGTCTGTACTCATAATGTCACTGCTGCTTTTGGGGCTGTACTCATTGTTGTGACTGCTGCTCTGGGCCTGTACTCATTACTGGGACTGCTGCTTTTGAACCTGTACTCATTACTGTGACTGTTGCTTTTGAACCTGTACTCATTACTGGGGCTGCTGCTTTTGGATATGTACAAATTGTTGTGACTGCTGCTTTTTTATCTGTAATCATTGCTGTTACTGCTGCATTTGGCCTGTACTCATTGCTGTGACTGCTGCTTTTGGGTCGATACTCATTACTGTGAATGCTGCTTTGGGTCTGAACTCATTGCTGTGACTGCTTCTATAGGGCTTGTTCTCATTGCTGTGACTTTTGCTTTTGCGCCTGTACTCAGTGCTTTAGCTGCTGCATTTGGGCCTGTTCTCATTGCTGTGACTACTGCTTTTGGGACTGTATTCATTGCTGTGACTGCTGCTATTGGGTCTGTACTCATTGCTGTGACTGCTGTTTTTTTACCTGTACGCATTGCTGTGACTGCTGCTTTTGGGTATGTACTCCTTGCTGTGACTGTTGCTTCTGTGCCTGTTCTCATTGCTTTGAGTGCTGATTTTGGATCTGTACTCATTGCTGTGACTGCTGCTTTTGGGTATGTACTCATTCCTGTGACTGCTTCTTTTGGTTCTGCACCTATTGCTGTGACTGCTACTTTATAGCCTGTACTCCTACTGTTACTGCTGGTGTTGAATCAGTACTCATTGCTGTTACTGCAGCTTTTGAGTCTTTACACAATACTGTGACTGTTGCTTTTGGCTCTGTACCCATTGCTGTGACTGCTGCTTTTGGGTCTGTACTGATTGCTGTTACGGCAGCATTTGAGTCTTTACTCACTATTGTGACTACTGCTTTTGGGTATGTACTCATTGCTTTCGCAGTTGCTTTTGGGTCTGTACTCATTGCCATTACTGTTGCTGTTGGATCTGTCCTCACTGCTGTTACTGCTGCTTTTTGGACTGTACAAATTGCTATGACTGCTGCTTTTGAGTCTGAACTCATTGCTATGACTGCTGCTTTGGGTCTTTACTCATTATTGTGACTGCTGCGGGCTTGTACACAGTGCAATAACTCATGCTTTTCTTTCTGTTCTCACTGCTGTGGATGCAACCTTTTACACTGTACTCATTGCGATGAGACCTGCATTTGATCCTGTTCACATTGCCATGACTGATGCTTTTTTTTGCCAGTTCTCATTGCTGTGACTGCTGGTTTTGGGTCTGTACTTATTACTTTGACTGCTGATTTTTGCCTGTACTCAATGCTGTGACTATTGTTTTTGGGTCTGTATTCATTGCTGTGACTGCAGCTTTTGGTCCTATACTCATTCCTGTGACTGCTGCTTATGGGTCTGTACTCATTGCTGTTACTGCAGCTTTTGAGTCTTTACACATTACTGTGACTGTTGCTTTTGGCTCTGTACTCATTGCTGTGACTGCTGCTTTTTAGGCCTGTACTCATTGCTGTGACTGCTGCTCTTGGGCCTGTACACATTGCTTTGACTGCTGATTTTGGATCTGTACTCATTGCTGTGAGTGCTGCTTTTGGCCTGTACTTAGTGCTGTGACTACTGCTTTTGGGTATGTACCCATTGCTGTGACTGCTGCTTTGTGTCTATTTTTTTTGCAGTGACTGCTGCTTTTGGTCCTGTACATATTCCTGTGACTGCTGCTTTTTTGTCTGTACTCATAATGTCACTGCTGCTTTTGGGCCTGTACTCATTGCTGTGACTGCTGCTCTGGGCCTGTACTCATTGCTGGAACTGCTGCTTTTGGGTTTCTACTCATTCCTCTGACTGCTGCTTTTGAACCTGTACTCATTACTGTGATTGTTGCTTTTGAACCTGTACTCATTACTGTGACTGCTGCTTTTGGATCTGTACAAATTGTTGTGACTGCTGCTTTTTTATCTGTACTCATTGCTGTTACTGCTGCTTTTGGCCTGTACTCATTGCTGTGACTGCTGCTTTTGGGTCGGTACTCATTACTGTGAATGCTGCTTTGGGTCTGAACTTATTGCTGTGACTGCTGCTATAGGGCTTGTTCTCATTGCTGTGACTTTTGCTTTTGCGCCTGTACTCAGTGCTTTGGCTGCTGCGTTTGGGCCTGTTCTCATTGCTGTGACTACTGCATTTGGGACTGTATTCTTTGCTGTGACTGCTGCTATTGGGCCTGTACTCATTGCTGTGACTGCTGTTTTTGGACCTGTACGCATTGCTGTGACTGCTGCTTTTGGGTATGTACTCCTTGCTGTAACTGTTCCTTCTGTGCCTGTTCTCATTGCTTTGAGTGCTGATTTTGGATCTGTACTCATTGCTGTGACTGTTGCTTTTGGGTCTGTACTCATTGCTGTGACTGCTGCTTTTGGTTCTGCACCTATTGCTGTGACTGCTGCTTTATAGTCTGTACTCCTACTGTTACTGCTGGTGTTGAATCAGTACGCATTGCTGTTACTGCAGCTTTTGAGTCTTTACACATTACTGTGACTGTTGCTTTTGGCTCTGTACCCATTGCTGTGACTGCTGCTTTTGGCTCTGTACCCATTGCTGTGAATGCTATTTTGAGTCTGAACTCATTGCTGTGACTGCTGCTATAGGGCTTGTTCTCATTGCAGTGACTTCTGCTTTTGCGCCTGTACTCAGTGCTTTGGCTGCTGCTTTTAGACCTGTTCTCATTGCTGTGACTGCTGCTTTTGGATCTGTACAAATTGTTGAGACCGCTGCTTTTTTATCTGTACACATTTCTGTGACTGCTGCTATTGGGTCTGTACTCATTGCTGTGACTGCTGCTTTTGGGCCTGTACTCATTTCTTTGACTTCTGCTTTTGGATCGGTACTCATTGCTGTGAGTGCTGCTTTTGGCCTGTATTCAGTACAGTGATTACTGCTTTTGGTTATGTACTTATTGCTGTTACTGCTGCTTTTGGGTCTGTATTAATTGTATTGCCTGCTGCTTTTGATCCTGTACTCATTCCGTTGACTGCTGCTTTTTTGTCCTTACTCATTACTGTGACTGCTGCTTCTGGGCCTGTACTGATTGCTGTGACTGCTGCTTTTGGGTTTGTACTCATTTCTCTGACTGCTGCTTTTGGACCTCTACTCATTACAGTGACTGTTGCTTTTGTTCCTGTACTCATGGCTGTGACAGCTGCTTTGTGGTCTGTACTCATTGCTGTTACTGCAGGTTTTGAGTCATTACTCATTACTGTGACTGCTGCTTTTAGGCCTGTACTGATTGCTGAGACAGCTGCTTTTAGCCTGTACTCATTGCTGTGACTACTGTATTTGGGCCTGTTCTCATTGTAGTGAGTGCAACTTCTGGATCTGTACTCATTGTTGTGACTGCTGGTTTTGGGTCTGTACTCATTGCTTTGACTGCTGATTTTTTCCTGTACTCAATGCTGCGACTGTTGCTTTTGGGTCTGTGCTCATTCCTGTGACTGCTCCTTATAGGTCAGTACTCATTGCTCTTACTGCAGCTTTTGAGTCTTTACTCATTACTGTGACTACTACTTTTGGGCTGCACTTATTGTTGTGACTGCTGCTTTTGGGCTTGTACTCATTGCTGTGACTGCTGCTTTTGGGCCTGTACACATTGCTTTGACTGCTGCTTTTGGATCTGTACTCATTGCTGTGACTGCTGCTTTGTGTCTGTTTTTTTTTTGCAGTGACTGCTGCTTTTGGTCCTGTACATAATCTTGAGACTGCTACTTTTTTGTCTGTACTCATAAATATCACTGCTGCTTTTGGGCCTGTACTCATTGCTGTGACTGCTGCCTTCGGCCTGTACTCATTGCTGGAACTGCTGCTTTTGGGTTTCTGCTCATTGCTCTGACTGCTGCTTTTGAACCTGTACTCATTACTGTGACTGTTGCTTTTGTTCCTGTACTCATTACAGTGACTGCTAATTTTGGATCTGTACAATTTATTGTGACCTCTGCTTTTTTAGCTGTATTCATTGCTGTTACTGCTGCTTTTGGCCTGTACTTATTGCTGTGACCTCTGCTTTGGGGTTTATACTCATTGCTGTGAATTCTGTTTTGGGTCTAAACTCATTGCTGTGACTGCTGCTATAGGGCTTGTTCTCATTGCTGTGACTTCTGCTTTTGCACCAGTACTCATTGCTTTGGCTGCTGCTGCTTTTGGGCCTCTTCTCATTGCTGTAACTGCTGCTTTAGGGACTGTACTCTTTGCTGTGACTGCTGCTATTGGCCTTGTACTCATTGCTGTGACGGCTGCTTTTGGGCCTGCACTCATTGCTGCGACTACTGCTTTTGGGCCTGTACTCATTGCTTTGAATTCTGCTTTTGGATCTGTACTCATTGCTGTGAGTGCTGCTTTTGGCCTGTTTTTGGGTATGTACTTATTGCTTGGACTGCTGCCTTTGGGTCTGCATTCATTTCACTTACTGCTGCTTTTGGTCCTGTACTCATTCCTGTGACTGCTGCTTTTTTATCCTTACTCATTTCTGTGACTGCTGCTTCTGGGCCTCTACTGATTGCTGTGACTGCTGCTTTTGGGTTTCTGCTCATTGCTCTGACTGCTGCTTTTGGACCTCTACTCATTACAGTGACTGTTGCTTTTGTTCCTGTACTCATTACTGTGACTTCTGATTTTGGATCTGTACTCATGACTGTGACTGCTGCTTTGGGGTCTGTACTAATTGCTGTTACTGCTGGTTTTTAGTCATTACTCATTACTGTGACTGCTGCTTTTGGGCCAGTACTGATTGCTGTGGCAGCTGCTTTTGGCTTGTACTCATTGCTGTGACTACTGCATTTGGGCCTGTTCTCATTGTAGTGAGTGCAGCTTTTGGATCTCTACTCATTGCTGTGACTGCTGGTTTTGGGTATGTACTGATTCCTGTTACTGCTTCTTTTTCTCTGTACCTATTGCTGTGCCTGCTGCTTTTAGGTCTGTACTCATTACTGTGACTGCTGCAGTTGGATCTGTACTCTTTGCTGTGACTGCTGCTTTTTGTTCTGTACTCATTGCTGTTACTGCAGCTTTTGAGTCTTTAGTCATTATTGTGACTACTTCTTTTGTGTTTGTACAAATTGTTGTGACTGCTGCTTTGGGTCTGTACTCATTGCTGTGACTGCTGCTTTTTTTCCAGTTCTCTTTGCTGTGACTTCTGGTTTTGGGTCTGTACTCGTTGCTTTGACTGCTGATTTTTGCCTGTACTCAATGCTGTGACTGTTGCTTTTGGGTCTTTATTATTTGCTGTGACTACAGATTTTGGTCCTGTACTCATTCCTGTGACTGCTGCTTATGAGTCTGTACTCATTGCTGTTACTGAAACATTTGAGTCTTTACTCATTACTGTGACTGCTTCTTTGGGCCCTGTACTCATTGCTGTGACTGCTGATTTAGGGTCGGTACTCATTGCTGTGACTGCTGCTTTTGGGTCTGTATTCTTTGCTGGGACTGCTGTTTTTGGGCCTGTACTCATTGCTGTGACTGCTGACTTTTGTCCTCTACTCATTGCTGTGACTGCTGCTTTTGGGTCGGTACTCTTTGCTGTGACTACTGTTTTGATTCTGAACTCATTGCTGTTACTTTTGCTTTTGGGTCTGTACTCATTGTTGTGACTGCAGCTTTTGGGAATGTACTCATTGCTGTGACTGCTGCTTTTGAGTCTGTACTCTTATCTGTTACTGTTGCTTTTGGTCTGTACTCATTGCTGTGACTGCTGCTTTATGGACTGTACTCATTGCTGTGACTGCTGTTTCTCGGCCTATAAGCATTGCTGTGACTGCTGCTTTTCTGCCTGTACTCATTGCTGTGACTGTTGCTTTTGTGCCTATTCACATTGCTTTGAGTGCTGCTTTTGGATCTGTTCTCCATGCTGTGACCATTTCTTTTGGGTATGTACTCATTCCTGTGACTGCTTATTTTGAGTCGGTACCTATCGCTGGGACTGCTGCTCTTGGTTCTGTACTCGTTGCTGTTACTGCTGCTTTTGATTCTTTACTACTTACTGTGACTATTGCTTTTGAGCCTGTACTAATTGCTGTGCCTGCTACTTTTGGGCTCAACTCATTGCTGTGACTGCTGGTTTTGGGTCCGTTCTCATTTATTTGACAGCAGCATTGGATCTGTACTCAATGCTGTGACTGCTGCTTTTGGCCTGTACTCTTTGCTGTGACTGCTGCTCTGGGCCTGTACTCATTGCTGTGACTGCTGCATTTGGGTTTCTACTCATGGCTCTGACTGTTGCTTTTGTTACTGTACTCATTACTGTGACTGCTGCTTTTAGACCTGTACTCATTGCTGTGAGTGCTACTTTTGGGCTGCACTCATTGCTGTGACTGCTGCTTTTGGGTCTGTACTCATGGCTGTGACTGTTGAATTTGGTCCGTACTCATTGTGACTGCTGCTTTTGGGTCTGTACTCATTGCTCTGACTGCTAGTTTTGTGCCTGAACTCATTTCTGCGACTGCTGCTTTTGGGCTCTTTCTCATTGCTTTGAGTGCTGCTTTTGGATCTGTTCTCATTGCTGTGACTGCTGGTTTTGGGTCCGTTCTCATTTATTTGACAGCAGCATTGGATCTGTACTCAATGCTGTGACTACTGCTTTTGGCCTGTACTCTTTGCTGTGACTGCTGCTTTTTGGTCTGTACTCATTGCTGTGACTGCTGCTTTTGGGGCTGTACTCATTGCTGTGATAGCTGCTCTGGGCCTGTACTCATTGCTGTGACTGCTGCATTTGGGTTTCTACTCATGGCTCTGACTGTTGCTTTTGTTGCTGTACTCATTACTGTGACTGCTGCTTTTAGACCTGTACTCATTGCTGTGAGTGCTACTTTTGGGCTGCACTCATTGCTGTGACTGCTGCTTTTGGGTCTGTACTCATGGCTGTGACTGTTGAATTTGGTCCGTACTCATTGTGACTGCTGCTTTTGGGTCTGTACTCATTGCTCTGACTGCTAGTTTTGTGCCTGAACTCATTGCTGCGACTGCTGCTTTTGGGCCTGTATTCATTGCTGATACAGCAGCTTTTAGGCCTGTACTCATTGCATTGACTGCAGCTTTTGGATCTGTATTGATTGCCGTGAGTGTTCCTTAAGGCCTGTACTCAATGCTGTGACTACTGCTTTTGGGTATATACTGATTACTGTGCCTCCTGCTTTGAGTCTTTATTCATTGTTGTGGCTGCTGTTTTTGGTTCTGTACTCATTGCTGTTACTGCAACTTTTGAGTCTTTACTCATTACTGTGACTACTGGTTTTGGACCTGTACTCAAAGCTGTGATTGCTTCTTTTGTGTAGTACTCATTGCTGTTACTGCTGCTTTTCGATCTGTGCTCATAGCTGTGTCTGCTGCTTTTGGTCCTGTACTCATTATTGTGACCACTGCTTTTTAGTCCATACTAATTGCTGTGACTGGTGCTTTGGGGATGTACTCTTTGCTGTGACTACTCCTTTTGCATTTGTAAAAATTGTTGTGACTGCTGCTTTTTTATCTGTACTCATTGCTGTGACTGTTGCTTTTGGGTGTGTACTCATTGCTGTGACTGCTGTTTTGGGTCTGTACTCATTGCTGTGACTGCTGTTTTTGGGCCTATACGCATTGCTGTGACTGCTGCTTTTCTTCCTGTATTCATTGCTGTAACTGTTGCTTTTGGGCTTGTTCTCATTGCTTTGAGTGCTGCTTTTGGATCTGTTCTCATTGCTGTGACTGCTTCTTTTGGGTATTTACTCATTCCTGTGATTGCTTCTTTTGATTCTGTACCTATTGCTGTGACTGCTGCTTTTTGGTAAGTACTGCTTAGTGTGACTGCTGCTGTTTGATCTGTACTCATTGCTGGGACTGCTGCTCTTGGTGTTGTACTCGTTGCTGTTACTGCTGCTTTTGATTCTTTACTCATTTCTGTGACCATTGCTTTTGGGCCTGTATTCAATGCTGTGACTGCTGCTTTTGGCCTGTACTCATTGTTGTGAGTGCAACATTTGGGTCTGTACTCTTTGCTGTGACTGCTGGTTTTGGGGCTGTACTCATTCCAGTAACTGCTGCTCTGGGCATGTACTGATTGCTGTAACTGCTGCTTTTGGGTTTCTACTCATTGCTTTGACTGTTGCTTTTGTTCCTGTACTCATTACTGTGACTGCTGCTTTTGGACCTGTACTCTTTGCTGATAGTGCTACTTTTGGTCTGTACTCATTGCTGTGACTGTTGAAGTTGGCCCATACTCATTGCTGTGACTGCTGCTTTTGTGCCTGAACTCATTGGTGTGACTGCTGCTTTTGGGCCTATATTCATTGCTGTAACTGCTGCTTTTAGGCCTGTACTCATTGCATTGACTGCAGCTTTTGGATCTGTATTCAATGCTGTGAGTGTTGCTTAAGGTCTGTACTCAATGCTGTGACTACTGCTTTTGGGTATGTACTAATTGCTGTGACTCCTGCTTTGAATCTGTATTCATTGCTGTGACTGCTGTTTTTTGGTTCTGCACTCATTGCTGTTACTGCAGCTTTTGAGTCTTTACTCATTACTGTAACTACTGGTGTTGGGCCTGTACTCAATGCTGTGACTGCTTCTTTTGGGCTGTACTCATTGCTGTGAGTGCTGCTTTTCGATCTGTGCTCATTGCTGTGACTGCTGCTTTTGGCCTGTACTGATAGCTGTGACTGCTGCTTTGGGTCTGTACTCATTGCTGTGACTGCTGCTTTTGGGACTGTATTCATTGCTGTGACTGCTGCTTTTGGGAATGTTCTCATTGCTGTGACTGCTGCTTTTGAGTCTGTACTCATATCTGTTACTGTTGCTTTTGGGTCTGTACACATTGCTGTGACTGCTGCTTTTGGGTCTGTACTCATTGCTGTGACTGCTGTTTTTTGGCCTATAAGCATTGCTGTGACTGCTGCTTTACTGCCTGTACTCATTGCTGTGACTGTTGCTTTTGGGCCTATTCTCATTGCTTTTAGTGCAGCTTTTTGGATCTGTTCTCATTGCTGTGACCACTTCTTTTGGGTATGTACTCATTCCTGTGACTGCTTCTTTTGGGTCTGTACCTATTGCTGTGACTGCAGCATTTTGGTCAGTAGTCCTTAGTGTGAATGCTGCTGTTTGATCTGTACTCTATGCTGGGACTGCTGCTCTTGGTTCTGTACTCATTGCTGTTACTGCTGCTTTGATTCTTTACTCATTTCTGTGACCACTGCTTTTGGTCCTGTACTCATTGCTGTGACTGCTACTTTTGGGCTCTACTCATTACTGTGACTGCTGCTTTTGGACTCTACTCATTGCTGTGAGTGCTACTTTTGGGCTGCACTCATTGCTGTGACTGTTGAATTTGGCCCATACTCACTGTTGTGACTGCTGCTTTTGGGTCTGTACTCCTTGCTGTGACTGTTGAATTTGGCCCATACTAATTGTTGTGACTGCTGTTTTTGGGTCTGTACTCATTGCTGTGACAGCTGCTTTTGTGCCTGTACTCACTGCTGTGACTGCTGCTTTTGGGACTGTATTCATTGCTGTTACTGCTGCTTTTAGGCCTGTACTCGTTGCATTGACTGAAGCTTTTGGAGCTGTATTCATTGCTGTGACTGCTGTTTTTGGACCTATATGCATTGCTGTGACTGCTGCTTTTGGGCTGTACTCATTGCTGTGACTGCAGTTTTTCGATCTGCACTCATTGCTGTGTCTTCTGCTTTTCGATCTGTGCTCATTGCTGTGACTGCTACTTTTGGCCTGTGCTCATTGCTGTGACTACTGCTTTGGGTCTGTACTCATTGCTGTGACTGCTGCTTTTGGTCCTGTACTCATTGTTGTGACTGTTGCTTTTTAGTCCGTACTCATTGCTGTGATTGGTGCTTTGGGGTTGTACCTTTGCTGTGACTACTCTTTGCATCTGTAAAAATTGTAGTGACTGCTGCTTTTTTATCTGTACTCATTGCAGTGACTGCTAGTTTAGGCCTGTACTCATTGCTGTGTCTGTTGCTTTGAGTCTGTATTCATTGCAGTGACTGCTGTTTTTAGTTCTGTACTTATTGTTGTTACAGCTGCTTTTGAGTCTTTACTCATTGCTGTGACTACTGGTTTTGGGCCTGTTCTCAGTGCTGTGATTACTTCTTTTGGGCTGTACTCATTGCTGTGACTGCTGTTTTTTGATCTGCGCTCATTGCTGTGTCTGCTGCTTTTCGATCTGTGCTCATTGCTGTGACTGCTGCCTTTGGTCTGTACTCATTGCTGTGACTGTTGCTTTGGGTCTGTACTCATTGCTGTGACTGCTGCTTTCAGTCCTGTACTCATTGTTGTGACTGTTGCTTTTTAGTCCGTACTCATTACTGTGATTGGAACTTTGGGGTTGTACTCTTTGCTGTGACTACTCCTTTTGCATCTGTAAAAATTGTAGTGACTGCTGCTTTTTTTATCTGTACTCATTGCAGTGACTGCTGCTTTTGTCCTCTACTCAGTGCTGTGACTGCTGCTTTTTGGTCTGTACTCATTGCTGTGACTGCTGCTTTTGGGTCTGTACTCATTGCTGTGACTGCTGCTCTGTGCCTGTACTCATTGCTGTGACAGCTGCATTTGAGTTTCTACTCATGGCTCTGACTGTTGCTTTTGTTGCTGTACTCATTTCTGTGACTGCTGCTTTTGGGCCTGTACTCAGTGCTGTGAGTGCTACTTTTGGGCTGCACTCATTGCTGTGACTGCTGCTTTTGTGCCTGTACTCATTGCTGTGACTGTTGCTTTTGGGACTGTATTCGTTGCTGTTACTGCTGCTTTTAGGCTGTACTCATTGCATTGACTGTAGCTTTTGGATCTGTATTCATTGCTGTGAGTGTTCCTTAAGGCCTGTACTCAATGCTGTGACTACTGCTTTTGGGTATGTACTAATTGCTTTGCCTCCTGCTTTGAGTCTGTATTCATTGCTGTCACTGCTGTTTTTGGTTCTGTACTCATTGCTGTTATTGCAGCTATTGAGTCTTTACTCGTTACTGTGACTACTGGTTTTGGGCTGTACTCATTGCTGTGACTGCTGTTTTTCAATCTGTGCTCATTGCTGAGTCTGCTGCTTTTTGATCCGTACTCATTGCTGTGACTGGTGCTTTTGGGTTGTACTCTTTGCCGTGACTACTCCTTTTGCGTCTGTAAAAATTGTTGTGACTGCTGCTTTTTTATCTGTACTCATTGCTGTGACTGCTGGTTTTGGCCTGTACTCATTGCTGTGACTGTTGCTTTTGGCCTGTACTCATTGTTGTGACTGTTACATTTTGGGTCTGTACTGCTTTCTGTGACTGCTGCTTTTGGGGATGAACTCATTGCTGTGAGTGCTGCTCTGGGCCTGTACTCATTACTGTGACTGCTGCATTTGGGTTTCTACTCATTGCTCTGACTGTTGCATTTGTTCCTTTACTCAGTACTGTGACTGCTGCTTTTGGACCTGTACTCATTGCTGTGACTGCTGCTTTTGGGTCTCTACTCATTGCTGTGACTGTTGAATTTGGCCCATACTCATTGCTGTGACTGCTGTTTTTCGATCTGCACTCATTGCTGTGTCTTCTGCTTTTCGATCTGTGCTCATTGCTGTGACTGCTACTTTTGGCCTGTACTCATTGCTGTGACTACTGCTTTGGGTCTGTACTCATTGCTGTGACTGCTGCTTTTGGTCCTGTACTCATTGTTGTAACTGTTGCTTTTTAGTCCGTACTCATTGCTGTGATTGGTGCTTTGGGGTTGTACTCTTTGCTGTGACTACTCCTTTTGCATCTGTAAAAATTGTAGTGACTGCTGCTTTTTTATCTGTACTCATTGCAGTGACTGCTGGTTTAGGCCTGTACTCATTGCTGTGTCTGTTGCTTTGAGTCTGTATTCATTGCAGTGACTGCTATTTTTGGTTCTGCACTCATTGTTGTTACAGCTGCATTTGAGTCTTTACTCATTACTGTGACTACTGGTTTTGGGCCTGTTCTCAATGCTGTGATTACTTCTTTTGGGCTGTACTCATTGCTGTGACTGCTGTTTTTTGATCTGCGCTCATTGCTGTGTCTGCTGCTTTTCGATCTGTGCTCATTGCTGTGACTGCTGCTTTTGGCCTGTACTCATTGCTGTGACTGCTGCTTTGGGTCTGTACTCATTGTTGTGACTGTTGCTTTTTAGTCCGTACTCATTACTGTGATTGGAGCTTTTGGGTTGTACTCTTTGCTGTGACTACTCCTTTTGCATCTGTAAAAATTATAGTGACTGCTGCTTTTTTATCTGTACTCATTGCAGTGACTGCTGGTTTTGTCCTGTACTCATTGCTGTGACTGTTGCTTTTGGGTCTGTTCTCATTGCTGTGACTGCTGTTTTGGGTCTGAACTCATTGCTGTGACTTCTGCTTTTGGTTAGGTACTCATTGCTGTGACTGTTGCATTTGGGCCTGTACTCATTGCTGTGAGTGCTGCTTTTGTGTCAGTACTCATTGCTGTGATTGCTGCTTTGATGCCTGCACTCATTGCTGTTACTGTTGCTTTTGGTCCTGTACTCATTGCTGTGACTGCTGCCTTTGGGGCGGTACTCATTGTTGTGACTGCTGCTTTTGGTAATGTATTCCTTGCTGTGACCGCTGCTTTTGAGTCTGTACTCATATCTGTTACTGTTGCTTTTGGGCCTGTTATCATTGCTGTGACTGCTGCTATTGGGTCTGTACTCATTGCTGTGACTGTTGCTTTTGGCCTTTTTCTCATTGCTTTGAGTGCTGCTTTTGGATCTGTTCTTATTGCTGTGACTGCTGCTTTTGGGTATGTACTCATTCCTGTGACTGCTGCCTTTGGGTCTGTACTCATTGCTGTGACTGCTGCTTTTGGGTCTGTACTCATTGCTGTGACTACTGCATTTGGGTCTGTACTCATTGCTGTGACTGCTGCTTTTCAATCTGTGCTTATTGCTGTGACTGCTGCTTTTGTCCTCTACTCAATGCTGTGACTGCTGCTTTTTGGTCTGTACTCATTGCTGTGACTGCTGCTTTTGGGGCTGTACTCATTGCTGTGACTGCTGCTCTGTGCCTGTACTCATTGCTGTGACAGCTGCATTTGGGTTTCTACTCATGGCTCTGACTGTTGCTTTTGTTGCTGTACTCATTTCTGTGACTGCTGCTTTTGGGCCTGTACTCAGTGCTGTGAGTGCTACTTTTGGGCTGCAATCATTGCTGTGACTGCTGCTTTTGGGTATGTACTCATTCCTGTGACTGCTGCCTTTGGGTCTGTACTCATTGCTGTGACTGCTGCTTTTGGGTCTGTACTCATTGCTGTGACTGCTGCTTTTCGATCTGTACTCATTGCTGTGATTGCTGCTTTTGGGTCTGTACTCATTGCTGTGAATACTGCATTTGGGTCTGTACTCATTGCTGTGACTGCTGCTTTTCGATCTGTGCTTATTGCTGTGACTGCTGCTTTTGTCCTCTACTCAATGCTGTGACTGCTGCTTTTTGGTCTGTACTCATTGCTGTGACTGCTGCTTTTGGGGCTGTACTCATTGCTGTGACTGCTGCTCTGTGCCTGTACTCATTGCTGTGACAGCTGCATTTGGGTTTCTACTCATGGCTCTGACTGTTGCTTTTGTTGCTGTACTCATTTCTGTGACTGCTGCTTTTGGGCCTGTACTCAGTGCTGTGAGTGCTACTTTTGGGCTGCACTCATTGCTGTGACTGCTGCTTTTGTGCCTGTACTCATTGCTGTGACTGTTGCTTTTGGGACTGTATTCGTTGCTGTTACTGCTGCTTTTAGGCTGTACTCATTGCATTGACTGCAGCTTTGGATCTGTATTCATTGCTGTGAGAGTGTTCCTTAAGACCTGTACTCAATGCTGTGACTACTGCTTTTGGGTATGTACTAATTGCTTTGCCTCCTGCTTTGAGTCTGTATTCATTGCTGTCACTGCTGTTTTTGGTTCTGTACTCATTGCTGTTACTGCAGCTATTGAGTCTTTACTCGTTACTGTGACTACTGGTTTTGGGCTGTACTCATTGCTGTGACTGCTGTTTTTCAATCTGTGCTCATTGCTGAGTCTGCTGCTTTTCGATCCGTACTCATTGCTGTGACTGGTGCTTTTGGGTTGTACTCTTTGCCGTGACTACTCCTTTTGCGTCTGTAAAAATTGTTGTGACTGCTGCTTTTTTATCTGTACTCATTGCTGTGACTGCTGGTTTTGGCCTGTACTCATTGCTGTGACTGTTGCTTTTGGGTCTGTTCTCATTTCTGTGACTGCGGTTTTGGGTCTGAACTCATTGCTGTGACTTCTGCTTTGGGGGCTGCACTCATTGCTGTGACTGTTGCCTTTGGGCCTGTACTCATTGCTGTGACTGCTGCTTTTGGGTCTGTATTCATTGCTGTGACTGCTGTTTTTGTGCCTGTACTCATTGCTGTGACTGCTGCTTTTGGCCTGTACTCATTGCTGTGACTCCTACTTTTGGGTCGGTCCTCATTGCTGTGATTGCTGCTTTGGGGCCTGCACTCATTGCTGTTACTGTTGCTTTTGGTCCTGTACTCATTGCTGTGACTGCAGCTTATGGGTCTGTACTCATTGCTGTGACTGCTGCCTTTAGGGCGGTACTCATTGTTGTGACTGCTGCTTTTGGTAATGTATTCCTTGCTGTGACCGCTGCTTTTGAGTCTGTACTCATATCTGTTACTGTTGCTTTTGGGCCTGTTCTCATTGCTGTGACTGCTGTTTTTGGGCCTATACGCATTGGAGTGACTGCTGCTTTTCTGCCTGTACTCATTGCTGTGACTGTTGCTTTTGGGCTTGTTCTCATTGCTTGAGTGCTGCTTTTGGCCTGTACTCATTGCTGTGACTCCTACTTTTGGGTCAGTACTCATTGCTGTGATTGCTGCTTGGGGCCTGCACTCATTGCTGTTACTGTTGCTTTTGGTCCTGTACTCATTGCTGTGACTGCAGCTTCTGGGTCTGTACTCATTGCTGTGACTGCTGCTTTTGGTAATGTATTCCTTGCTGTGACAGCTGCTTTTGAGTCTGTACTCATATCTGTTACTGTTGCTTTTGGGCCTGTTCTCATTGCTGTGACTGCTGCTATTGGGCTGTACTCATTGCTGTGACTGCTGCTTTTTGCCTGTACTCATTGCTGTGACTGCAGCTTTGGGTCTGTTCTCATTGCTCTAACTGCTGCTTTGGGTCCTGTACTCATTGTTGTGACCACTGCTTTTTAGTCCGTACTCATTGCTGTGACTGCTGCTTTTGTCCTGTACTCATTTCTGTGACTGCAGCTTTTGGGTCGGTACTTATTGCTGTGACTGCTGTTTTGGGTCTGAGCTTATTGCTGTTACTGTTGCTTTTGGGCCTGTACTCATTGCTGTGACTGCTGCTTCTGGGTCTGTACTCATTGCTGTGACTGCTGCTTTTAGGGCGGTACTCATTGTTGTGACTGCTGCTTTTGGTAATGTATTCCTTGCTGTGACCGCTGCTTTTGAGTCTGTACTCATATCTGTTACTGTTGCTTTCGGGCCTGTTCTCATTGCTGTGACTGCTGCTATTGGGTCTGTACTCATTGCTGTGACTGCTGTTTTTGGGCCTATACGCACTGGAGTGACTGCTGCTTTTCTGCCTGTACTCATTGCTGTGACTGTTGCTTTTGGGCTTGTTCTCATTGCTTGAGTGCTGCTTTTGGATCTGTTCTCATTGCTGTGACTGCTGCTTTTGGGTATGTACTCATTCCTGTGACTACTTATTTTGAGTTGGTACCTATTGCTGTGACTCCTACTTTTGGGTCGGTACTCATTGCTGTGATTGCTGCTTTGGGGCCTGCACTCATTGCTGTTACTATTGCTTTTAGTCCTGTACTCATTGCTGTGACTGCTGCTTTTGGTAATGTATTCCTTGCTGTGACCGCTGCTTTTGAGTCTGTACTCATATCTGTTACTGTTGCTTTTGGGCCTGTTCTCATTGGTGTGACTGCTGCTATTGGGTCTGTACTCATTGCTGTGACTGCTGTTTTGGGGCCTATACGCATTGGTGTGACTGCTGCTTTTCTGCCTGTACTCATTGCTGTGACTGTTGCTTTTTGGCTTGTTCTCATTGCTTTAAGTGCTGCTTTTGGATCTGTTCTCATTGCTTTGACTGCTGCTTTTGGGTATGTACTCATTCCTGTGACTGCTTCTTTTGAGTCGGTACCTATTGCTGTGACTGCTGCTTTTTGGTCAGTACTCTTTAGTGTGACAGCTGCTGTTCAATCTGTACTCATTGCTGGTACTGCTGTTCTTGGTTCTGTTCTCGTTGTTGTTACTGCTGCTTTTGATTCTTTACTCATTACTGTGACTTCTGCTTTTAGGCCTGCACTCTTAGCTGTGACTGCTACTTTTGGGCTCTAGTCATTGCTGTTACTGCTGGTTTTGGGTCCATTCTCATTGATTTGACAGCTGCATTTGGATCTGTACTCAATGCTATGACTGCTGATTTTGGTCTGTACTCATTGTTGTGACTGCTACATTTGGGCCTGTATTCATTGCTGTAACTGTTGCTTTTAGGCCTGTACTCATTGCATTGACTGCAGCTTTTGGATCTGAATTCAATGCTGTGAGTGTTTCTTAAGGCCTGTACTCAATGCTGTGACTGCTGCTTTTGGGTATTTACTAATTGCTGTGACACCTGCTTTGAGTCTATAATCTTTGCTGAGACTGCTGTTTTTGGTTCTGTACTCATTGCTGTTACTGCTGCTTTTGAGTCTTACCTCATTACTGTGACTAATGGTTTTGGGCCTGTACTCATTGCTGTGACTGCTTCTTTTGGGCTGTACTCATTGCTGTGACTGCTGCTTTTCGATCTGTGCTCAATGCTGTTACTGCTGCTTTTGAGTCTTACCTCATTACTGTGACTACTGCTTTTGGCCTGTACATATTGCTGTAACTGCTGCTTTGGGTCTGTACTCATTGCTGTAACTGCTGCTTTGGGTCCTGTACTCATTGTTGTGACCGCTGCTTTTTAGTCTGTACTCATTGCTGTGACTGCTGCTTTTGGTTCTGTACTCATTGCTGTTACTGCTGCTTTTGAGTCTTACCTCATTACTCTGACTACTGCTTTTGGCCTGTACATATTGCTGTAACTGCTGCTTTGGGTCTGTACTCATTGCTGTAACTGCTGCTTTGGGTCCTGTACTCATTGTTGTGACCACTGCTTTTTAGTCTGTACTCATTGCTGTGACTGCTGCTTTTGGCCTGTACTTTTTGCTGTTACTGCTGCTTTTGGGTCGGTACTCATTGCTGTGAGTGCTGTTTTGGGTCAGAACTCATTGCTGTTACTACTGTTTTGGTGCCTGCACTCATTGCTGTTACTGTTGCTTTTCGGCCTGTACTCATTGCTGTGACTGTAGCTTCCGGGTCTGTACTCATTGCTGTGACTGCTTCTTTTGGGGCGGTACTCATTGTTGTGACTGCTGCTTTTGGTAATGTATTCTTTGCTGTGACCGCTGCTTTTGAGTCTGTACTCATATCTGTTATTGTTGCTTTTGGGTCTGTACTCATTGCTGTGCCTACTGCTTTTCTGTCTGTACTCATTGCTGCAACTGTTGCTTTTTGGCTTGTTCTCATTGCTTTGAGTGCTGCTTTTGGATCTGTTCTCATTGTTATGACTGGTGCTTTTGGGTATGTACTCATTCCTGTGACTGCTTCTTTTGAGTCGGTACCTATTGCTGTGACTGCTGCTTTTTGGTCAGTAGTCCTTACTGTGACTGCAGCTGTTCAATCTGTACTCATGGCTGGGACTGCTGTTATTGGTTCTGTACTCGTTGCTGTTACTGCTGCTTTTGATTCTTTACTCATTACTGTGACTACTGCTTTTGGACCTGTATTCTTAGCTGTGACTGCTACTTTTGGGTTCCAGTCATTGCTGTGACTGCTGGTTTTGGGTCTGTTCTCATTGATTTGACAGCTGCATTTGGATCTGTACTCAATGTTGTGACTGCTGCTTTTAGACTATACTCATTGCTGTTACTGCTACACTTGGGTCTGTACTGCTTTCCGTGACTGCTGCTTTTGTTCCTGTACTCAGTACTGTGACTGCTGCTTTTGGCTCTGTACTCATTGCTGTGACTGCTGCTTTTGGCCCTGTATTCATTGCTGTAACTGCTGCTTTTAGGCCTTTACTCATTGATTGACTGCAGCTTTTGGATCTGTATTCAATGCTGTGAGTGTTGCTTAATGTCTGTACTCAATGCTGTGACTACTGCTTTTGGGTATGTACTAATTGCTGTGACTCCTGCTTTGAGTCTGTATTCATTGCTGTGACTGCTGTTTTTGGTTCTGAACTCATTGCTGTTACTGCAGCTATTGTGTCTTTACTCATTGCTGTGACTGCTGCTTTTGGGGCTGTACTCAATGCTGTGACTGTTTCTTTTGGGATGTACTCATTGTTGTGACTGCTGCTTTTCGATCTGTGCTCATTGGTGTGACGGCTGCTTTTGGGCCTGTACTCTTTGCTGTGACTGCTACTTTTGGGCTCCAGTCATTGCTGTGACTGCTGGTTTTGGGTCTGTACTCTTTGCTGTGACTGCTACTTTTGGGCTCCAGTCATTGCTGTGACTGCTGGTTTAGGGTCCATTCTCATTGATTTGACAGCTGCATTTGGATCTGTACTCAGTGCTGTGTATGCTGCTTTTGGCCTGTACTCATTGTTGTGACTGCTACATTTGGGTCTGTACTCCTTTCTGTGGCTGCGGCTTTTGGGTTTCTACTCATTGCTCTAACTGTTACATTTGTTTCTGTACTCAGTACTGTGACTGCTGCTTTTGGACCTGTACTCATTGCTGTGAGTGCTACTTTTGGGCTGCACTCATTGCTGTGACTGCTGCTCTGTGCCTGTACTCATTGCTGTGACTGCTACTTTTAGGTTTCTACTCATGGCTCTGACTGTTGCTTTTGTTGCTGTACTCAGTACTGTGACTGCTGCTTTTGGACCTGTACTCATTGCTGTGAGTGCTACTTTTGGGCTGCACTCATTGCTGTGACTGCTGCTTTTGTGCCTGTACTCATTGCTGTGACCGCTGCTTTTGGGACTGTATTCATTGCTGTTACTGCTGCTTTTAGGCCTGTACTCATTGCATTGACTGCATCTTTTGGATCTGTATTCATTGCTGTGAGTGTTCCTTAAGGTCTGTACTCAATGCTGTGACTACTGCTTTTAGGTATGTACTCATTGCTGTGCCTCCTGCTTTGAGTCTGTATTCTTTGCTGTTACTGATGTTTTTGGTTCTGTACTCATTGCTGTTACTGCAGCTATTGAGTCTTTACTCATGACTGTGACTACTGGTTTTGGGCCTGTACTCAATGCTGTGATTACTTCTTTTGGGCTGTTCTCATTGCTGTGACTGCTGTTTTTCAATCTATGCTCATTGCTGTGTCTTCTGTTTTCTTATCTGTGCTCATTGCTGTGACTGCTGCTTTTGGCCTGTACTCATTGCTGTGACTGCTGCTTTGGGTCTGTACTCATTGCTGTGACTGCTGCTTTTGGTCCTGTACTCATTGTTGTGACTGTTGCTTTTTAGTCCGTACTCATTGCTGTGACTGGTGCTTTTGGGTTGTACTCTTTGCTGTGACTACTCCCTTTGCATCTGTGAAAAAAGGTTGTGACTGCTGCTTTTTTATCTGTACTCATTGCTGTGACTGCTGGTTTTGGCCTGTACTCATTCCTGTGACTGTTGCTTTTGGGTCTCTTCTCATTGCTGTGACTACGGTTTTGGGTCTGAACTCATTGCTGTGACTGCTGCTTTGGATCTGTACTCATTGCTATGACTGCTGCTTTTGGGTCGGTACTCATTGCTGTGACTGTTGCCTTTGGGCCTGTACTCATTGTTGTGACTGCTGCTTTTAGGTCTGTATTCATTGCTTATGACTGCTGTTTTTGTGCCTGTGCTCAATGCTGTGACTGCTTCTTTTGGCCTGTACTCATTGCTGTGAATGCTGCTTTGGGGCCTGCACTCATTGCTGTTACTGTTGCTTTTGGGCCTGTACTCATTGCTGTGACTGCAGCTTCTATGTTTGTACTCATTGCTTGACTGCTGCTTTTGGGGTGGTACTCATTGTTCTGACTGCTGCTTTTGGTAATGTATTCTTTGCTGTGACCGCTGCTTTTGAGTCTGTACTCATATCTGTTACTGTTTCTTTTGGGCCTGTACTCATTGCTGTGACTGCTGCTATTGGGTCTGTACTCATTGCTGTGTCTGCTGTTTTTGGGCCTATACGCATTGCTGTGACTGCTGCTTTTCTGTCTGTACTCATTGCTGTGACTGTTGTTTTTGGGCTTGTTCTCATGCTTTGCGTGCTGCTTTTGGATCTGTTCTCATTGCTGTGACTGCTGCTTTTGGGTATGTACTCATTCCTGTGACTGCTTCTTTTGAGTCGGTACCTATTGCTGTGATTGCGGCTTTTTGGTCAGTACTCCTTAGTGTGACTACTGCTGTTCAATCTGTACTCATTGCTGGTACTGCTTTTATTGGTTCTGTACTCGTTGCTGTTACTGCTGCTTTTGAATCTTTACTCAATACTGTGACTGCTGCTTTTAGGCCTATACTCTGCTGTGACTGCGACTTTTGGGCTCCAGTCATTTCTGTGACTGCTGGTTTTGGGTCCGTTCTCATTGATTTGACAGCTGCATTTGGATCTGTACTCAGTGCTGTGACTGCAGCTTTTGCCTCTGTACTCATTGTGGTGACTGCTACATTTGGGTCTGTACTGCTGCTTTTGGGGCTGTACTCATTGCTGTGACTGCTGTTCTGGGCCTGTACTCATTACTGTGACTGCTGCTTTTGGGTTTCTACTCATTGCTCTGACTGTTGCATTTGTTCTTGTACTCAGTACTGTGACTGCTGCTTTTGGACCCGTACTCATTGCTGTGAGTGCTACTTTTAGGTGCATGCATTGCTGTGACTGCTGCTTTTGGGTTGGTACTCATTGCTGTGACTGTTGCCGTTGGGCCTGTACTCATTGTTGTGACTGCTGCTTTTAGTTCTGTATTCATTGCTGTGACTGCTGTTTTTGTGCCTGTGCTCAATGCTGTGACTGTTTCTTTTGGCCTGTACTCATTGCTGTGAATGCTGCTTTGGGGCCTGCACTCATTGCTGTTACTGTTGCTTTTGGGCCTGTACTCATTGCTGTGACTGCAGCTTCTGGGTCTGTACTCATTGCTTGACTGCTGCTTTTGGGGTGGTACTCATTGTTCTGACTGCTGCTTTTGGTAATGTATTCTTTGCTGTGACCGCTGCTTTTGAGTCTGTTCTCATATCTGTTACTGTTTCTTTTGGGCCTGTACTCATTGCTGTGACTGCTGCTATTGGGTCTGTACTCATTGCTGTGTCTGCTGTTTTTGGGCCTATACGCATTGCTGTGACTGCTGCTTTTCTGTCTGTACTCATTGCTGTGACTGTTGTTTTTGGGCTTGTTCTCATGCTTTGCGTGCTGCTTTTGGATCTGTTCTCATTGCTGTGACTGCTGCTTTTGGGTATGTACTCATTCCTGTGACTGCTTCTTTTGAGTCGGTACCTATTGCTGTGATTGCGGCTTTTTGGTCAGTACTCCTTAGTGTGACTACTGCTGTTCAATCTGTACTCATTGCTGGTACTGCTTTTATTGGTTCTGTACTCGTTGCTGTTACTGCTGCTTTTGAATCTTTACTCAATACTGTGACTGCTGCTTTTAGGCCTATACTCTGCTGTGACTGCGACTTTTGGGCTCCAGTCATTTCTGTGACTGCTGGTTTTGGGTCCGTTCTCATTGATTTGACAGCTGCATTTGGATCTGTACTCAGTGCTGTGACTGCAGCTTTTGGCCTGTACTCATTGTAGTGACTGCTACATTTGGGTCTGTACTGCTGCTTTTGGGGCTGTACTCATTGCTGTGACTGCTGTTCTGGGCCTGTACTCATTACTGTGACTGCTGCTTTTGGGTTTCTACTCATTGCTCTGACTGTTGCATTTGTTCTTGTACTCAGTACTGTGACTGCTGCTTTTGGACCCGTACTCATTGCTGTGAGTGCTACTTTTGGGGTGCATGCATTGCTGTGACTGCTGCTTTTGGGTTGGTACTCATTGCTGTGACTGTTGCCGTTGGGCCTGTACTCATTGTTGTGACTGCTGCTTTTAGTTCTGTATTCATTGCTGTGACTGCTGTTTTTGTGCCTGTGCTCAATGCTGTGACTGTTTCTTTTGGCCTGTACTCATTGCTGTGAATGCTGCTTTGGGGCCTGCACTCATTGCTGTTACTGTTGCTTTTGGGCCTGTACTCATTGCTGTGACTGCAGCTTCTGGGTCTGTACTCATTGCTTGACTGCTGCTTTTGGGGTGGTACTCATTGTTCTGACTGCTGCTTTTGGTAATGTATTCTTTGCTGTGACCGCTGCTTTTGAGTCTGTTCTCATATCTGTTACTGTTTCTTTTGGGCCTGTACTCATTGCTGTGACTGCTGCTATTGGGTCTGTACTCATTGCTGTGTCTGCTGTTTTTGGGCCTATACGCATTGCTGTGACTGCTGCTTTTCTTTCTGTACTCATTGCTGTGACTGTTGTTTTTGGGCTTGTTCTCATTGCTTTGCGTACTGCTTTTGGATCTGTTCTCATTGCTGTGACTGCTGTTTTTGGGTATGTACTCATTCCTGTGACTGCTTCTTTTGAGTCGGTACCTATTGCTGTGATTGCGGCTTTTTGGTCAGTACTCCTTAGTGTGACTACTGCTGTTCAATCTGTACTCTTTGCTGGGGCTGCTTTTATTGGTTCTGTACTCGTTGCTGTTACTGCTGCTTTTGAATCTTTACTCAATACTGTGACTGCTGCTTTTAGGCCTATACTCTTTGCTGTGACTGCGACTTTTGGGCTCCAGTCATTTCTGTGACTGCTGGTTTTGAATCTGTTCTCATTGATTTGACAGCTGCATTTGGATCTGTACTCAGTGCTGTGACTGCAGCTTTTGGCCTGTACTCATTGTAGTGACTGCTACATTTGGGTCTGTACTGCTGCTTTTGGGGCTGTACTCATTGCTGTGACTGCTGCTCTGGGCCTGTACTCATTACTGTGACTGCTGCTTTTGGGTTTCTACTCATTACTCTGACTGTTGCATTTGTTCTTGTACTCAGTACTGTGACTGCTGCTTTTGGACCCGTACTCATTGCTGTGAGTGCTACTTTTGGGGTGCACTCATTGCTGTGACTGCTGCTTTTGACCCTGTATTCATTGCTGTAACTGCTGCTTTTAGGCCTTTACTCATTGACTGACTGCAGCTTTTGGATCTGTATTCAATGCTGTGAGTGTTGCTTAAGGTCTGTACTCAATGCTGTGACTACTGCTTTTGGGTATGTACTAATTGCTGTGACTCCTGCTTTGAGTCTGTATTAATTGCTGTGACTGCTGTTTTTGGTTCTGAACTCATTGCTGTTACTGCAGCTATTGAGTCTTTACTCATTACTGTGACTACTGGTTTTGGACCTGTACTCAATGCTGTGACTCTTTCTTTTGGATGCACTCTTTGCTGTGACTGCTGCTTTTTGGTCTGTACTCATTGCTGTGACTGCTGCTTTTGGGTCTGTACTCATTGCTGTGACTGCTGTTTTTGGACCTATAAGCATTGCTGTGACTGCTTCTTTTGGATATGTACTCATTCCTGTGACTGCTTCTTTTGAGTCGGTACCTATTGTTGTCACTGCTGTTTTTTGGACAGTACTCCTTAGTGTGACTGCTGCTGTTTGATCTGTACTCATTGCTGGGGCTGCTGCTCTTAGTTCTGTACTCGTCGCTGTTACTGCTGCTTTTGATTCTTTACTCATTACTGTGACTACTGCTTTTGGGCCTTTTCTCATTGCTGTGACTGCTACTTTTGGGCTCTACTCATTGCTGTGACTGTTGGTTTAGGGTCCATTCTCATTTATTTGACAGCTGCATTTGGTTCTGTACTCAATGCTGTGACTGCTGCTTTTGGCCTGTACTCATTGTTGTGACTGCTACATTTGGGTCTGTACACTTTGCTGTGACTGCTGCTTTTGGGGATGAACTCATTGCTCTGACTGTTGCTTTTGTTCCTGTACTCAGTACTGTGACTGCTGCTTTTGGACCTGTCCTCATTGCTGTGAGTGGTACTATTGGGGTGCACTCATTGCTGTGACTGCTGCTTTTGGGTCTGTACTCATTGCTGTGAGTGTTGAATTTGGCCCATACTCATTCTTGTTACTGCTGCTTTTCGATCTGTACTCACTGATTTGACTGCTGCTTTTGTGCCTGAACTCATTGGTGTGACTGCTGCTTTTGGGCCTGTATTCATTGCTGTAACTGCTGCTTTTAGGCCTGTACTCATTGCATTGGCTGCAGCTTTTGGATCTGTAGTCAATGCTGTGTGTGTTGCTTAAGGCCTCTACTCAATGCTGTGACTCCTGCTTTGAGTCTGTATTCATTGCTGAGACTGCTGTTTTTGGTTCTGTACTCATTGCTGTTTCTGCTGCTTTTGAGTCTTTACTCATTACTATGACTACTGGTTTTGGGGCTGTACTCAATGCTGTGACTGCTGCTTTTCAATCTGTGCTCATTGCTTGGACTCCTTCTATTGTGCCTGTACTCATTGCTGAGACTGCTGCTTTTGGCCTGTACTCATTGCTGTGACTGCTGCTTTTGGGTCGGTACTCATTGCTGCTTTGGGGCCTGCACTCATTGCCAGTGGTGCCGGAAGGTTCTGAAAAGTGGTAGGGCCAATGGGATGTATGGTCTGGCCCCACCCCTCCCATTGACTCCACCCACACCACCCAGTTGGCTCCGCCCCATGGTCCCCCCTACCCATCATCTGCCCAATCCCTGACAGATTTCTTCTCCAGATTTGCCAGTTATACAGAAATAAATGCAGTAATATAATAATTAAATGCACAGCAGCAAACATAGCAATATTAAAATGTATTTATTACCAACTAGGCAGCAAAGCAGAGAAGATAAAAACAGGTGCAACTGTAAACTCATCATGGCACAGTCACAACTCACAAACAATTGTCTGTGTACAACAGGCAAAAGAGGGTGGAAGCAGGGGTCAACCTTAACCTTTTTTTTGCACTAACCATCAGGACAAGTTGATTCAAGATTGTAGTAGAATATCAAAGCTACAGAAATTCAGAATCAATTCAAACATCGTAAGGGCATGAACAAGGTGAAAGTGTCTAACATGATTCAGTATAAGAAAAATAGCATGACAAGAGGACACTGCATGAGATTAGAGGGAGGCCGATTAAGGGGTAACGTGAGGAAGTTCTTTTTCACAGAAAGGGTGATGGATGCATGGAACGGCCTACTTCGGGAAGTGGTGGATTTGAATATAGTACAGGGCTTCAAACAGGCATGGGATAGGCATAAGGAAGCAATATAGATGAGTATGAATAGATAGGCCATTGACAGAGCAAAGGCCGATGGCACATTCATAAGGTAGAAAAAATGGGAAGACTGGATGGGCCTTGCAGTCCTTATCTACAGTCAGCTCTATATAGCCTGCAGCTGCAGATGGCTGCACTAGCCAACAGAGCTTTGCTTGCGTTAAAGGGACACTGTCACAGTCCCCTTAGGTCTCAAAGTGTCCCTAGTTTAAAAAACACATTTTATGATTGTTCTCATTCTATAGAGAGACTTCTGATGCATCATGCAGCTGGTAGTTTGATTCAGATCCCTATCTTATATTAAAAATGTGAAATACCGACTGCCCACCATACTGGTGTCACACCAAAACATGTGTGTTTACATTTCTTGACCAGCTCTCACTGCATCTTTCCTGGACACAGGGGGAACATCACCAATACAATCTAACAACTCGTGATGCTGTAGGAGTAAAGGACACAGTATTGTATCAGGAGTGGCTGCACTATTCAAGTGTGTTTCTAATGTTGAGGAAGTGTGCACTAAGAGTATTCAGTGATCTGAAACAAAACCAATCTGGTCATAGTTATACATTACCATGCATTTTGATTCTAAAAAGCAAGGAGGCAGATAGGCAAATATCAACCAGTGACATCAATAAATTTTAGAGGAAGTATGCAATCATAAAATGTTGGTTGTTGCCTAAAACTAATATGATGCACAAAAGGTTGACAGTGACCATTTACCCCTCTACTGAAGTCCCCAGATGGGAATGTTGAGGTTTTAAAGCAACGCTTCAGCATATGCCCTGTATAGGGAAGATTTTTTTTTTATTGGTTTCATTAGCAGAAACAATATCTGGTAGTGTTTTACAAAGCCACTGCAGCAAATTTCTGGCCCCAGGATTCTCTTGTCTGACTGACCCCCAGCAACTGAAGCAAAGGGTCAACCTGCCCCCCCCTACCAGCACACATACTTTACACATACTAATGCAAGCCCTGAAGCCAGGAACAATAATGGTGAATTCTGATCACTTACACAGGTAAAATGCAAGCTAAGAAACACTCTAATTACTATAGGCCAGTCTCTGCACTAACTGGCTGAGGCTGAGCACATTGGTAGGCGAAGTTAAAAAAGAATGAAAAAAGGAAAGAAAACCCACCTGTAGCATTTTGCATTTTTTTCCACTGACCAGAATAACAGGTGACCAGGAGCACGAGAACAGGCAACCAGCACCCCCCCCCACAACCACTTCAGTCCCTTTGCAATTTCACAATCTTCCACTACCATATAGTAAGCAGACTTCAGGATGTATCCTACATTTAAGATAACAGTCCTGGATAAATCAACTAATGGAGCTGAAGCATACAAACTGAGTCATTGAGGTCGCACCACAGTCAGCGGTCAGCGTCGAGATAGCATATTCAAATTCCACAAACATGCAATGCCACATAAACACAAACTGCATCTCTCTGAGTTCTGCTTCAAAATCCCTCTTCTTCTTTCAAGTTCATTGTTGTTCTGTTTTAATCAATTCTATAATTTATTACCTATACAGAGTCACAGACTAATAAAGCTGGGGGGGGGGCCTGACCAGACGCCCAGGCAGCAGCACATCACAGGCCAGCGCAGTCAAGACAAGTGATTGCTAATTTGCAATTTTTTGAAACTATAGTGAATGAGTGAAGTCTAAGAAGTCTAAGAAAGGAGACAACACACCACAAGTGTGAAGTGAAATATTCTTATAGATTGACTGTCTTTTTTTTAAGGGGCCAACTCTCTGGACTAGGACTGGACTTCTGTTCTTCCTTCCTGTCCCTTCTCATGATCATCTAGTCTTCTTCTCCCCTCAGATGAGCTCACTGCTCACATACCCACGACTGGCTTCCGGACCCCCAGGCTCCATTCCGATCGTCGTCGTCCTGACGGTCATCTCCTCTCTACTCTCCTCGTCATCGTCTACTCTCAGGCATCACTCACTCCGTCCTCCTCTCTCATGGTGCTCGCCTTGCGCACTGCTTTCCCATCCTGGAAATTAATCTCCTTGAGGCAGCCAGGCAGGGATGTCACGTGGTCACACCAGCAACACTGAGCGCTCATACTGGATGAGGGGGAGGGACTACTATTCCTATGCATGTGGAGTCCGGACCTGCAACCTGACATGATTGAGGGGGGCTAGAATGTCACACATTACTGGAAATACTGGAAATGTCAAACACACCTGGAAGTGAAGTCCCCACTCAACTGAGAGTGATGTCATATTATTATGAACCTGAAAGTGAATGCCACACACACAGACACACTTGAAGGCAAATGGTACACACAGTTGAAAGTGAAGCTATCATCACACATCTGAAAGTGAAGCTGTCAGGCAAAAAGTGCAGAGATTGCACACCTGAAGTCCCTATTACTCAGCTTAAAGTGAATGTCACACACTTAAAAGTGAAGTCATCACTGTCTAAACTGGACGTTATTACCACACATCTGAAAGTGGTGGTCTGAAACCTGACATGCACATACATCTGAAATGAACTTCTCACCTGAGAAATCTAAAGCGTTAAGCTCTTTGGTCCAGAAGAGAAACATGTAGTACATTCCACTGAGGAAGAACACCGGAACAAGTTGTCTCCTGTGATACCCATCCAACGGCATGATGTGGATTTGCAGCCCGAGCAATTCACATGATTCCTTTTAAGCCCCCACTGTCATCTGGACTATAGATCGCTGACACTGACAGCACAGGCCGACGATTGAGCGATCGATCAGACCAAAAACAGGCGGCTGCTCTGCTGCGGTACTTGCGAATTTGTGCGCCGCTTGTCTCACCTCCCTCCCACGTTGCTTGCTGCAGTGCTGCATGCTGTGAAATCATGGTGCCTGCCTGGCGCAAAAAAGCACTTGCCACCCATCCTCCTCTACCCACATGATGATTCAGCCGGAAGTTGGTGGGGGAGTTGCCAGTTGGGACCGGGAGTCGGGAGGGAGATACTATGATCCGGGATCCGGTGGGGGGTGTGTGCGTGCGTGGGGCAGACCACCACAGAATGCAGAAAATTAACAGGCTCAGCCGCCCAGCAGTCTTCACACTTAATCGCATTTTTGGCTGACCAACTCTAGCACCCCCCCAGCTCTTTACATTACATGGTGTGGCCTGCCCCTGCCCAGCCCCTGCTGCCCCCCCCCCGGTCCCGACCCCCCGATTGCCGGCAAGCAATGGCAACGACCGTCCGATGCAAACCGGGCAAAAGCAACATTTTTAATTTTTTCCGGTGCCTCTGTTTTATTTTTAAAGTGCTAGGGCCATGCCCTACCTATCATAAGAGTGGTAGGGCCATGGCCCTAGTGGCCCACCCATCTCTGGTGCCACTGCTCATTGCTGTTACTATTGCTTTTGGTCCTGTACTCATTGCTGTGACTGCAGCTTCTGGGTCTGTACTCATTGCTGTGACTGCTGCTTTTGGTAATGTATTCCTTGCTGTGACCGCTGCTTTTGAGTCTGTACTCATATTTGTTACTGTTGCTTTTGGGCCTGTTCTCATTGCTGTGACTGTTGCTATTGAGTCTGAACTCATTGCTGTGACTGCTGTTTTTGGGCCTACAAGCATCGCTGTGACTGCTGCTTTTCTGCCTCTACTCATTGCTGTTACTGCTGCTTTTGGGCTTGTTCTCATTGCTTGAGTGCTGCTTTTGGATCTGTTCTCATTGCTGTTACTGCTGCTTTTGGGTATGTACTCATTCCTGTGACTGCTTCTTTTGAGTCGGTACCTATTGCTGTGACTGCTGCTTTTTGGTCAGTAGTCCTTAGTGTTACTGCTGCTGTTTGATCTGTACTCATTGCTGGGACTGCAGTTCTTGGTTCTGTTCTCGTGGCTGTTACTGCTGCTTTTGATTCTTTACTCATTACTGTGACTTCTGCTTTTGGGCCTGCACTCTTAGCTGTGACTACTACTATTGGGCTCTAGTCATTGCTGTGACTGCTGGTTTTGGGTCCGTTCTCATTGATTTGACAGCTGCATTTGGATCTGTACTCATTGTTGTGACTGCTACATTTGGGTCTGTACTCCTTTCTGTGACTTCTGCTTTTGGGGCTGTACTCATTGCTGTGACTGCTGCTCTGGGCCTGTACTCATTGCTGTGACTGCTGCTTTTGGGTTTCTACTCATTGCTCTGACTGTTGCATTTGTTTCTGTACTCAGTACTGTGTCTGCTGCTTTTGGACCTGTTCTCATTGCTGTGAGTGCTACTTTTTGGGTGCACTCATTGCTGTGACTGCTGCTTTTGGGTCTGTACTCATTGCTGTGACTGCTGCTTTTGGGTCTGTACTCATTGCTGTGACTGCTGCTTTTGGGTCTGTACTCATTGCTGTGACTGCTGCTTTTGGGTCTGTACTCATTGTTTTGACTGCTGCTTTTGGGCCTGTATTCATTTCTGTAACTGCTGCTTTTAGGCCTGTATTCATTGATTGACTACAGCTTTTGGATCTATATTCAATGCTGTGAGTGTTGCTTAATGTCTGTACTCAATGCTGTGACTACTGCTTTTGGGTATGTACTAATTGCTGTGACTCCTGCTTTGAGTCTGTATTCATTGCTGTGACTACTGTTTTTGGTTCTGAACTCATTGCTGTTACTGCAGCTATTGAGTCTTTACTCATTACTGTGACTACTGGTTTTGGACATGTACTCAGTGCTGTGACTGTTTCTTTTGGGCTGCACTCATTGCTGTGACTGCAGCTTTTGGGCCTGTACTCATTGCTGTGATTGCTGCTTTTGTCTTCTACTCGTTGCTGTGACTGCTGTTTTTGGGCCTATAAGCATTGTTGTGACTGTTGCTTTTCTGTCTATTCTCATTGCTTTGAGTGCTGCTTTTGGATCTGTTCTCATTGCTGTGACTGCTTCTTTTGGATATGTATTCATTCCTGTGACTGCTTCTTTTGGGTCTGTACCTATTGCTGTGACTGCTGCTTTTTTGGTCAGTACTCCTTAGTGTGACTGCTGCTGTTTGTTCTGTACTCATTGCTGGGACTGCTGATCTTGGTTTTGTACTTATTGCTGTTACTGCTTCTTTTGATTATTTACTCATTACTGTGACTGCTGCTGATTGATCTGTACTCATTGCTGGGACTGCTGTTCTTGGTTCTGTACTCCGTCGCTGTTACTGCTGCTTTTGATTCTTTACTCATTACTGTGACTACTGCTTTTGGGCCTGTTCTCATTGCTGTGACTGCTACTTTTGGGCTCTATTCATTGCTGTGACTGCTGGTTTTGGGTCCATTCTCATTTATTTGACAGCTGCATTTGGATCTGTACTCAGTGCTGTGACTGCTGCTTTGGGTCTGTACTTATCGCTGTGACTGCTGCTTTGGGTCTGTGCTCATTGCTGTAACTGCTGCTTTGGGTCCTGTACTCATTGTTGTGGCTGCTGCTTTTTAGTCCGTATTCATTGCTGTGACTGCTGTTTTTGTGCCTGTGCTCTTTGCTGTGACTGCTGCTTTTGGCCTGTACTCATTGCTGTGACTGCTGCTTTTGGAACGGTTCTCATTGCTGTGATTGCTGCTTTGGGGCCTGCACTCATTGCTGTTACTGTTGCTTTTTGTCCTGTACGCATTGCTGTGACTGCAGCTTCTGGGTCTGTACTCATCGCTGTGACTGCTGCCTTTGTGGCGGTACTCATTGTTGTGACTGCTGCTTTTGGTAATGTATTCCTTGCTGTGACTGCTGCTTTTTAGTCTGTACTCATATCTGTTACTGTTGCTTTTGGGCCTGTTCTCATTGCTGTGGCTGCTGCTATTGGGTCTGTACTCATTGCTGTGACTGCTGTTTTTGGGTCTCTATGCATTGCTGTCACTGCTGCTTTTCTGCCTGTTCTCATTGCTATGACTGTTGCTTTGGGCTTGTTCTCATTGCTTTGAGTGCAGCAACAGAGAGCAGGCCAGAGCGGTAACCAGTGCAGGCCAGGGAGTAGGTAGGACAGAATAATGGCAGCTGAAGGCGTGTGGGGCTACAGAGTTCGGAGGCCAGTAGGTGTACCCGGTGCAATGGAGGTAGCAGTCAGGACAGCAGGGGGAACAGAACAACAACAGCTGGGGGAGCACAAGCCAGGGAGATGGTCAGTGCCAGCTTCCACATGGAAGCTGTAGTGAGGGGGTGAGAAGGCATGCTGCAGAGGGACGTGGCCATAGAAGGGCCCATCGACGGTATGCCCCCAACAGACAGTACTGTGCCTGCATCAGCTTTGAGCTGTATTCAGATGTCAAGATTGTGGGCTGGTACCACCTGAACAGGGCAATACTGAGGCGGCTTTGTTAGCTGTGCGGTGATGTGATGCAGGCACCCTCACGACGGAGTCACGCTCTGTCAGTGGAGACAAAGTTAACAGCCTGCATGTGCTTACTCCCCACGGGTACCTTCCAGAGGCCAACAGGGGACACCACAGGCATAACACAGTCGGCCAAATCATGCATCCTCACCCAATTCCTCAGCGCACTGCTGCCACATGCTGCAGAGTACATCCATTTCCCCAGCACCGTGGCAGAGCGTACAGCAAACATACAGGAGTTCCACAGGGTCGCATGTATGCCTGGTGTGCTAGGGGCAATAGACTGTACCCATCTGGCTACTCACACACCACCTGTCCCCGATGGGGCTGCATATCACAACCGGAAGGGGTTCTCCAGTGTCAACTGCCAGGTGATGTGTGATGCCAGTGGGTGCATCATCAATGTCTGTGCCACGCACCCTGGCGGAGCACATGATTCATTCATATGGTACCAGTCTGTACTGTGCCATTGATTCAAGAGTGGGGACATCCCCCACAGGACACCTAGTGGGTGAGTATCATGTAGGAGAGGCAAAGTTAGGGGACGGGTGGGAAAACCACAGGTGCCATGGGAGTGGAACACAGGGTTAGGGGCAATATGATCCTGAACATGACACTAACCTCCACTATCTCCAACAGGTGACAGTGGATACCCCACTCCATCCCTGGCTGCTCACACCCTACCGGTGCCCCACGACCCCATCGTAGCAACATTTCAATGAGGCACATGCCGCCACACACAACATCATTGAGTGGGTGTTTGGGATGCTGAAGGCACGCTTCCGATGCCTAGAAACCTCCGGCGGTGCCCTACAGTACAGCCCTTCAAAGGCCTGTGGGATATTCCTGGCCTGTTGTATCCTGCACAACATGGCCAAAGACTGTGGGATAGCCATACAGGTCGAGGAGGGGGACAGCAATGGGGATGCTGGTGACGCCGGTGATGATGGGGATGAGCAGCCCCCCTTGGAAGGTGTGACCCCTGACTGATCCGGCTGGTCCAGCTGCACTGGGACACCATCACAGAGGAGCACTTCGCACAACACAGGTAAGTCATGGGGCCATGTGCAATCAACACTGTCCAGGGCGCAACCCACATACACACAGGGTACAAGTGCACACACAACCAGGGAGGGGTGAATAGTTGCACGCTACATGAACCACACACACACACACACACACACACACACACACACACACACACATCAGGCACAAAGTGCACTGGGGCAGGTGCACAGCAGAGCAGGAACAGACGTGTCAAACACACAGATCCACAGGCCACCCCCACCACCTGTACTGTCCATATATGTGTGTCAGATGCTGGGCACTCTTGCACCTTGGTGTACAGTGCAATGCAGGCATCATCATGGACATAACCCATGGACAGCAGTCGGGTGGGTGTGCAGGTGGTCCATGTGTCGGCATGTTAGGCAGGGCACCCACCGGTGCACTTCCCACCATGATACACATTGTACACAGGGCAGCACCAGACAGGGCCTGCACTGGAAGACAGGTCAGTCATGTGGCACTGTGCCACGGCCACCTCAGATGCATGGGCAGCCCCGCTGAGACCCAGCAGCACTGGCAGGCTGAGCATGGGCCACATTGGGTGGCACTGATGGACCACCAGGGGTCCCACTGCGTGAGTGCGACCTTGTCCGCACGGGGGTCTGCAGCATGCCGAATATACCTGCACCAGGGGTGCTCGGGATGCCCGCAGCAGAACCCGGCATCGACAGGCTTGGTGTCACATGATGCCGAGAACGGGGAGTGGATAGCATACTGTGTGGTGTGTGTGGCACAGGGGCACCTGACTGTGTGCCCAATGCGACCACGACAGTGACCAATGCTTGGGTCTGCCTGTCAATGGCGGCAGTCACATCCATCCGCATTTGGACAATCCCTGCAAGGATCATCGCGTTGTCCCTGCTGTGCCACTCCACAGCCACACACAGTGCCTCCATGGACATTGCAACCCACATCTGATGCTGTACTGATGCCTGCAGCTGGTGGGTGTGCTCGTCAAATGGGTCATCTGCCACATCGGCAACCTGTCCCTCAGGGTATGGAAGGGCCTGATGCTCAACACCCCTTGAGGGTGGGCACTATTCACCAGGACCAGGTATGGGCAAGTCAACAGGCGGTGTGCATACGCAACCGCTGAACCCCCAGACCCGGTGGGTGACTGCTGCTGCTGCCCCTCTGCCTGCTGTGCCCAAGGGACCAGTCGTTCTACTGCTGTGTCTGCAACAGTGCCAGAGACCTGCACAGCCACTGGTGCTGCCCCACCGGTGCTGACAGACACAGCCTGGGACTGTGCTGATGTGCTGGCACACACGTTGGAACCAGCTAGGTCCATGGGTGTGAGCTGTCCTGATGTGTGTCCATTATGTGACACACACGTGTCACTGCCCATTGCAGTCATTGCATCATCAATGGTGCAGGTTTGTGCCACAGCCACAGCGTGCTGACATGCTTGCATGCCAGACCGCTGAGACACAGGAAGGGCACCCCCCACACCTTACTCACTGTCATCGGAGATGGCAGCCAGGCATGCACACTGGTGCAATGCACGCTGGCTACCAGCAGAGGTGGATGGACCCTTCTCCAACTCTGGCTGGATGTCCACAGTGCACGGGCCCTCCACCATTGTCCCCTGCAGCTGCACAGGATCTGTAACAGAAAGTGAGAACATGTTAGTGCATGGGATCCACCTCCCCCCCGACCATGTCATACCGTGCAGTGATGGGCTACCACCTGTCTGGAAGCCACCTCCTGGAACGCCGTTGATGGCACTGAGCTGCATGGATGCAGCAAGACGGTCCTCCACTGGGGTCAGCTGCACCACCTCTGGCTGGCCCCCACCTGTGGCAGCACGTGCCGCCCTGAGGGCTGCCACCTTCTCCTTCACCCTTCTCCTGTCGGTACCCATCTTTTTCTTACATTCCTGCATGGAGCGCTGGTGGCTTCTGTGCAGGTTTACGGTGTGAGCTACCCCCTCCCATGTAGTAGCACAGGCCTGAGGGGTTCCCCGCCGTCCACTGAGTAGTGGCTTTTCATCCAGGTAGGCCTCGAAGAGTGCCTCTGTTTCAGCCTTTGTGAAGTTTGGCCTCCTCTTCTGCCCACCATCATCCTCCTCCTCACCCATTCCTTGCTTGGCCGTGTCACAGTCTGTATGGGTGGAAGTGGACACCTGTGACTGTGCAGTATACAGCAATATCCCATGACCATAGTCCAGAACATCACACAGCATGCAACCCACCAATCACCTGCAGTAACTGAATATGGCCACTGCAGATCACTGTCGCACATTTATAGTGCAATGCATGCAAATTAGGAGTGGAGCAACTTTAATGAGATGCAAATCGCTCCGCTGCACCATTGAATGGCTGATCAGCTGATTTGCATATGATGGCTGAATATCGTGCTGTTGCGTTTTGCGCAATACGGTTGAGCTGGCTGAGCCTATGGCGCAGTTCTGTGACTGCGTAGTACACCACACTGCGCATGCCCAGGTAGCTTACGCAGGCATCTGCCTCACTGATGACGTGCTGTGCGCGATCAGAAATTCAGGACACAGCCACCATTGTGCCAGTGGCACTACAGAGCTGGTCACCACATAGCACTGTGGCACAACTGCGCAATAGTCCACTGTGGCACTGGCATGCAGGTGACCGATCATGCTGGACATGTAGACGTCTGATGGCGCTGTGCATGTCCTTGTGCCACAGACCCATGGCCTTGTGCCCAACCATTGCCCCCTTGGCACTGTACATCTGGCATGTCTGCAGCTTTATTGTGCTGTTCGGTAACAGTGCAATAGGGACCGATGGCACTGTATGAACAGCGCGATAGGGACAGATGGAGTTGTATTGCGCAACATTTCCACATGGGGTTGCCGTGTTGTGGAGCACCATATTGCCTACTATCAACCTGTAGACATGGCACGCAGGACAGCTCCCCAGTGGAGTGGCTTGGAGGTGGCCAACCTAGTGGCCATGGTGGAGCCTCACTATGGGCCACTGTTTGGGGGGAACCCCTAGACATGGCCTGCACCCATGTGTGGCAGCAGGTGGCTGGAGCTGGTCACTGGGCAGCGCAGAACACCAGAGCAGGAGGCACTGCTGGCATGCCTCAGGTCTCGTGCCAGGAGGAGCATTGTGCCTAGGCCAGGTGGGTGAGTCATCTATGCACCTGTATTGTCTGCAGGGGTAACACTGTGTATTGTGGCCAGAGCATGGGGAGGGTTGATCCATGGTTTGCTATGACAGTGTTTGCAGGTGTGTGATGTATGGGTCTGGCTGTGTGGGCAGGCACACTCATTGGGGCAGGGGACTGTCTGCTTTGGGATCTCACTAATGTGTTTCTCAATGTTTGTTTCCCACAGGCATGGAGGAGCGGAGGAGAGCCCGAGATGAGGCACAGAGGGGTGCTGCGGAGGTGGCTGGAAGAGGTGGCAGTGGTGTGGGCCCATAGCAGCAGCAGTAGTGCTTGATGAGGGTGAATGTCATTACATCATGGATGCTGTTGCGTGCTATGGGGGGAAGGGCATGGCCACCATCCATGGACAACACTGCCATGCACGCAACGTGTGACAGTCAGCACTGTCCAGTGGCAATGTGTGTCTGTGAGTGCATCACTGGTGGTCCATGCATGCACTGGGCGCATGGCTGTGGCACTACCTTCCCACCATGTAGCCATGTCACTGTACTGCCTTGGTTGTGCTGTGCTGGTCATGGGTGGGGTGGGGTGTGTGTGCAGTGGCACACATGGCTGTGGCACTACCTTCCCACCACGTAGCCATGTCACTGTACTGCCTTGGTTGTGCTGTGCTGGGCATGGGTGGGGTGTGTGTGCAGTGGCACACATGGCTGTGGCACTACCTTCCCACCACCTAGCCACATCACTGTACAGCCTTGGTTGTGCTGTGCTGGGCATGGGTGGGGTGTGTGTGCAGTGGCACACATGGCTGTTGCTGCCTGGTTGGGCTTGGCTTGTGCATGGTCACCGTGAGTGGGTGCAGTCCATCACAGGGGTGGGGCACTTGGCTGTATGCCATGCATATTGGGTGGGCTTCAGGGTTGTGTACAGTAATAACCATAGATTCTGTTCCCTTGCCTTAGGTGTCTGGGTCCTGCACAGAATAGAGCAGGCCATCCACTGCCTGCTGGAGCTGTCCACTGAATCCCTACACATCCTCAGGGAGATGAACCAGAGAGGTGTCCAATGCTGGAGGAGGCCACAGGGACAGAGGCAGCCTGCTGATATGCAGCCTGGGGGGCAGTAGCTTCCCCACAACTATCCCCTTTACCCTTCCCTCACACCCTGCCTTCCCTCACCAAGTTCTTCACCCCTGCCCCACCACCCCTACCTTGTCCCGTACCCCCACCCTGTATTGTATATATTTGTAAATAGTTATGGTTGTTCCTGTTGTTGTTGTGTTATTGATTGGAAATATATATATATATATATATATATATATATTTTTTATTATGAATACCGTGGTGGTCTCTTATTTGCAGCTGGCTATGGGTGCTCAGTTGCAGTGGTGTGCATGGCATCTGGTGTGGTGTTGTCCTGGGATTGTGTGTGTGTATGTGCATGGGGGGGTGTCCCTGGTGTGGTGGTGGCTTTCAGCCGGTCTGGCCGTGTGCTGCCATACACCACTGTGAGCTCCTGGTGGGTCTGGCTTGTATGGTTCTGTGGTACACACGGTGCATTGTACCGAGGGGGCATGGTGATTCTGGCAGTGCTGGTCACAGTCACTGCTCATGGGTGGTGTCTTGGGGTTCCAGTGCAGTGTGTGCTGTGCACAGGGGGGGCTGTTGTACACTTGGGTTGTCCGGCCCCTTTGTGTGGCAGTCTCTGCTTACCAGTGGGTGTGCTGGGGCACCATAGCCCAGCTGTGCTTTGTTGGCTTGTCCCCATGGACCAGTGGATATTCAGTCGCTCCACCAGTGATGCTGTGTTTCGGGTGTGGGGGCGTGGTGTTAGTTCTGCAGTGTGTTACTGTGCCCATCTGTGGCATGGGTGGTGGGCCCCTGCCTACCTCCCTGGTTGTGGTGTTCCATTGCTTTGCTGCTGGGGGGGGCTCTCTGCTTGCGCTATGGTGCATATCGACTGCTCAGCTGGACTGACCTTGTTGCACTATGGTGCATCATATCTGCTCAGCTTCCCCTTCCTGGTTGCACTATGGCGCAGGTTGTGTGATATTCAGATGTTGGCTGGTTGCGCAATTTGACTTGCTCCACATTTGAATATCGCATCTGTTGCCCATGTGTGCATTTGACTTGTGCTTGCTCCTGCTATTGCGCACATTTTAGGTGAAGTTTGAAAATCTGGCCCATTGCTTTGGGTCTGAACTCACTGCAGTGACTGCTCCTTTGGGCCCTGTACTCATTGCTGTGACTGCTGCTTTTGGGTTGGTGCTCACTCCTGTGACTGCTGCTTTTGTGTTTGTACTCATTGCTTTGACTGTTGCTTTTGGGCCTGTACGCATTGCTGTGACTGCTGCTTTTGGGATGTACTCTTTGCTGTGACAACTCCTGTTGCATCTGTACAAATTGTTGTGGCTGCTGCTTTTTTATCTGTATGACTGCTGCTTTTGGGTCGGTGCTCATTCCTGTGACTGCTGCTTTTGTGTTTGTACTCATTGCTTTGACTGTTGCTTTTGGGCCTGTACTCATTGCTATGACTGCTGTTTTTGGGCCTGTACGCATTGCTGTGACTGCTGCTTTTGGGATGTGCTCTTTGCTGTGACAAATCCTGTTATGTCTGTACAAATTGTTGTGACTGCTGCTTTTTTATCTGTACTCATTGCAGTGACTGCTGCTTTTGGCCTGTACTCACTGCTGTGACTGCTGCTTTTGGGTCTGTACTCATTGCTGTGACTGCTGTTTTGGGTCTGAACTCATTGCTGTGACGGCTGCTTTGGGGTCTGCACTCATTGCTGTGAGAGCTGCTTTTGGTCCTGTACTCATTGCTGTGACTGCTGCTTTTGGGTCTGTACTCATTGCTGTGACTGCAGCTTTTGGGTGTGTACTCATTGCTGTGACTGCTGCATTGGGTCTGTATTCATTGCTTTGACTGCTGCTTTTGGTCCTGTACTCATTCCTGTGACTGCTGCTTTGGGTCTGTACTCATTGCTGTGACTGCTGTTTTGGGTCTGAACTCACTGCAATTACTGCTCCTTTGGGCCCTGTACTCATTGCTGTGACTGCTGCTTTTGTGTTTGTACTCATTGCTTTGACTGTTGCTTTTAGGCCTGTACTCATTGCTGTGACTGCTGCTTTTGGGTCTGTATTCATTGCTGTGACTGCTGTTTTTGGGCCTGTATGCATTGCTGTGACTGCTGCTTTTGGGATGTACTCTTTGCTGTGACAACTCCTGTTGCGTCTGTACAAATTGTTGTGACAGCTGCTTTTTTATCTGTACTCATTGCTGTGACTGCTGCTTTGGGGCCTGCATGCATTGCTGTTACTGTTGCTTTTGGGTTGGTACTCATGGCTGTGACTGCTGTTTTGGGTCTGTACTCATTGCTCTGACTGTTGCTTTTGGGCCTGTTCTCATTCCTGTGACTGCTTCTTTTGGGTCTGTACCCATTGCTGTGACTGCTGCTTTTTGGTCAGTTCTCCTTAGTGTGACTGCTGCTGTTTGATCTGTACTCTTTGCTGGGGCTGCTGCTCTTGGTTCTGTACTCGTTGCTGTTACTGCAGCTTTTGATTCTTTACTCATTACTGTGACTACTGCTTTTGGGCCTGTACTCATTGCGGTGACTGCTACTTTTGGGCCCGTACTCACTGCTGTGACTGCTGATTTTGGGCCTGTACTCATTACTGTGACTGTTGCTTTTTGGCTGTACTCATTGCTGTGACTACTGCTTTAGGGCCTGTACTCGCTGCTGTGACTGCTGCTTTTGGGGCTGCACTCATTGCTGTGACTGTTGCTTTGGGCCTGTACTCATTGCTCTGACTGCTGCTTTTGGGCCTGTTCTCATTGCAGTGACTGCTGCTTTTGGTTCTGATCTCATTACTGTGATTGCTACCTTCTGGATTGTAGTCATGGCTGTGGGTGGTGCATTTGATCCTGTCCTCATGGTTGTGACTGCTGCTTTTGGGTCTCTGTTCATTGCTGTGACTGCTGCTTTTGGGTCTGTTCTCATTACAGTGACTGTTGCTTTTGTCCCTGTACTCATTATTGTGACTGCTGCTTTTGGGCTGTACTCATTGCTGTGACTGCTGCTTTTGGGCTGTACTCATTGCTCTGACTGTTGCTTTTGGGCCTGTTCTCATTGCTTTGAGTGCTGCTTTTGGATCTGTTCTCATTCTTGTGACTGCTTCTTTTGGGTCTGTACCTATTGCTGTGACTGCTGCTTTTTGGTCATTTCTCCTTAGTGTGACTACTGCTGATTGATCTGTACTCATTGCTAGGACCACTGCTCTTGGTTCTGTACTCGTTGCTGTTACTGCTGCTTTTGATTCTTTACTCATTACTGGGACTACTGCTTTTGGATTTGTTCTCATTGCTGTGACTGCTTCTTTTGGGTCTGTACCTATTGCTGTGACTGCTGCTTTTTGGTCAGTACTCCTTAGTGTGACTGCTGCTGTTTGAACTGTACTCATTGCTGGGGCTGCTGCTTTTGGCCTGTACTCACTGCTGTGACTGCAGCTTTTGGGTGTGTACTCATTGCTGTAACTGCCACATTGGGTCTGTATTCATTGCTGTGACTACTACTTTTGGTCCTGTACTCATTCCTGTGACTGCTGCTTTTTGGCTGCACTCATTGCTGTGACTACTGCTTTTGGGTCTGTATTCATTGCTGTGACTACTGCTTTTGGTCCTGTACTCATTCTTCTGACTGATGCTTTTTGGCTGCACTCATTGCTGTGACTACTGCTTTTGGGTCTGTATTCATTGCTGTGACTGTTGCTTTTGGGCCTGTGCTCGTTGCTGTGACTGTTGCTTTTTGGCTGCACTCATTGCTCTGACTACTGCTTTTGGGTCTGTACTCATTGCTGTGACTGCTGCTTTTGGGTCGGTACTGCTTTGTGTCTTTTCTCATTGTTGTGACTGCTGCTTTAGGACCTGTACTCGCTGCTGTGACTGCTGCTTTTTGGTCTGCACTCATTGCTGTGATTGTCACTTTGGCCCTCTACTCATTGCTTTGACTGCTGCTTTTGGGCCTGTTCTCATTGCAGTGACTGCTGCTTTTGGTTCTGATCTCATTACTGTGATTGCTACCTTCTGGATTGTAGTCATGGTTGTGGATGCTGCATTTGATCCTGTCTTCATGGTTGTGACTGCTGCTTTTGGGTCTCTGTTCATTGCTGTGACTGCTGCTTTTGGGCCTGTTCTCATTGCTGTGACTGCTGCTTTTGGTTCTGTACTCACTGCTGTTACTGCAGCTTTTGAGTCTTTACTCATTTCTGTAACTACTGCTTTTGAGCCTGTACCCATCACTGTGACTGCTACTTTTGGGTCTGTACTCATTGCTGTGACTGCTCCTTTTGGGTCTGTACTCATTCCTCTTTCTGCTACTGTTCAGCCTGTATTCATTCCTGTAACTGCAGCTTTTGGGTCTGTACTCCTTGCTATGACTGCTGCTTTTTTGTCTTTACTCATTGCTATGACTGCTGCTTTTGGGTCTGTCCTCATTGCTGTGACTGCTGCTTTTGGCCTGTACTCATTGCTGTGACTGCTGCTTTTGGGTCTGTACTCATTCCTGTTTCTGCTACTTTTCAGCCTGTATTCATTCCTGTAACTGCAGCTTTTGGGTCTGTACTCCTTGCTATGACTGCTGCTTTTTTGTCTTTACTCATTGATATGACTGCTGCTTTTGGGTCTGTCCTCATTGCTGTGACTGCTGCTTTTGGCCTGTACTCATTGCTGTGACTACTGCTTTTGGGTCTGTCCTCATTGCTTTTACTTCTGCTTTTGGGTCTGTACTCATTAGCGTGAGTGCAGGATTTTGGTCTCTACTCATTACTACGAATAATGCTTTTGGGCCTGTTCTCATTGCTGTGACTGCTGCTTTTGGGCTATACTTATTGCTGTGACTGTTACTTCTTGGTCTGTACTCAATGTTGTGACTGCTGCTTTTGGGCCTTTACTCATGGGTGTGACCGCTGCTTCTTGTCTGTACTCATTGCTGTGACTGCTGCTTTTAGGTCTGTACTGATTGCTGTGACTATTGATTTTCGACCTGTACTCATTGTTGTGACTGCTGCTGTTGGAATGTATTCATTACTGTGACTGTTGCTGTTGGATCTGTACTCATGGCTATTACTTCTTGTTTTGGATGTATACTCATTCCTGTAACTACTGCTTTTGGGTCTGTATTCATTGTTATTACTGCTGCTTTTGGATGTGTACTCATTGTAATTACTGGTAGGGTTGTCAGAACCCTCTGGAGTTCTGGGTTCTAGTCCTAGTCTAGAACTCTTATAAAAGTTCTTGGGTTCTAATCTTTTTTAGAACTTTTTAGAACTCGAACCCTATTTTGTATTTGTGTTGCCAGTAATGTAGATAGTAATGAAATACATGTAAAGTTAAAGCTGTTTAATATAAGAGGGAGAGAAATGATCATGTGTGATATTGATAGGAATACTACTAGGTTTATCTATGGTTTCTTCTGTTTGCTAAAGCCAGCAACTTAATATATAACAGGCCCATCCACTCACTTATATGTTAAAAGTTTTCCTGGTGCAGCTGCATCATAGTTCCTTAGTGAAAGAAAGAGGCATATTAGCCATTTATGTACTCAGTTATATATACTTATCCTTATGAACTATTGGAAAAAATAATTGACATTTCTTAACCTCAGCGATTTGCTGCTTTGTGTTTTAAATGAGTAAATCAAAAGTTGCTATGTTTAAAAAAAGGAAGCTTTTATAACAAAATCAAGCCAAGGTACTGTAGCCGCAGCACATGGAAATGTTGCAAAACAAATTGGGCCAGATATTCAAAGGTTAGCCCTTGGCAGCAAATAGCACTACCCGGCATGCAAACCTAGCCTGGAGCAAAATGCCAGCCACATTCAAAACGAATAGCCCAGGGCAAACCCCACTGAATATAGCAAGCAAAGGAAACCGGGCAAACAGGCCCAGAAGTGCAGTGGAAAAAAAAACCCAGGAATAACAGCACCGAATACAGCACACAAGACAGCACTGAATATAGTACCAGGCAGGCAGTGCAAACACACAATGGAACACAGTATAGAGACAGCCTGACCCTGGGACGCAAGCAAGGCAACACATGCTGGAATGAGGTATCAGGAGCACACCACAGTACCCACCCGTGAGGATGCCACACAACCATGGGAAAGTCCAGCAACAAGCCAGACCCATGTGGAGAACACCAGCAAGAGTACAAAGCATGTGGAACCCCAGCACCCAAGAATGATACAGGACACCGTAAAATGTCATTAACCAGTGTAATAAGCAATAATGAGCAGGAAAGCAAACGGAAACACAACAGCAAATATAACACAGAACATAACGATTAACAAACCCCAGAGTACAAAATGCCCCACCCACCACTGAACAACCCTCCCCATAACACTGAAACAGAAGTAGAATATACCCTCAAACCCCCCCGACACACAACCCCAAATGCCCACCACAGGATAAAATTGGCAACATCAGTAGCAGGGAAAGGCACACAAAGGTAAACAGAAGGATGATAACAGATGGAGGGATGGGAAGACACAGGCCAAGGGTGCAAAGTGGAGGAGGACGCACACAGGGACAGAAGACAATGGGCAAGGAAGGGAGAATCAAGTCCAGTGAGGGGGGTGGTGAGGGCTGACTGGAAAACAACAGGGGAGATAATTATGTGTCCGCAGGAGCAGGGAGACGAGCCTCCAGGATGTTCGCCACCCTCCTGGTCTCAGTAATTAGGATGGCCTGCTGCTCGATCTGAGTCCACTGCTGCCTCACAATCCTGCGGAGAAGCTCCTCCATTCCCTCGGTCTCCTCAGGACATGTTGCCCACAGTGATGCCCGTAGTGGCCATACAAGAGGAAGGGTGAGACCATGAGGACGGTACACCACACAGGAGGCAACCAGCAGCCAACCCTTGCCATACAAAGATGGACAGCATGTCCCAATGGGCCATCCCTGGCGGTGTTGAGTTCTGCAGTGGTATGACAACATGGCAGCATCCCACCTATGCAGCACAGGGCAACACAGGCACCAACACAGAACCCAACACGGATGATGACAGTGATCCTGACAGCACTGGGGGACATATGACACCACCCACCATGATACAGCACACCGCTAGACATGGCAGACACACAGCTGGAAACCCTGTGAGTTGGGTGCAAGGGAACGCAAGGACATGCACAAGGGCATACACACATTGGGACATGCTGCCCAGCCACACATGGAAATGCACAGCAATGCAGAGCGCAGAACAAACAACAATGACATGCATGCAGGAGCATCAATGAACCATGACAGTGTCCTGGCAATGACCAACACAGGCCAGGGGACAACAGTCAGCCAGGGCACAGACACTGTCACTGAAGGGCCTTCACATGCTGCCAGGCAATACCACTGAAAGCATATCACCCAATGAAGACATGCACAGTGTCCCCAACCCACATAACAGGCCCCCCTCACACAGTGAGGACCACCTCCACAGCCACGGTCAACATTGGCAGGGAACGATGCACATAATGTAATAGCACAGTGATATCCGTACCCTGCAACTAAACAGCAACACAGTGAACTCGCAACGAGACACACATGGATGGACGCACAATGCGTACGGCACAGTGCCAGTATGTAGCACAGTGTGACAGGCAGTGCTACACAGCAGGTGTCCAGAAGGGTGAGAGGTAAGTCTGTAAGGCATGCCTCGTATTGTCCCGCATGCACAGCAAGCAACCACCACCTGTGCAATTGTGAATGTCCTGTGAGTGGTGGTATGGATGCACCACAGAGGTGGGAAGGTCAGCTGTCAGCATGGTGTCCCCACGGAACACCTGCCACCCAAGGAACCACCACCTGTGCAATTGTGAACGCCCTGTGGGTGGTGGTATGGATGCACCACAGAGGTGGGAAGGTCAGCCGTCAGCATGGTGTCCCCACGGAACACCCGCCACCCAAGCAAGCACCACCACCTGTGCAATTGTGAACACCCTGTGGGTGGTGGTATGGATGCACCACAGAGGTGGGAAGGTCAGCCGTCAGCATGGTGTCCCCACGGAACACCCGCCACCCAAGCAAGCACCACCACCTGTACAATTGTGAACACCCTGTGGGTGGTGGTATGGATGCACCACAGAGGTGGGAAGGTCAGCCGTCAGCATGGTGTCCCCATGGAACACCCGCCACCCAAGCAAGCAACACCATCTGCCACCCGCACAGCACTGCAATGTGACCGCCCCCCCAGGCAAGGCTGATAGCACCCAGCTGTGGTGTGAAACACACCTGTATCACACACCACACTGCTACACCACACCGGCCCAGTGACCTTTGCAGATGAGTGAGTGGCTGGACACCCAGATGTGGTGCACAGTGTCATGAAAATGTACACAGCACAGAACAATGTAACAGGTACTCATGCAACATGCCACCGCTATCAGTGCCACTCTCCTGCACATGCTGTGGGAGTGATGGGGCCCTCATGCTGTCTCGTCTCCACTCCTGTGTCCTGGGCTGAGTCACACCTGTGGGCATGGGCTGCTCGATTTGATCTACAGTGGACAAATGTGAAAGTGTTGTTAGAGCATGACACAACATACACATCAGGAAACACAGCAAGATGCACATGCAACCCTAAACTCAATGCACCCCACCCTCCACCCAACGCAATGGCCACCGCATGCACCATGCCCCAATGGGGAATACATATGCCACTGTGCCTGTACACAGTGTGCAACAGCACAGTGCACCATTGTGCACAGCTGTGCACACAGAGACACACCCACACACCCACACTCAGAGCACACCCCCCCAACCCCGCTGCACACCCACACACCCACTCACCCACGGCCAGCCATCCCCACACCACCACCCCCTCTGCACTACCACACCCACACCCACATGTACACAAAGCATTACAAATATGCACACTCCACATGCAACACCACTCACCTGGCACAGGCACAGTGCCATCACGCACCATGCACCTGTAACGCTCTAGCTGCTGCCTCTGCCTGCGCCTCAGGTCCATGTAATGGTGGCGGCACTTCTCAGCATTGTGGGGTATGCCGGTATGCTTACTGAGCTTCCTAGCCACCGTCTCCCACACTTGCATTCATGGGAGGTCTCCCTCCCTCACCTCCCCGAACAGCCTCCTGTAGCGTTTCATCACCAGCTGAACCAGGTTTGTGGACTCTACGTCCCCCCAGCGCCTGTCCCTGTGCACAACTGCATGCTGTCTTGCATGTCCAGACATGGCACTATACTGCTGTTGGAGACAAACACCCTGCCCTACCAGGAATGCACCTCAGCAATCCCTGCAGCGCCGCGTTATCACATGACGTAGCACAGCGCTACCTGGAAGCAACCACACTGCACATGTGCGACCCCAGCATGGTCCTGAGGTTATGTTCCACGCATGCATATCGCGACGCACTATGACTGTGTGATAGCGGGGACATGGGGCCCTAGCAAGCATGCGTGTTGGCTGCGCTAAGGCACATAGCACTGCGCTATCTGGTTAGCATGGCACTGCAGCACCAATAGCCCTGCGCTGCCATTTGCACAGCGCGGCTGTGCTAGCACGGGGCAAATCGGGGCCATATTCAAACAGGGTATGCAAATGAGGGCACTTGTGCATGCATGGGGCAAACTGTGTGATTAACATATCATTATGCGCTCATTTGCATGACTGACACGCTTGATTGCCTGGATGGGCTATAAAAGGGAGTGCAGTGCACCGCCGGTGTTGTGTTGTGGTACTGCAGCCTGATAAGGATTCTAAGTGTAAACAACATACTGGTGTACAGATGCAACAGGAGGAAGAGCAGCGTGAGGCAGGTGTGTATGACTGCTGTAGGACACTATTGAATGTCAACATCCCAGAACTGGTTCAGCATGGACAGGAGCACAGAGATGCAGTCTCTGGTGAATGGTCTGACCCATGTTGGACCACAGGCAAGCACTGTGCTGGGAGATGGTGCACATCCCTAGACGTCTGCAACCAAATGTACAGTGCACTGTGCACAATCCCCTGCAGGGGTGTGTCCTGCAATAGTGACCCACTGACATGGCTCCCTGGATGTGTGGCATGGCAGGCTATGGCACCCATGCAGGACGTACGCAGTGGCCCGGAACTGTGCTGGCCCATGCACCATGTGGTGATTGCATTGGGTCCTGACAATGTCTACGTACTAGTGCACTTGTCCACACAACCACTGTGGTGAACACAAAGGGCACAGTACAGTGCAAGGTGGTTAGGGTAGGGGTAGTGCACATGTGTGTACAGGGCTCACTGTACAGACACGGGACGTACAGTGACTCTGGTGGCGTGTGCACTGTACATGCACATGCAGCACTCCCATATGCCCATGTGGCCTGTAGCACTGGAGGGGGGCATTGTGATGTATGTGTAATGCAATACAGTACCAACACGGCTGATGACACATGTCCCCTATTGACTTTCCCATAGGGTCAGCAGCACACCAGGAGCATATACGCACACACAAGTTCTTGCAGGATTAGTTAAACACCCTTGTGCATGCCATGAAGGAGAGGGAACAGGTGCTCTGCATGCACAGGGCCACTGACGCAGTGGTGCGCCAAGCCTGGGAGGAGATGACTGCTGCTGTGAATACCGTAAGGGGACATGGCAGGACAATTGAAGCCGTGCGGAAGAGATGGAATGACCTCCTATGACGTGCGAAGGAGGAGGAGGCCCAGTGACTGAAGGACAGGATGAGGACCGGTGGTGGACCACCCGAACACCAGCAGCGGGTGGAGGAGCCACACATGGCAGTGGTGGCATCGACCCTCAGGACGGTGGCGATCGCAGGTGTGCCGGGTGATGGGTGTGAGACGCCTCTCCTACTGCCAAGGACAGGTCAGTATTCGCATATGTATACCCTATGTTGTGTTGCCATGGGTGCACGGCCCTGCTGTGGGTGTCCTGCACAGGGTGCACAGTGGCCTGCCTAACAGCTGCCTGGTATGGTCATGGCCACTGTAGGTTTGGTGGGTGGATGGGGTCACGGTCCTGTGTGAAGGGGGTATGTGTCCTGGGGTGTGCATGAAGTAGTGGTAGTAGTGGTGGCGGTGTTTGCGCACAGTGGCTATGTACGGGTGACCGACCCTGTCCCTGTTGTCTCCACAGTGGTGACTGCCAAGCCTGCAAGACAACAGGGGCTGACAAGGATGTGTGGACAGGTCCCAACGGTTGTGGAGGTGGACGATGGGGAACGACCTTCAACATCCGGGCATGGTGCAACATATGGCCTCACCGATGCCATGCATGTGTGGCACACATATACCCAAGGGCAGCTACTGACTGGGGAGGGGTCGGTAGGGGTATTGGGATACACCAGATATCAGGATGCAGCACAGTCAGATGAGGGTGGTGGAGGGGACATCCTACTGTTCACTGTCACCAGTGGTGAGGACACTGATGTGTCCGACTTGGCGCAACACCTGGCTGTGCCTGTGCATGGGGATGCAGGGGAGGGGCTGCTGGCAGGCTGTGGGATGGGTGCCAGCAGTGCATGCAGCATTACCAGTGTGGCTGTACCTGTGTACATGGTGGTGGGCAGTGTAGGGAACAGCGCAGAACCACAGGGTGTGCCGGGTACAAGGCAAATTGGTGTCCCTACCCATACTGTTCCACAGATCACCACCAGTAGTCACCAGCAGCAGGACGTGCCTGCCATGTGCTAGGATCCAGTTGCTCCTGTGCTGCAGGCACCTCTGCCAGCTACAGCTCAGGGTAATGTGCCCCTGGGACAGGATGGCCATGGTGCCTGCCCACTCCTGCAGGCTGCTCTAACCTCCCAGCAGGGGACATGTGTGGACCTTCATGGCATGCGGAGGGAGATGCGCCATGAGCTTGCGCAGATCAGGGAGGCCATCACAGTGAGCTTTGCCCATGCTGAGCAGCGGGTGGAGGACAGGATGGGCCATCTGGTGGGTGCCATTGAGCATGGGTTTGCTGGTCTGTCAGCTGCGGTGGTTGACATAGGGAATGTCCTGTGTGGGGTGCATGGGGTTCACCAGCATGGGATGCTTGGCCATGGTGCAGACGACATGGGGCACACAGGCAGGTAGGCTGTGGATGTAGGGCTGCCAGTGGCTCCAGCTCAACAGCCTCACACACCCCATCTATGACCCAGCTCCGCCATGGCCATCTACCCACCCTGTCAGGCTCCACCATCCCCCGGGGGCTCAGGAGACCTACACTTCCTGCCTCACCTTTCACATCGGTGTTGTCCTCTGCACAGAGCACACCAGGGTCTGTGTCCCATGGTAGTGGCACATGACGCATGCGTGGTGGGAGGTGTCATTGATGGCCATGCTGACTCTGTGGCACAGCGCACTCATCACCCCACGTTTGCCACATAGGCACACCCACATGCACGTTCACACATACATACATGCACACCTCCACTGCCATGGTTGCATCACTTACCCTCACAACACACATCACATTTCCCCACCAACACCACATCGTTTGTGTCCGGCCCCCCCACGCGTGTCCTGCACAACCCAAAACTCACAACACATGCACACATGTTGTCAGATCCACTGTGTAGGTTTACTGTTGGTTTTGTTGTTGTCACTCACGTGTGTCCATGTGAACATTAAAGTCATTGTTAATTGTATCTTTTCAAATTGTTGTGCAGTCTGTACTTACCCTGTTGTCTGTTGCAGTGTCTTGATGTTGTCCCTGTGCTGTATGGCCCTGCGTGCCATGCGAGGGTCCCTTCTCTCAAGGTGCTCGACTATCCCCCTGACCGCTGGCTCTGGCTCACTGTCAGACTGTCCTTCAGGTTCAGGTGCCTGTATCCCACGGTTCATTGCCATGTTGTGCAGCATACAACAGGCTAGGAAGATACCTTCTGAGGTGTATACTGTAGGGCACCACCTGATGTGTCTAGGCATCAGAATCGCATCTTCAGGATGCCAAACACCCTCTCTATGATGTTCCTTGTGCTGGCATGTGCCTCGTTGTACAGCTCCTCGGCCACTGTAGCCGGTCTGAGTACTGGTGTCAGCAGCCAGGGTCGCAGGGGATAGGCACTGTCCCCTGTCAAAGGATGTATACATGTTAGTGACATACGGCAGTCTGTCGGATGCTGTCCTGCACCCTTGTGTAGCCCTCCCACACCCCTTTCCTGGCCTGCAATGCCTGCCCCCATGCATGCTGGTGTGTGTATGCCTTGTATGCTGCTACTCACTGATTAGTTGACCACTGGTTATCCTGCCCTCCTCGAATGCTTGGCACAGCTGGGACTGGTGCCAGATGAATGCGTCGTGGTCACTGCCAGGGTACTGTGCATACACATTGGTGATGCACCCAGCCACATCACACACCACCTGGCAGTTGATGGAGTGGTACCCCTTCCTGTTAACGTACACGTCACTGCCATCACCAGCTGGTGAATGGATGGGGACATGGGTGCAGTCAATGGCACCCAGTACAGATGGTAGGTGTGCAACCCGATGGAACCGCTGCATTATTTCTCTGCGCTCTGCTGCCATGCTTGGGAATACTATGAACTCCCCAGCATGTGGCAGGAAAGGCTCTAGGAACTGGGTCAGGAGGCGTGAGGTGGCAGACTGTGATACCCCGATGGTGTCCCCCGTTGGTCTTTGGAATGTCCCTGTGGTGAGGAAGCACATTGCTGCTGTCACCATCTCCTCCACTGTCATGGCATGGCTGCATCTGGGGTTTGAGTGCAGCTGCTCATGCAGGAGTTCACAGAGCTGCCTCAACATTCCCCTTTTCATCCTGTACTGGCCAATGATGTGGTCATCAGGCAGTGTCTCGAAGGAGACCCTGGGCCGGTACCACCTGTTTGCAGCATACCATCTCCTTGGCCCATGTTGTGGCCCATGTTGTGCCTGCTCCCTCTTCATCTCCTCCTCCTCCTCCTCCACTACAGCTGCCATCAATGGCAGCATCACTGCTACAGGCACTGCACACATTCCCACTTCCTGTGCTGGTCTCTCCTCCTCTGTGTTTTGCCCTGGGTTAAGACCAGCCTTTTATAGGCGGTAAGTAATGCAGCGCTATGTGTCATGCTATGTGTCCTGGCATGGCACTAGACCTTTGAATATCCCTTTGCGTGGACCTCGTGGGCCACCCCCTTCCTGTTGCCACTTGTATACATTAGTGCTTTGCCCCGCGCTACTGCTGTTAGCGCACGCTATGTGGTCCTTTGAATATGGCGGTTCCGCGCTATTCCTGTGCTATTGCTTTGCACACCGTGCTTTGTTTTGAATATCTAGGCCATTATGTCATAATGTAGTCAGTCAAGACATTTGAATAAAAAAAATATGCCAGTCATTGTTGCTGGCAAAAAATGCATGCAATTTTCTAAGATAATGCATACATATACCAACATTCTTGTTGGCAAATTGAAGTAATACATACAACTTTCTAAGATGATGCCTTTTTCCAGCTGATACATCAATGAAATCTGTATTTCAGTCACATAAATAAAAAAAGCGGTTTCCTCACCACATACTAATTTAAGGAACATTTAATGTAGCTGCAGCAGTTGGCATGTGATGTTTAAGGGACAGTGCTTGTCAACCCCATTATGTATCAAATTATCACTACTTGTAAAGCAAAAACACTTTATGATCGGTCACATTCTGTGAAAACTGCTGATGCACATTTTCTTTTATTTCTGATTCCTTTATCCTTTTTTTAAAGGGGACAGGACACTTGTACCAGGTGGCAGTAGTTTGCAATGCATTTAATAAGAATATATATATATCAGGGTTTTAAATAATTGAGTAGCAGTTTTTTTCTTGGGACAATGCTAACTGTACAGAAAGTATTTATATAGGTTTTCTAGAAGTGTTATGTTTGTTAAACACAGTGAGGCAGGTGTTATGCATTTTCACAATGTTTTAGCACTTTTATGAGTAAAACGCTAATCAATTTTTGGAGTTAAATAAACCCCTGGATATATATATATATATATATATAGAGGCAAAAAACTCCATTTAATGCATTAGTTAGTTTTCATTAGCGGCAGAAGTGAGAAAGTTCTGTTAGGGTTGAAAACCCCTTGGACCCCTCCACCTCCAACCAGCATTGGGGTGCGCATTGGGATCATCAGCCCTAACTCTCACCCCATGACATGTGTAAAGCAGCAGAAGTATAGGAGAATGGGGTGAGAGTTAGGACCCATGATTCAATGCGCACCCAAATGCCGGTTGGGGTGGGCGATAGGTCCAAGGGGGTTTTCAACCCTAACAGCTTAATTTCTCACTTTTGCCGCTGTGGAACAACCCTAACTAATGTGCATTAAACAGAGTTTTTTGCCTCTAATTTCCCTTCTTTTTGAGAATGATAAGAGAAATAGCGACTGTAATGTTGCGGTGGGAGCGCAGGGCCCCTCCCTCCACATGATGTCTTGTGGCATAGTAACAGGAACAGCAATGCAAACAGAAGTGCTAACTGTGGTGCACATGGTAACACAAGTGTGAATGAGAACAGAAAGGGTAACGCACATGGTGGCATAGACGTGAACGGTCTGCCACATGATGTGTTGTCACATAGTAACATGATGCCTGCAAATGGAAATGTCAATGGGCAGGGTGACGCAAAGTGAAACAGAAAGAGAAACAGTACTGTAGACACAAATGTCAAAAAATAACAGAAACACAAACACAAATGAAAACGCAAAGGATAACGCACATGGTGGCGCAGACGTCAATGGTAAGTGAAACGGGTACGGAACCACAAGCGGAAAGGGCAACAGTAACATTAATGTAAGCGCACAGGCTGGTTTTCCCCAAAACCTGCATAGAGAAAGACAGTGCGTACAAATAATGTATGCATAATAATGAGTATCGGAGCAGAAAATGAGAACTTGGAATACTAAATATGTTATATCTCAGGAACCGTACGACGTAGAAAAAAAATTTAAAAGTCGTATGATTTACAACTGTCCTGGCTAATTAGGGGGCTAAGTATTTTTCTGATGAAAAGTCCGTATCTTGCACCTCTTCCGAGATACGGGCCCTGAAACACACGGCGAATGCCACAATGTTATCCTATGGGCAAAAAAGAGAAGTTCGGAGTGCCATAACTTTGCCTCCCTGTAATATTTTTTTCACCAAACCACTGAAAGGCACATCTGTGGGCTGTTGGCTGTCTTCCCTCCAAATTTCAGGAAAAAAGACCAAACTGTTATTTTGCAGCAGGGATCCAAAGGATTTCTGTAATGCGTCGGGCGCCGTAATGTTATCCTATGGGAAAAACTGTAAATTTTGGAGTGCCATAACTTTGCCACCATGTAATATTGTTTCAATACAACACTGAAAGGCACATCTGTGAGATGTCCGCTCCGTTTCTTCAAATTTCAGCCCAAAACTCCCAACGGTTCTTTTGCAGCGCAGTGTCAAAGAATCGCTGTCACTTTCCCACAGATGGAAAACTACTGTCGCAATTTGCGAAAGCTTTCACAAAAAAGTTCGACACTTTCTTGAGCATGAAAGTAATTTGTGAAAGTACTTTTTCCAGAAATTTGAAAAACATATTTCTGGGGTATTTTACCACAAAATAAAGACATGGCAAGCATCCTCAGGCTCTGACTAGGTGAATACAAAAAGAATTAGGTTGCTAGAGGGTCCCAAATTTAAATGGCAACCATTTTTCTGATCACCAACTGAAAACAAAATGGCTGATTTGCGAAAGTAACAGCCCCATTTGTGAAAGTAATAGTGCATTTGCGACAGTGTCGAACTTTTTGTTAACTTTTCCCATTGACTTATAATGGGAAACTGTTTTTTGAATAACTTTTGAACCGTTTAATAGTTTTTCATGAAATCTTCAAAAGGCACATCAGGGACCCTGGCTGCACATTCCCTGAAGATTTTGGGCCAGTAGCACAAACCGTACGACCTGTAGGCGCGACCATAGAATTCCAGAAAAAGCGTAAACGCGTGCACAGATCATGCTTAATAACTCCACAGCCGTATATCTGACCAGTACGAAACTTGGCAGATCCTAAGGCCTATGATTCTTGATCATGTGTTTTAAATTTCAGTCAACTCCATCAAACAGTTGCAAAGTTATTAAGGTGAAAAGATTTGGGGTTTAACATAGAAATGGCTCCTCAACCCTAACTATAGTGGCACTACCGTGCCACTATAATATATACATATATATATAAAATATCTATAGTAGGTTCCACATTGGGCAATCAGTACAGCCCTCCCATACCATCGGGCTGTCATCATCTTTTTCCTCACCTTCCCCAGCTGATCACAAATCTGTAAACGAAAGGATTAAAACAACACCCACCTTTCACCCCAGCACCCATTCCACTTTTCTTCCACCAACCTCCTCTATGCAGTAGCACCCATACCACCCTTACACCCATGTTAAAATCAACCCACAACCCTCACCCCGCTCAAGCACGTATTCCACTCTCATCCCTCACCCAAATGTTTAAACTACACCCACACTTAGTCATGAACGATCATTCATGCCACCCTTCTCTGTCCCTCACCCATGTTAAAACCCACTCCCCAACCATCACCCATGTATTAACTACTCTGCCATGTTTCTCCCTCCTGTCTCCATGTTAAAACCAACCTCCAACCCTCACCCATGCACTAGCATTCATGCCATCTTTCTCCCTCTTGGTTCCATGTTAAACCAACCTCCAGCCCTTCCCACCCTCCAGCACCCATTCTACCCTCCTCCCCCTCTCAAATACTAAAACTACCACATGCTTACTCAAGAAAAATGAAACTCTTGCCTCCAGATGAGCCATTCTTAACTATTACTTAATAAAAAACACGTGAGAAACTGTCTTTTCAATTGCTTTCTTCTTATTGACAACATTTTGTACAGTCCTTTTCATTGAACCAGTAACTTGAGAGTTGTTGTTATTATGCCATGGTCTGTGTACAACAGAATGTTAAACATGAGCTATTGTGGTATGAGACCTATGCTTACAGAATATGTGCTCAACCGTGACATAGGTACAACTCCAGATGACTCTGTTTCCCAGAAGAGACTTGTAACAGGATGCTGCCCACAGAAACATAACAATATAAAATACAGTTTTTACCATTTTTTATTCAGTAAGATAAGTTACATATGGAGCATTTTGGTTTATGGTTAACATTTCTGTAGTTGAAAAATAATACACAGCTACCAATTAGAACTCATTGTTTTGTCCTCTTTAAAATTGAAAAATAGACCGCCCCTGGTCCCAGCCCATACTGATGCACCACAAAGTCATAGAAGGTAAATCCAAAAATATGTTTTCACTTTAACTATAAACAATATGATATAGAAAGGATTGACGTGACAGTGTCCCTTTTATGCCAAATTTGGGCCTGTTCCCACTGATGTTAAAATGGCCCTGTATATAAAACTTGTTGACTTTAGTTTAGACCCTAGCTACAAAGCAGTTTGCCATGAAATGGTGAAAGTTTTGAGGGGTATATAGTCCAAGGCAGTAGATCGAGAAAGGAGAGAGATAACCAAAGTCATCACGGTCTTTAAAATTTCCTTTTTGTTGCAGAGAGACTCTGTCCCACACAATATTTACCAGCCACCACCATCTGAGTTGTCACCATCAACATCCACAACATCAATCACTTCAGGATCAGTTTGTATACTCTTGTAGGGATACGAAAATCTTGACTTATTAACTTTAATAAAAGCTAGCGTTTGTACATTTTCTGGTAGCAACCTGTTTCTGGTGTCTGTCACAATATTGCCAACTGTACTAAACATGCGTTCTGAAGAGAAACTTGTTGCAGGACAACCAAGCTATTTACAGGCTTCGTCATACAGCTCTGTCCAAATTGACTTTTTTGATCTCCAGTATTCAAAAGGGCATGCATCAATAAGAATAGGCAGTCCTTGCGGGTAACTCTACCATAATGGGCAGAGACCGCTCAGAGGAGGAATCAGCAGAAGCTGGTATGGCAGTAATTTAGGAAAGGTTTTGCCACAGATTTAGTTTACTACTATGGGCTGAAGAAGTGGCAGTTGTGGAACAACTACTGCTAATGTTTGGTGAATTTTCCAGTTCTGTGTCCCTTTATGAAGATGAACCTGCATGTTGTGGAGATGACAACCTGAGTGTACTGTGCGTGTCTGTGTTTGACTCCTGTGAGTGCTGCAGCTCATCTAGCAACAGACATTTGTACTGCTCTATATCATCTGTTTTCTGGAAGATGTATAGCCTTGAACCTGGGATCTAAGAGAGTTGCAAGGATGTAGTGTTTTGATTTCGTCATTGCAACTAATTTGTCATTGGTTTTGAAGCACTCGTCTATTCTCTTTAGGAGATTCAAATGATACAGGTGACATGTTGTCTGAACTTCAGATCTGTCTTTTTCTATTTGTAGATTTAGAACACTAAGAAGATGTGAAATTAGCATTATGAGTGGGATAACCTGCCTCACAGATGCGCCTTCAGAAGACATGTCCCTTGTAGCTGTCTTAAAAGGAGCTAGGATGCAGCACACTGTCTCCATTAATTTCTACTGCAGCACAGACAGCATAATGCCATCTCCAATAATGCAACTGGAGCAATACTCATGCACAGCTTACTTTTGCTAAAAGAGGCGCTGTAGCATATAAAGCGTTAAGTTCCTACAAGTGGAAACATTTTGAATCAGCTTTTGCTGGGGCAGCTTGTGTTTTTTTTGCAGTTCGGACAATGTCCGTATAGCCTTGGTTGAATGTGAAAAGTGAGTCACAATTTTTTTGCAAACAGCATTCATACCATCCACTTGTGTTTCATTGCTGAGAAATCCCGTGACAATTAAATGTAAGCAATGTGCAAAGCAAGAAGCATGCAGAAATCCTCCATCCTGTACTGTTTTCAAGATGTTGTCTCCATTGTCACTTACTATAAAGCCACATTTTAGACTGTGAGAATAAACCCATTCATCAAGGAGGTAAATTTAGTTCCTGCAAGATGTTTGCAGCTGTATGATTTTGCCCAAACTTCTTTATATGCAGCAGTGCCATCTTTTGGGGTGTCTGTTTTTGAAGAAGCTCAAGAAAATGTGACCCAATGAGTGGCAAGGGACATGTAATCTATGTTTTGAGTGCTGGTCCACATATCTGTTGTGACATGAATAACCCCACCCTCTGCAGTTTTAAGTGCAAGCATCTCTGTGGCTTTTAAAGCTTGATAAATGTTTGGTATTTCAACATAGGAAAAGTACCTTCGATGAGGAACATTGTAACGAGGCTCTGCTAATGTCATGAGCTCCCTAAAATCCTCATGATCTACCAAAGAGTATGGGAGAATTGCTCCAGCTAACAGTTCACCAATTCTGTGATTAAGATGAAGGGTCTTTGGATGGTTTTTAGTAAAGATATTCTTCCTTTCAAATGCCTGAGACAGTGTTAGTTGTTTACAACATGTCCCTGCTGGTTTATCACACACCATGCTTCGATGGGCAGATGGATGCTGAGATGGTGGACTAGGACTTATACATTCAGTGCCATCACTGGATGTGCAACTGGTACTAATGGTGCTGGCACTGGTGGCAACAGTGATCCTAGGGCTGGCAGTGGTTCTGTCCGCATTAAGTTCAGACAATTCAGTATCCATTTCAGATTCCTGACCCTTCTCACATGTGGTCTGGAAGATGGAGGACATGGGTTTTGGATGATCTAGCAAAACTGAATGCATTTTCAGATGACATTTAAGAGCTGCCAAGGCATGACACAACTTTACCACGGCTTACACTCTGTTTACACAGGGAACAAATTGCTCTGCTTGGATAAGTTTTACTGACAGAGAAATAATTCCACACTTCAGATGTGACAGATTTTGTTCGAGTGCTAGGAAGATAGCTAAAGACTGTTTGTGTCTTTTCACCTGTCCTAACAAAACCTGGGACATGCTCCTTGGTGCTAGAAGAGTGGGCAGAGGACTTTGATGGATTTTCATTGCTGGCTGACACAGAAGTGGTGGATTCAATGGATATGTCCTTTTCATTACCAACAGTACTGGATGTATTTGCAAGTGCACTACCTGATTCATTGTCAGCAGACTTGCTCATTTTACTTAGTTGAGGAAGTAATGATACAGAACAAGACACAGCAGTGTCAGACTCAGACAAAGAGCTACTGTTTGAGTCAGACAGGGACTCACTGTCACTTGCATTATTACTGCTAGTCACAGGGATTTTAACAGCATGAACAGAATACCTTATGGTGCCTCTCCGCGTGACCCCAGCAGCTGCACAGGTTTTCTTAAAAGGTCCCCCTTTACCACACTTCACTGTTGCTCTTTTGCTATTTCTTGAATTTGTATCACATGAAACATTTTGGTTATTTCTGCTAGCACCAGGATTACCACTACCACCAACACCTGCTCCAACACCAGCACTAGATGCTTCATCTATGTTGGTGTCAGCCATAACAGTACCAGTATACAGCAGTGAATACACCCACACAATTCCTGTGTAAGAAAGCAGCGTGATCTATGATCACTGACTATAACTCCAACATTTTATTTTGGCTGTGTGACACTGTGATGCAGTGGACTGAAAGTAATTGAAGAATATGACGGTTTGCAACTAAAGGATCCCAGGTTCAAGGTTTACAGAATGATTGGGCTGCTGGGCATAGGCATACACATAGCAGTGACAGGGCACACAGCAGAAGGGTGATGGGCTGACTACAAGAGATGGAGTTACACACACAGACAGAGGAAAGAGATTTTTCTGTCTCTCCTCCCAACTGGAAAATATATTTTTTGGCTTCTGTTGTGTATTTAAGGACAATGACACCACACAACTGCCCACTGGGCTTCGCACGATAACACACACTGGGTAAGGTACAGTGCAGTGAAGGGACTCACGGCAGCAAGGTGATGGGCTGACCACAAGAGATGGAGTTACACACACAAACTGGGGAAAGCGATTTTTCTGTCTCTCCTCCCAACAGGGAAATATATTTCTAGGCTTCTGTCATGTATTTAAGGATAATGCCACCACACGACAGCTGGCCACTGGGCCTCTCTCAGTAACACACACTGGGTAGGGTACAGTGCAGTCAAAAGGCACACAGCAGATGGGCTAATCACAAGAGACGGAGTCACATACACTTATACAACCCAAGGAAAGAGATTTTTCTGTCTCTCCTCCCAACAGGGAAATACATTTCTAGGCTTCTGTCATGTATTTAAGGATAATGCCACCACATGACAACTGCCCACTGGGCCTCTCTTGGTAACACACGCTGGGTAGGGTACAGTGCAGTTAAAAGGCACACAGCAGATGGGCTGTCCACAGGAGACTGAGTCACATACACACATATACAACCCAAGGAAAGAGATTTTTCTGTCTCTCCTCCCAACACTAACATTTATTTATATGCTTCTGTCATGTATTTAAGGATAATGCCACCACACGACTGCCCAACAATGGGCTTCTCACAGTAACACACACTGGGTAGGGTACACAGTCTGGGCTTCTCACAGTAACACACAATGGGTAGGGTACACAGTCAGTAGCCACAGCAGGGTGATGGGAACACCACAGGAGAGTAAAGAGATACAGTGTACTGGAGTCACACACACAACACACAAGTAGGGAGTAATGTGTAAAAAAAAAAAAAATAAAAACAGCCTGGTGTTGTTCTATCAGAAATTTTGTAGGGTGGAATAGAAGAACGCTCAGCAGCACAGAACTACAGAATCCCCTCCCCTGTCCTCCTGATTATTTTACTTTGTTTTGGGGAGTAGGGTATAAAGTAGTAAGTACCAATGCCATCAAATTCAAATGTTTCAACTTCTCAAAGACTAACACATTAAAGTTAAACTTAATTTTCCTCACAATCTGTTTGTTTTAATTTCTTCACCCCTTCCCCAGCCATCTGATGATCCCTCCTTCTTCCCAGTGTGAAACAACTATGCCAGGCAGAAATAAAGTTTGAACAGTTGTTTGAGACTACAATAAATTCTCTCAGTTTCTCAGTTTTACTCAAATACTCAGCAACATTAACTTAACTCGCTCTGTCCATCTCATCCTGAGGATGCGCCCCTCACCAACTGTTACTAAGTTTGGGCTCTTTCTTTTCCTCAGTTCTCACTCCCAACCCCGAGTCTCCCCCCGGCCCCTACCTTTAGTTTTCACCCCCACCCTTATCTTTTTATTTATTTTTAGTTTGCAATAGATCAACATGCACAACGATTTCACAATAAGCAAGCAATTGCCAGAGCCAGAGAGCAGAGCTAGCCCAGAGAGAGCGAGTAGCACAAGCTGCTGCAACCTGCAACTCCTTTATGGCACTGGGACTTCACTAAACGAATGGAACTGCAACCGCACGGTTTACGTATTCTAGCATCCACCACCTGACCGCGGAGCAGATGGTCAGGTGGCAACATGGACTGGGGATGAAGTAGTCAGGTGTGCAGTCTGACTCCAAACTATTCAGCCCCCACAAGTTTGTGCATGCCATCATGCACCCTTCATTCCACCCTCTTCATCTGCTCCACCCCAGACTTTCTGCCTTCTGTGGCACTGTGCTGCCTCCCTATCCTGCTTCAACCTCTCTCCCATCCCTTCATGATCATACTAGAGCTGAAGCAGGACTGGAGGGAGCTGATGCTATAGGCAAGCTTGCATTCCAGCTTCTTAATGCATAAACAAAACACACAAAAAATGGATTGATTCAAACCTGTTTATGAACCCTCTAGTGTTCGAGTTCTAAATTAGAACTCGAACACCAGGGTTCGTGATGGGTTAGAATCTTTCCCGAACTAGTTATGACAACCCTAATTACTGCTGCTTTTGGGTCTGTACTCATTGCTATAATTAGTGCTGTTGGGTCTATACTAATTGTGATTACTGCTGCTTTTGGGTCCATACTCATTGTTACTACTGCAGCTTTGGGTCTGCACTCTTTGCTATTACTGCTGCTTTGGGTCTCTACTCATTGATATAATTAGTGCTGTTGGGTCTGTACTCATTGTCGTGACTGCTTCTTTTGGGTCTGTACTCATTGCTGCTACTGAAGCTTTTGGGTCTTTAACAATTGCTGTGACTGCTGCATTTCGGTCTATACTAACTGCTGTGACTGCAGGATTTTGATCTGGGACTCATTGCTGTGATTGCTGCATTTGGGTCTGTACTCATTACTGTGACTGCTGCTTTTTTGTCTGTACACATTGTTGTGACTGCTGCTTTTGGGTCTTTACTCATTACTGTGACTGCTGCTTTTGGGCTTGTATCATTGCTGTGACTTCTGCTTTTGAGCCTGTTCTCATTGCTGTGACTGCTAATTTTGGGTCTGTACTCATTGCTGTGACTGCAGGTTTTTGGTCAGTACTCATAGCTGTAACTGCTGCTTTTGGGTATGTACTCATTGCTGTGACTGCTGCCTTGGGTCTGTACTCATTGCTGTGAGTGCAGGTTTTGGGCCTGTACTCATTGCTGTGATGGCTACTTTTTGGCCTGTACTCATTCCTTTGATGGCTGCTTTTGGGCCTGTTCTCATTGCTGTGACTGCTGCTTTTGGGTCTGTATTCATTGCTGCAACTGCTGCTTTTGGGTCTGTACTCATTGCAGTGACTGCTGGTTTTTGGGCCTGTACTCTTGCTGTGATGGCTGCTTTTGGACCTGTACTCATTGCTGTAACTGCTGCTTTTGGATCTGTACTAATTGCTGTGACTGCTGCTTTTGGCTCAGTACTCATTGCTGTTTCATTACAGCTTTTGAGTATGTACTCATTGCTGTGATGGCTGCTTTTGGGCCTGTACTCATTGCTGTTACTGCTGCTTTGGGTCTGTACTCATTGCTGTGACTGCTGCTTTTGGCATGTACTCATTGCTGTGACTGCTGCTTTGGGTCTGTACTCATTGCTGTGAGTACAGGTTTTGGGCCTGTACTCATTGCTGTGATGGCTACTTTTTGGCCTGTACTCATTCCTGCGACGGCTGCTTTTGGGCCTGTACTTATTGCTGTGACGGCTGCTTTTGGGCCTGTTCTCTTTGCTGTGATTGCTGCTTTTGGGTCTGTATTCATTGCTGCAACTGCTGCTTTTGAGTATTTACTCATTGCTGTGACTATTGGATTGGGTCTGTACTCATTGCAGTGTCTGCTGGTTTTGGGCCTGTACTCTTACTGTGATGGCTGCTTTTGGGCCTGTACTCATTGCTGTGACTGTTGCTTTTGGATCTGTACTCATTGCTATGACTGCTGCTTTTGGGTCTGTACTCACTGCTGTGACTGCTGCTTTTGGGTATGTACTCATTGCTGTGACTGCTACTTTTAGGTCTATACTCATTGCTGTAACTGCTGCTTTTGGATCTGTACTCATTGCTATGACTGCTGCTTTGGGTCTGTACTGTTTACTATAATTACAGCTTTTGGGTCTGTACTCATTGCTGTGACTGCTGCTTTTGGGTCTGTAGTCATTGCTGTTTCTGCTGCTTTTCAGCCTGTATTTAGTGCTGTTACTACTGCTTTTGGGTCTGGACTCATTGCAGTGACATTTGATTTTCAGCAAGTACTCATTGCTGTGACTGCTGCTTTGGGTCTGTACTCGTTGCTGTGATTGCTGCTTTTGGATCTCTATTCATTGCTGTGACATTTGATTTTTGGCCTGTACTCATTGTTGTGACTGCTGCGTTTGAGTCTGTACTCATTGGAGTGACTGCTTTTTTGTGCCTCAACTCATTGCTCTGACTGCTTCTTTTGGGCCAGTACTCATTTCTGTGACTGCTGCATTTGGGTCTGTAGTCATTGCTGTTTCTGCTGCTTTTCAGCCTGTATTCATTGCTGTTACTGCTGCTTTTGGGTTTGGACTCATTGTGTTGACATTTGATTTTCAGCAAGTACTCATGGCTGTGACTGCAGCTTTTGGGCCTGTACTCATTGCTGTGACTACTGCTTTTGGGTCAGTACTCATTACAGAGACTGCTTCTTTTCTGGCTGTTCTTTTTCCTGTTTCTGCTGCTTTTGGGACTCTAATCTTGGCTGAGACTGCTGCTTTTGGATCTGTACTCATTGAGGTGACTGCTGCTTTTGGACCTGTACTCATTGCTGTGACTGCTGCTTTTGTGTCTGTACTCATTGCTGTGACTGCTGCTTTTGTGTCTGTACTCATTGCTGTGACTGCTACTTTTGGATCTGTACTCATTGCTGTGACTACTTCTTTTGGACCTGTACTCTTTGCTGGGACTGCTGCTTTTGGATCTGTATTCATTGCTGTGACTACAACTTTTGGGTCTGTACTCATTGCTGTGACTGCTTCTTTTGGGTCAGGACTCATTGCTGTGACTGCTGCTTTTGGGTATGTACTCATTGCTGTGACTACTGCTTTTGGGCCTGTACTTCTTACTGTGACTGCTTCTTTTGAACCTGTACTCATTGTTATGACTGCTGCTTTTCGGCCTGAACTCATTGCTGTTACTGCTGCTTTTGTGCCTGTCCTCTTTGCTGTGACTGCTGCTTTTGTATCTGTACTCTTTGCTGTGACTATTGCTTTTGTACCTGTACTCATTTCTGTTACTGCTGCTTTTGAATCAGTACTGATTACTGTAACTGCTTCTTTTGGCTTGTACTCGTTACTTTTACTGCTGCTTTTCTGAACTGATAGACATACGAACAAGCCAGATGAGGTTTGCCATTTGGTCTGTCAAGTCTGCTCATATTGCAGAGTCCACAGCTTGACCTAAAGTCCCTGCCCTCCCTTCTCACTCCTCCCATATTCTCTCCCTACCCATGATTCTTACCTTCCCCCAATGCCTATCCCAATCTCTGTTAAAGTTATCCAGTGTCTTCAATGAGATGACCTCTTCTGGCAGTGCATTCCATGTGTCTACCACCCTCTTGTGAAGAAATGCTTCCTGAACTCCCTCCTAAACCTCCCACTCTCCAGCTTGAAACTATGCTCCCTTATGTTATGGTTGCTACTCAGCTTAAAGAGATTCTCCTTATCAGCCTAATTTATCCATTTCAAGTACTTGAAGGTCCTAATCATGTTCATTCCCTCTCTCTCTCTCTTTCTGTATCTCTTTCTCTTCTCTCTCTCTGTCTTTGTCTCTCTCTTGCTCTCTCTCCTTTCAGTACTCATTCCTTTGACTACTGGTTTTGGGCCTGATCTTGTTGCTGTGACTGCTGCATTTGGGCCTGTACTGATTACTGTTACTGCTGCATTTGGGCCAATACTTGTTGCTGTTACTTCTGCATTTAAGTGTTCAGTCTTTTCAGTAATTGCTGAATTTGGGGAAGCACATGTTATGTTTCTGTTGTTGAAAGATAGTCTCTGCTGCTGTCACTTCTCTTTCTGGACCAGCACAGGCTGCTGATACTGCTGTTTGTGGTTTTGCACTTATTGATATTACTGATGTTTCAGGGTTTGTACCTGTTGTTGCTTCTGCTGCTCCTGCTGTTTGGCTGAAGTAATAAGGTTCTTAAGAACAGACTGACGTGCTGTGAAGCTTGAGGGGGTAGAGTCAGGAGAGATGTGAGGAAGTATTTCACAGAGTGAGTGGTGGATTCCTGGCACATTCTTCCAGCAGAGGTGGTGGGGTGAAAACAGTGGGGGTTCATAAATGCCTGGGATAGACACAAGGTAATTTTAAGGGTATGGAAGAGGGGAGATACAGTGCTATATATTAAGTGGGTTTGTGGGAAAAATGAAGGTAAAAAAATGTGCAGACTGGGTGAGCTGAGCTGCATTTATCTGTTGCCACATTCTATGTTTCTGTTCTTAAGCAACAATGACCAAATAGCTGGTCATTTTCTAGAGATTAACTTTGGGCTGGGAGAGAAGGGTGACCCAAGGCACAGCAGAGGGCCACCCCCTCCCAGTTGGTCATTAACTGACAGGAAATGACTGTCTCTGAGATCATTATTGTGATTGTAAGTTTAATCACAATAATGATTTATTTGATTTCTTTTTGAATCGCCTCTTTTCTGTGGTGGCACAGGCATCGCACGCTGTGTGAAGTAGTGTAAAAGGATCCATTTCTGTGGCTGTGCACGGTGCTCTCTCTGAGGCTTCATGAATGCTCATAGGGCAGGGAGCCATTTCTGTGGCAGTATCAGTTTTTATTTTAGAAAAAGGTGATATTGTACCTTTAAACTTTTTTTATTTTGAAGAAAAAAAGTAAGGCAACCTGTATGGTGAATAAAAGTAGTCGTGTTCTCTTTCTGTGATTTGTCACTGTTTGTAGTTATGAATAACTGGAGGCTAGGAGAGGCTGGGCTGGGAGGATGTGGGGGAATGGGTACATGTATGGGAAGTAGGAGAATGACAATCTGCAGTAGCTGTGAGGCAGCAGTCTTTCTGAGGGGGATGTGGAATAAAGGGGGATGTCCTGTGTGTAAGAGCCTGGAGCAGCTAAGGGCTGAAATAAGGCTGCTCAGATAGGAGCTGGGGAGGATGGTGTGGGAAGTCAAATTAGCAGAGAAGTGGAGGGAAGGCTAAGGATGATGCCCAGGGACTGACACCATCATGCATTGGATGAGAGGTGGGAGGAGTACTCAGTATACAGGAGTATCTCTTCTCAGAGAACTAGGGATCCCAGGATGGAGGAATGTGCAAGTGGTAAGGGAAGGGGTGGGAATGTGAGAGCAGCATCAGGGGTGGGAATTTCTAAAGGGGTGCCTTTATTGAACAGGTTTGCAGCACTGTCTGGAAGGAGGAAGAGGTCAGCAGGGGTGAGGGAGTTGGTCAGGTTAAGCCAGGGTTGAGAGCAGGAGTACAGGGGAAGGGGAAACTAATCAGGCTGGGCAGAGAAAAAGAGACAAGCAAAATGGAGTGGAGCATGGAGGGAGAGAGAGAAAAGGAGCGGAAGAGGGCAGGAAAAACTGAAAACAGATATAGACAGCTATAGGGTAGGGGCAAATTGGGAGATGGGAAAACATTTATGGGGATAAACTGTATGTGTAGATAAGTTTGGCAAGGTGCAGAGGGAGCAGTTAGGTGGGGAAGCAGCTAGTACTAAAGATAAGAAAGCAAGGATAGGGAACATGAAAGCAGGAGATGAAAGGATGACAATCATAGGAGATTTCATAATTAGGGACATCCACTGGTGAAGGAAAAGGGACTCAAATGCAAACAGGAGGGTGGTTTGTATGCCGGCAATGACAGTGGGAAAGGTGGACCAAGAATAAGGGTAATAGTAAGGGAGGTTGGAGGAAAACCTAATTTAATTATACATTTGGGAACCAATGACCTAGCTGGGGAGGAGATTAACATAGTGCAAAGTAGGTTCAGGGAGTTAGGGAAGATCTGCAAGGAGGGAAAAAAATTCACTGGCCTTCTCAGAGGAGATACCAGTACCAATAACCAGTGCAGCTAGGAAAAGATGAATAGAGGATTTTAATGACTGGCTGAGGAAATGGTGGAGAGGTTCATCTGTATTGGGGACTGGGATAAGACCTGGTCAAACAAACCACTCTTTTCACCAGACAGGCTACACCTCAGTAGGGAGGGTTCTAGTGTGCACAGGGACAAGCTGGGGAATACATAACCACTACACTTAAGTTAAACTACTGGGGGGGGGGCAGTGGGCCAGCAGGCCCACAGACTCCGAGAGGAGGTGACCAGTAAACTTCAACCCCGACAGTGATGAAAGAGGTCTGGAGGGAGGATGTGGAAGGGGCAAGTACACAGTTAGCAAAGGGTGAAGAAGATGAGGAACACATAGCAAGGGTATGTGGAGAGATGCACACAGAGGGGATAAATGTGAATAGAAGAAAAGAGGGAAGAGAAAGAAGGTCAGACTCTAGGTGGAGGGTGGTGTCTCTGAATGCTCGGAGTCTTGGAAACAAGATGGATGATCTGCAGGCACTATTAGTAGACAGGAGTGTGGACATAGCTGCAGTAACCGAGACTTGGGCAACATCACACCATGACTGGGACCTTGTTATCCCTCGATATAAACTATACAGGAAGGACAGAGTAGTTGGGAAGTGGGAAGAGTGGCAGTTTATAACAGGGAGGGAATCACTTGCATGAGGGACTAGTCAGAGGAAGGGGAGATGGAGGCATTATGGGTTCAGTTAAGGTCCAATAGAGGGAGAAAGGTGAGGTTGGGGGTGGTTTACAGACCACCCATTCAAGATGAGGAGAGAGACAGGGAACTGATCTCACAAATATTGGAGCTGCAGGGAAAGGAGAGGTGGTAATTGGGGGACTTCAACCTGCCCAAGGTGGACTGGAGTATACCATCCACAACATGTGCTAGGAGTCAGGTGATCCTGGAAGGACTGCAGAGTGGGTTCCTGACTCAGGGCATTACTGAATAAACAAGAGCTGAGGCAAATGTTGCTGCCCCACAGTCCCACCTATCCAGACTTGACTCTCTCTAATTCCTTCTGTTACTTTTCTCTTGCTGCCCCCCCTGCACCCATCACTGTGACCTCTACCAATCTCTTAACCTCCTCCCCCTACTCTCCCGGTGCAAACTACAAATTCATTTCTAAATTCTGGCTTGGATCTCTTCCCTCATTTATCTCCTCCTCCCTTAGCAGCCCCACTCCCTCCCTCTACTCCCTACATTCCCAGACTGACACTCATACCCTCTCAGTCCCTTGCAGATCTACTGCCTCTGGCCAGAAAGCCTTCTCCTCTCATTTGCCTAAAATGTGGAATGCACTCCCTCCACATATCTGCCACTCCTCCTCCTTTTTTTCTATTACCTCTGCTCTGCACAATTACCTTACCCCTTCCTGCACCTGCTCCTGACTCCCTCACTGCTATCCTGTTTCCTTGTCCTGCCTTCTTTCCTCTCCCCCTCCTCTCTTCTCTCCTCTGTCCCCACTACCACTCCTGCACTTATCTACCAACTTCATACCAGCTCTTATTATGGTACTAGGGTGGTAGGTTTCTATGTGTTCCCTGCCTGCAGTACTAGTGATCTCCCTTTTATGATTGCTTGGATCATATGCTGTCCCTGTACTGATGTGATAGGTATGCTCCTCTGAACTGCCAATACTGTAACTATTTTATCTGTAATTTTATGCACTGCCTCCATGAACGTATTGTGACTGTATGTATGTATTCCCCATCTGTAATGTATGCACCCAACTCTCATTATGTACATCCCTTTCCCCATTTCCCACGGACATACTGTGAGACGAGCATTAAGAGGCTCAGTGTATCTTTCTTGGTGAAACAATTCAATAAATAAATAAATAAATTATTGATCTGGTGCTGACAAATGGGGAGCATGTACAGGAAATAATGGTCAGGGAGCCACTGTGAGGAAGTGACCATTGCTCAGTGTGGTTCCATTTGGATATAGGCAGGGAAAGCATCCAGACTAAGACCAAAATCTTGGATTTCAAGAGGATGGACTTCAGGAAAATGGGTGAGGTTCTAAGGAGCCATCTGGTGGGCATCAGAGCACATATGGTGGTGGACGGACCTAAAGTTGTCCATCAATAAGGAAGGAATACTGGTTGCCAAAGATGAGTGTGAGGCTCAGGGGAAGAACACAAGGGCCAAAGCACCCAGCTGGTTCAGTTCTGAGGCTGCCAAGGCAGTAAGGGAAAAGAGGTTGGCTTATAGAAAATTTAGGAAGACCAAGAGAGAGGTGGATAAGGAAAATTATCTAAGGTTGGCTAGTGAGGCAAGTAAGGAAGTCCGGAGGGCAAAGGCACAGCAGGAGCTTCAAATAGGCAGCTGAAGAAATTAAGAAGGAGGAGAAGGCTTTCTTTCACTATATAAGTGAGAAAAGGGACAAGAAGGAAGGGATTGTTAGGCTTAAGAAAGGTGTGGAATGAGTGGAGGATAAAGGAGGACAAGCAAAGATACTAAATGAATACTTCTGTTCTGTTTTCACCAGGGAAAAGGACAGACCAGTGCCTTCAGGAGGGAAAAGAGGAGCAGGGGGGAAGGGAACACAGACATAGTGATACAGGAGGATAGAGTGAGGGAGGGTCTGCTGGCACTGAAAGTGGACAAATCACCAGGCCCAGGACAGAGTACGTCCAAGGGTACTAAAGGAACTGGCTGAGGAGCTGGCAGGGCCACTAGCAGACCTATTTAATAGTTCACTAGAGTCAGGCATGGTACCACAGGACTGGAGAACAGCACATGTAGTGCCCCTTCACAAAAGCGGTCTCAAGGATGATCCTTGGAATTACAGACCAGTCAGTCTGACCCACATTGTGGGCATGCTGATGGAGACCATACTAAAGGAAAGGTGGTGGAATATCTAGGGGAACATAGTCTCCAGGATAAGAGGCAGCATGGATTCATGTGGGGGTCATGTCAAACAAATCTGACTGACTTCTTTGACTGTGTTACTAAGATATAAGACAGGGGCCAAGCAGTAGACATCCTCCATCTTGATTTCATCAAGGCCTTTGACTCTGTACCCCACAAACGGCTGATCAGGAAGTTGGTGGATCTTGGAGCTGGGAGAAAAGATGGTCAGATGGGTAGAAAACAGGCTGAGGAACAGAACCCCAAGGGTGGAGGTGAGGGGGAGGGTTATCTGGCACCAGAGAGGTGACCAGTGGGGTCCCACAGGGCTCTGTGCTGGTGCCAGAGTTGTTCAATGTCTTCATCAATGACATTGGGGATGGCATTAAAGGCAAAATGCGCCTCCTTGCAGATGACACCAAGCTCTGTGGGAGAGTGGACACAGCTGAAGGAATAAGGGACCTACAGGAGGATCTGAAAAAGCTAGGGAGGTGGTCCAGGATCTGGCAGCTTGGCTTCAATGCCAAGAAATGCAAAGCTATGCATATTGGAGCCAAGAATCCCAGGACAGAGTATTAGCTGGGTGGAGTCAGAGTATCCGCATCAGAGGAGGAGGAGGACCTGAGAGTGATGATCACTAGTGACCTGAAACACTCCACACAGTGCAAGAAAGCAGCAGCAAAGTCAGACAAGATGCTGTGATGGATAGCTAGGTGGATCATTTGTAGGAGAGAGGAGGTTATACTGCCCTTGTACAGGTCACTGGTAAGGCCGCATCTAGAGTATGGAGTTCAGTACTGGTGTCTAAACCTCAAAAAGGACATTAACTTGCTGGAGAAGGTACAGAGCAGGGCTACAAAGATGATAGCCAGTCAGCAGGGCAAGGCATACGAGGAGAGGTTGAGGGCATTGAACATGTACTCCCTGGAAGACAGGTGAGAGAGATGGGACGTGATTGGGACATTCAAGTGCTTGAAAGGGATAAATAAGGTTGATAAGGAGACTGTCTTTAAGCTGAGTGGCAACCATAACATAAGGAAGCATAGTTTCAAGCTGGAGAGTGGGAGGTTTAGGAGGGAGATCAGGAAGCACTTTTTCACAGAGTTGGTAGTGGACACTTGAAATGCACTGCTGGAAGAGGTAATCTCATTAGAGATAGTGGGTAGCTTTCAGAGAGGCTGGGATAGACATAGGGGGAAGGTAAGAATCATGGGTAGGGAGGATGGGAGGAGTGGGGAGGGAGGGCAGAGACATTAGCTCAAGCTGTGGACCCTGCAATACGAGCAAACTTGATAGACCAAATGGCCTTCTTCTGCTGGCTTCTTCGTTTATTCATATGAGTTTTCTGTCAGATTTGCTGCAAGATTGAACAGTTAGGAACAACCCTTCAGTGAACAGCAGAGCGGCTGCCTTGCCAGTTTCTTTTAGGAGGTTTCAGACTGGTATTGCAGTCAATCGGGGAGCTAGCTCAGCTTATGAATAATTAATTAAACTTATAATGTCTCTTGTTGCTCTACTAGTTTTACTTTCAGATCTTATTGCCTGGCTTGAGCACTCTGGAGCTCCTTTGTTTTTTACTGCAGTAAAGATTTTATGCATTCCCAATCCCTTGCTTGTATTTTGCCCCCTTACAGTTCCAAATATCACACACACACTTCCATAACCAGTAATGTTTCCATCTAATAAGGAATCCGCTTTGCATCATTAGTGCTTTACAGTTGCTTGTCATGAAAGGGTTCACTGTAGTCTTTATCTCATTTAATGATTTACATGGATTTCTAAACGGAGTTTCTGTTGTTTTCAGCTTTGATATCTACACATATGTAACGGCTCTGGCAATGAACTTTGTAATTGAAGATGTAAACAGAAACCTTATACTACCCAACATCACACTGGGGTTTGAAATTTATAATTCGTGTTTGAACGTATTCAGAGCTCTTGAAAGTACATTCTTGTTTCTGTCTGGGAGGAACAAACAAGTTCCCAATTATGACTGTAATGCCGCAACTCGTGCAGCTGCCATGATTGCAGAATGGCTCCCAGAAAATTCTATACATAGAAACATAGAAACATAGAATTTGACGGCAGATAAGGACCGCTTGGCCTACCCAGTCTGCCCATTTCCATACCTACTGGATAAGCTGCAGATCCTAGTTAACCAGCAGCCTACTTCTTCCTACCCCCACCCCCCAGAATTGCCTTATGACTATCCCATGCATGCTTGAATTCCACCACTGATTTTGACTCCACAACCTCCTCCGGAAGGCCATTCCATGCATCCACAACCTCTCTGTGAAAAATACTTCCTTAAATTACCTCTGAGCCCCCCATCTTCAAATTGTGCCCTCTTGTTCTTGCACACCTCTTTTTTGAAAGATGCTACCTCTTGGACTTTGTTGATTCCCTTGAGGTACTTGAAAGTTTCTATCATGTCCCCCCTCCTCCTTTCCCGAGGCTATACATATTAAGCTACTTAAGTCTCTCTTCATATGTCCTCCGTGCAGACTCTGCACCATTTTAGTTGCCCTCCTCTGATAGCTTCCATCCTGTCTATGTCTTTATGGAGATTGGGTCTCCAGAACTGCACACAGTACTCCAGATGGGGTCTCACCAGCTGTCTGTACAGAGGGATAATAACTTCCTGTTTTCTACTGGTGATGCCTCTCCCTATGCATCCCAGTATCCCCCCAGCCCTCCTTGCTGCTTCTCACATTGCTTGCCCACCTTTAGGTCATCTGATATGACTACCCCCAGGTCCCTTTCCATTTTTGTTGTTGTTAGTATCTCACCCCCCATTGTGTACTCTTCCCCTGGGTTTTTGTTTCCCAGGTGCATTACCTTGCACTTCTTAGCATTGAATCTAAGCTGCCATACATTTGACCATTCCTCTAACCTTGCCAAGTCCCTTCTCATCCTTTCCACCCCACTCTGTGCATCAACTCTGTTGCAGATCTTAGTGTCATCTGCAAAGAGACATACTTTTCCTTCCAGTCCTTCTGCAATGTCGCTTATAAAGACATTGAAGAAGACTGGTCCTAATACTGAACCCTGCGGTACCCGCTAGTAACCCTCCTTTCTTCTGAGTGGACTCCATTTACTATTACCTCTGTGTCCTATTCTCCAGCCAATTTTTACCCAGGCTGTCATCTTGGGACCCACTCCCAGGCTGGCTAACTTATATATTAATCTTTGTGTGGGACTGTGTCAAATGCCTTGCTAAAGTCTAGGTAGGCCATGTCCACAGCCCCTCCCTGATCTACTACTTTGGTCACCCAGTCAAAGAAATCTATCAGATTCATCTGGCATGACCTTCCCGCTGTGAATCCATGCTGCCTAGGGTCCTGTGACCTTCTGGCCTCTAGATACGCGACAATTCTTTCCTTTAGAAGTGATTCCATCATTTTCCTATCACTGAGGTTAAACTAACAGGTCTATAGTTTCCTGCTTCTGTCTTGCTCCCACTTTGTGAAGGGAATCACATCTGCCCTCCTCCAGTCCTCGGGTACCACCCCATCCTCCCATGATTTGTTAAAGAGGGTAGTCAGTGGTGTCACTAGTTCTACCCTTAGTTCTTTTAGAATTCTGGGATGAATCCCATCAGGCCCCATTGCTTTGTCCACCTTCAGTTTTAAGAGTTCTTTCAGAACCCTTTCTTCTGTAAATGGGCTAGTATCAACTTCTGTATCCAGAGTGTTACTACTGTTTGTTTTATGTACCCCTCTTCCTTTGTAAATACTGAGAAAAATATTTGTTTAGTATCTCTGCCTTTCACATTCTACCTCTGCCCACCCTCCCTCCCCTTTATTAAGCTTCACTATCCTCCCTTGGTCTTCCTTGCTCCCTGATGTACCTATAAAAGGTTTTATTCCTTCTTAACTGAGTTGGCTATCTTTCCTCAGTTTGGGCCTTTGCTGTTCTGACTGCCTTCCCAGCCTCCTTTTGCTTTAACTGATACAGTTCTCTGTCCTGCTCCTGCTGCGATTCCTTGTACTTCCTGAATGCTTTTTTTTCTCTGAACCTTCACTGCCACTTCCTTTGAGAACCATAGTGGTTTCTTACATCGTCTTGTTTTGTTTATTTGCTTCACACAAAGGCTCGTACCTCTGTGATGGCAGTTTTATTATTCCCATTGTTCTTCCACCCTCCTTCCCACCCATTTGCTAGTGCATTCCTTAGGCACTCACCATTTTGGCAAAGTCAGCCCTCCTAAAGTCCAGTACTTTTGTCTTTGTATGGCTTGACTCTATTGCTGTGTTTATTGTGAACCATACTGTTCGATGGTCGCTTAGTTCCCAGATGGCTACCCACTTACATCTGTGATCCTCTCCATCTCCATTTGAGAGTATCAAGTCTAATATTGCTCCCTCTCGAGTGGGCTCCAGTACCAGTTGTCTAAGGCATGCCCCTGTAGGGCATCTAGAATAACTGCAACTCTTCAAGTGGCAGCTGCAACTGCGCCCAGTTAACATCTGGCATATTCAGATCACCCATCAGCAATATCTCCTTTTTCTGCCATTCTAAGTACACTTTCTATCATTTCCTTGTCCACTTCCTCCCCTGAGAAGGGGGTCTGTATACAACCCAGCGGATTGTGGTGCCATTGCCTGTCTCCAAATTTACCCACAGTGTTTCTTCTCCTCCTGTTTACCCTTTTGTTCTGTTGCTTTATTCCTTCCTTATGTAAAGAACTACCCTCCTCTTTACCCTCCCTGTCCCTCCTGTAGATAGTGTATCCTGGTATGTTTACGCCCCAGTCATGGTTTTGTGTGTACCATGTTTCTGTGACTGCCACGATATCCAGATGTTCCTCCTCCATCAAGGCTACTAATTCAGGAAGCTTGTTACCTAGACTACGGGCATTGGTACTATTGCTCTCCATTTTTGATAGCCTTACCTTCTGTTGCAGCATCCCCCACTGACCGCTCTACCTTGGTTTTTCTCATTTAGTACTCGGTTTGTAGGGAGAGGCTGGGATTTTCTGCTGCTTGTCAGTGCCTCCCCATTGACTAGTTTAAAAGCTTGCCAATGAAGCATTTAAACCAATTGCTCAAAAGACTTGTTCCTTCCTGGCAGATGCAGACCATCCTGCTAGTATAGGCTGGTGTCCTCCAGGTGGAACCCCAGTCCCCAATGAAGTTAAACCCCTGTGTTCGCACCATTTTTTCAACCATTCATTAAACTGCATGGTGCCACTACCTCGCCTCCCCCATTCCTTTGACAGGCAGCACCTCTGAGAAGGATACTGTGTTTGCTACTTGTCTTAGGCCCTCCCCAACTCTGCAATGTCCTCCTGCACTGCTCTAACCTCATGATGAGCCAAGTCATTTGTCCCTAGGTGGACACTACGTCCAGCTCAGAATCCTTGCAGCTGTTGTTGTGATCCTGAGGATCGCTTCCTGTCCCTCCAAGCCATGGCACCAGGCAGGCACCTTACTTCAGATTTCCCAGCTCCTCCCAGTTCTATCCCCTAATAATTGAGTCACCCACCAGGAGCTGCTTCCTTTCCTTGTGGTGTCCTCTGCCTCCTTCCTATGGGCCTCCCTTGTGACAGTTGTCCTCAGCCTCCTTAGTCTCCTCTTCTGGTGGTGTATCTAGGGGAGCTATGCTCCCCAGAATGGCGTGATGGATTGTGGTGTGTAACATCTGACTGGTGTGCCTCTGTTTCACCATCCTCATCCTCCCTGAGCCCACTGTGGTCCAACTGCTGTGCTTCTTTGCAACCTCTGAGGTAGTGGTGGTGGTTCTGGTGCTCCCTGGATGGGGGAGGTTCCCTTCCTACTGTCCATTGTGGCCTGGGGGAAGGTCCCTGTACTACTGTCCAGTGTGGCCTGAAGACGGGCAACTTCCTCCCTCAGGGCAGACAGTTGTCTGCAAATAGGGCAGCATCTCAGCCTCCAGAAAGACTCCGGAAGACTGCTGCCCCAATAGCCATTACATTACTCCCACATTTTTTTTTTTTTTTTTTTGTGTGATTGGTTTGTAATGTAGAAATATATATTTATATTATACAATGTTTATGCTTATATTGTCAGTGCAGTGTGCTAGAGAGGATATGACAGTGACATGCACCTTGCACTCTTGAGGAAATGATGTCAGAACCCCAGGTATAAAGGAACTATTTCCAGGGGTGGGTGGGAAGGGGTTGGGCCTAAACTGTGCCCTCGCAAAACAATCAGCTAGAAGCTGCCACTGCTGCAATGAGTGCCTTCCTGTCAGGAAGATGCCCTACACAACAATTTGATTCAGAAATACCCTGCTAATCAATCAGAGAAAAATCCACACATCCAAGTCAGACACAGATAGCCATTGCAAGATTATTAGGACTCCACAGATTGCCACAAGTAGTGAAGGATAGATGTGATCATGCACTGAATGTCTCGTGACTGTATTTTTGACACTAAGGAATACAGAAATGCCCTTGGTTCTTGTTAGGCATGAGGTGAAGCCAAGTGCCTTTAAACACCTAAACAAGTGCTGCTATCCCCCCAATGGGTGTAACCAAGTGTTATTGTGCTTATAAAATGGGTCCCTCTGAAAACAATTACATTTACAAGTTAGTATATGTTTATTTTTTGTTCCATACTGGTAGAATATTGGAACAATATAAGAACTATAATTGGGTTGGTAAATGGCCTAGACATATGATTTGACTAAGGTACACTGTTTTTTTGGCAGTCCATTCCTAACATCTGAGGACTGGACTAATGAAGAAAAAAATGTTTTTAAATCTAGCACTAAATAATAGCAAAAATATAATGTTACAGCATTGACAAATAGAAACCTCCTCATATAAATAATTAGATAAACTTAGTAAGGGATGGCACCACGTTAGACAGAATATACTATAATAACAAGGATGTATGCCTCCACTCTATAGGACTATCAGCAGTGCTGAACCTATCGAGTGTTGGGCTGGCTCATGCAATTGGGATGGGGGGAGGCAGTGGCAGCCTAAAATGGGGCTGTGGCTGCGGCCTTCAACTCCACTGCACCGATTTTGTTCCTCCCTGTCTACCCGCCAGAGACCTCTATGGTATGATGAGGATCTCTGATGGTTAAAGACTATGGGGCAGAGGCTAAAGAGATGCTGAAGAAGATCCAGCTTGGAGGGGGACAGATTAGCTCTGAGGTCACATTATGCTGACTACTGGAGGGTAGTCTCCCATAAGAAGGCAGAATTGTTGTCCAGGGAGATTTTTGTTGCAGCAAGGAACAGACCAGCTCAGCTTTTCTGCACAGTGGATGGGCTTTTACATCCTGCCTGTCTCCATGTTGTGGGAGCAGATTTTAGCACTAGGTGTGAGGAGCTTGCTCTGTTCTTTGCCGACAAGGTGTCCTCCATCAGAAATTAGGTCTCTTCAAGCATCTCTCAAAAGGGATACTGTGTCCAGCCTGAGGTGTGCCAAAACACTCCTCCTGTCTGGGCTTAATT